>JASUUG010000284.1:1085000-1568642 GCA_030449905.1 Luvunga scandens
AAAATTATCTAAAATAGATTCAAATGCCTTTATATGTAAGGATTTAAATTCTCCTTTTAATATTTGAAAATGAACCTTTTTAACTTGTTCTGCTTCTTTGTAAAAGATCTCTAGCTTTTCCCATGATTCCTTTGGGGAGCTTCCACCAGTAATCTTTTTAAGAACATCTTCATCTAATGATTAAAAGATGAGACACTTTGCTTTATTCTCTTTTTTTTTTAATCTTTCAAATTCTTCTTTTATGTTGCTGTTAAAATTGGTTCATTTTCTGGCATATCAAAGTCTTTTTCCACAACTTCCCATACATCATGTGCACCTAGTAGAGCCTTCATTTTGATACTCCAATTGTCAAATTTGCTTCCCTTTAACTGTGAAACTTAAAATGATATCATGCCACCATTTGCCACAATTCACAATTTGATTGGGAATTTGTAGATTTTAGGCTTACATATGAATCTAGAACATCGAAAAACCTTATAGAGACTCTGACAAAAAATTGAATTTTTTTGGTCAAAGTCAATAGTTCAAATTAACGACTCGATTAACGGCTCAGCAAAACTAGATGTGGGTCAATGACTGGTCAAACTAACTTCTGCTCAGTTAACAAAAATAGGTTCGACTTGGCTCAACTCAACTCTGCCTCAGTTCAACTTAGTGGGTTGGCTTAAATTAACGGCAAAAACTTCTTGTAGCGATTGATGGCGCATTTGGACTCTGATTGATTTTCTTGGCGTTGCATTCCTCTTATTGAGCTCTTCAATTTGATATGCTACTCCTATGTGCAGTACCAATTACTAGCTTGATACTATTTTATTGGAGAATTTTAAAAAATTACACACTTAAAATTCTTGAAGAACACTCCTCAAATACCACAACTCTTTTTTCTTTTTTTTGTTTTACTCTCTGCAACTTAGAGATTTTGTTGCTAACTCTTGATGCTTAAACTAAATACATAAGGATGTATTTATACATATTAGAAATCAATTAGAGCCATTCATTTATTCAACTATCAAGCAAATTCTAAACATTCATCAAAAGCTACCACTCACCTACTTCACCAACCACTAAACCACACCAACCTTATATACCACAAGAAGCTTCTATAAATTGGGCTTGTAATTCTTCAAGCTAGATTGAGTTTATGATCCAACAATACTTATCATTTTAGCAGTTGTCTTTGTTCGAAACTCTTTAATATGTAATCTTACTTACATGCTAATTTTCTTCTTTATGGCTCCAAAAATATTCTTCAATATTCCATATAATCTAATCTAATTAATTCCCAAGACTAGATAGATCCTTAATAAAATGAAATAAATACCCAATAAAAGGAATAAATAAATTACAGTATTATAGACATAATGATGCCAATAATAAAATCCCTAACAGCAATATGATTTCATGCGAATTTTATATTTCAATTACGTTTTGGAAAAAACTATATAAACTCAAATATAAATTGATTTTTTACTCCTGTTTCTATCTAAAATTTGATCATTCAAAATATTATTGGACTTTCATTTGCTCCTATTCTTACACACATCTGCTTACTGTTGGGGAGAATAATGCAATGTACTCTTTGTATGTTATTATTATAAATCAAATATCACGTAAATATTTGTGGTTTGTTTAGCATGGAATACATATTCTGGGATACGATTGGTCATCTTGGAGAATATCTTATTTTAACAAAATTTTTCATTCTCCGAAAGTCTCCTTCGGCGGTCGCAACCTGTTGATCGGTTTTAAGAGAATTCTGGGATGGCTTGAGGTGTTCAGTAATCACTTGGGAAGCTTTTCTCTTTTTTTTTTTTTTTTTTTGTCGTAATACGCTTATTATGTTGAACTACTGGCTGCTTTTATGGGTATTGAAGTGGCTTTTGATAGAGGATGGTCCAGACTTTAGCTTGAATGTGACTCCATGCTAGTACCTAGTTTCCATATCAAAAAGACTCTTGATCCACCCTCCCTGTTGTCCACGGAATAGATTGATGATTTGTAATTTCAAGTTACCTGCAATGAATTTTCGATGCACCCATCTATACTTTCCGAGGAAATAATAGAGCTTCCTTATTTAGTTAAGTTGTCAGAATAATCTCGGACTTTGCTATAATGGCCTCATCCGTTATCGGATCCACCCGCAGGGACGTTTAGGTTGAGGTGAACTGATTTCAGATTTCTTGACATTTTTAATTTGATTCTCGTATTCACCAATTAAAAAACAAAAAGACCATAAATCGATAGAAGACAAGCACGCTTTATTTGGCAGGCTATGTTCAATTTCCAATGTGATTATTTTATATTTTATATGTGAAATGTATTATATTTGGCAGCCGACTATATTGGAGAAAAAATATGAAGCCTAAAAGTCAAAATGGATATTTGTTATGCCAAAATTCTAATATAAATTGAGCTACAACGCAGATTGAAGCTACAATTTATGAATTGATTTACCCACTTTAATTTTCCTGTAATGCGTAATTTATGTGTATATGGAAGCCAACACAGCTTCACCTTTCTTTACATGACATATTTGGTATATATATTGGGATACGGTACAGATTCAAAATATAATTTATGAATTTAATTACCCACTTTAATTTTCTTGCAATGCGTAGTTTATATATATAGAAGTCAAAGCACAGGTTCATCTTTCTTTAAATGACATATTTGGTATAACTAATCCTATTTAAAGTGTGAGGTTGCAATATTCTTATTACATACAGAAAAAATTATAAATCAAAAAAGCATAATGAGTTCTCTTACCAAAATTTCGTTGCTACTAGCTTTTCTTGCTTCAGGCATGTCAGTGAAGAGCAATGCATGTTTCCTTTTTAGAAAAAATTATGTGGAAATAAGTAATAAGTTAGAAAATGGAGAGGATCTTACTCTTCATTGCAAGTCTAAGGATGATGATCTTGGTGAACATGTGCTCCACAAAGACGAGAGTTATAACTTCAGTTTCTGTCAAAACGCTCTTGGTGAAACTCTATTCTTCTGTACTTTTGAATGGAGTGGGCAAGTTCATAAGTTTGACATATTTGATGGGAGTAGGGATGCGTGCAGTCGTTGTAACTGGAGTATAACACATTCCGCTCCATGTAGGGATAGATGTTATAAGTATGACTAATATATATTGCCCCTTGTATGTTTATTTTCTCTTATCGAATAAAAACTCTATTATAATTACGGTTGGCAATGGGATGAGATGGAACAAGATTTGTTAATTTCAGTCTTGTCCTGTATATACAAGTGAGATAAAAAAATGTTTCATTTCTTTTTCTTTATTTTTTTGGGACAAAAATTTGTCCTAGTCCTATATTGTTAACTATCGGTCTTGTCCCATTATTCTAAATAATTTCAAATGTGAATAAATAAATTTTGATATTTTTTTATTTTAAAGATTATCATAACTCAATATAAAAAAAAATCTTAGATAAATATAAATTACAATAATCAAATAATAGTTTTGTTTTGACTACATGCATCAAATACTATGCTAACATATTTTAATTGCTTGTTTGCTTACATTACATATTAATATTAAGGCTTATATTTCAAAA
The DNA here is from genome assembly GCA_030449905.1 of Luvunga scandens. NCBI lineage: Eukaryota > Viridiplantae > Streptophyta > Magnoliopsida > Sapindales > Rutaceae > Luvunga > Luvunga scandens. The sequence goes on from JASUUG010000284.1 coordinate 1,088,564, forward strand.
GCTATAGATTTGGACAATAGGCTATTTATATTTTGACCGTAAAAATATAAAAAATTAATTTTAATTATACCTTTTGGCTAACACTTCACTTTCTAATTATATTAATTTTATTATTTAATTTTAGCCTTTAATTTTAACTTTGAATGTTACTAAAGTTAAAATTTTTAAAAAATTAAAAGTTTAGAATAGTTTTAAAAGTATATTATTAATGGGATATATAGGATAAGACAAGATTTTATAGTTAGTCCTCCTCCTGTCCCACAAATAAAGGTAGTACTTATTTTTTGTTCTTGTCCCATCCCATTTTAATTTAGGATGCAAAAATTTGTTACAATTCCATCCCAAACGGAATGGGATCCCACTAGATTCCATCATAATAAGAAAAATTATCGTCCCTAATTATAATTATTGCATAAGATTATTGCTAGAACCTATATTTCATTCAATTTTTGTTTGGAAATATAATGACAAGATCTTTGTACTTAGAGCGTTTTTCTTTTTGGTTGAATTTTTTGTTTGGAAATATAATCATATTTTGGTTGGTGATTTGATGGTATTTTTCAGCAGCAATCACTTCACATATAAACAAACCATGATTTTATAAAATTTTACTCGTAATATGATTTCATGCGAATCTTGTATTCCAAATTAGGTGAGGGCAGCAGTTCAAGCCCCCACAAAAGCATTGTGGGGGCTAAAAATTTCCTTCGTAATTATGATGATAATTGTATGAAGGCAGTGTTTTCTCTCTCGAAATGAGAGTGGAGTAGACATCTCTCGAATATTTGAGCTCTGGTCTTAGTAATTATCTGATTGTAAATATATTAGTTAATAGTCTCATGTAATATGAGTTGTAATCTTGGGCATCAATCCCTTGTATTAAAAAAAAAAATAGGTTTTGGAAAAATCTATATAAAACTCAAGAGAAATTATCTTTGCACCACATCTATTTTGTCATATGTATATCCAACTAACATAAAATTGACATATTCTTTACACCACTTTTGTTTTTAAACTTGTATCAATCAATCACTTTAACACTAAGAAATGACTATTTTACCCCAAAATGAATTAAAAGACCATTTTATTCTACAAAATTTTGGAAAATAAAAATATTCTAATTACAAGAATACCCATGAATTTAATAAAACAAATACATCTAAAAAATCAAAAGTGTTAATTTTTTATAAATATAAGTTCATTTAAAAGTTATTATGTTAATTTGTTATTATTATAATTTCAATTAATTTTTTCAATTAAAATAAGTATAGGGAAGTTTACAATAATTATAGGAAACTTTTCTCTTCTTGTTAATTTTTGTAAACTTCCCCATACTTAACTAAATTACAAAAATGAAATGAAATTATATTTACAAAAAATTACATTGTAATTTTTAAATGAAATTATAATTATAAAAAAGTAACATTTGGATTTTGAGATTTATTTGTGTGATTAAATTCATGGGTATTCTTGTAATTATAATATTTTTATTTTTCAAAATTTTGAAAAATAAAATAGTTTGTAATTGATTTTGGGAAAATGGTCATTTGATTGTGTTAAAGTGGTTGATTGATATAAGTTCAAAAATAAAGATGGTGCAAAGAACATGTTAAAGTTTTGTTGTGTTTACATATACATATGACAAAATAAAGCTAGTTAAGAGATAATTTTCCTAAATTCAACTCTAAATCGATTTTTAACTCTTTTCTTTTAGCTAAAACTTCATCATTCACAATATTATTGGACTTCATTTGATCCTATTCATACACACATCTATTTACTATTGGGGAAAATAATGCAATAAAATATTTTTATAGTATTATTACAAATCGAATATCACATAAATATTTGTGGTTTGTTTAGCATGGAATACATGATAAAGGATAAGATTGGCCATCTTTCGAAAATATCTTATTTTACCAAAGGTTTCATGCTCAGATAGTCTTTTCCGGCGGTCGCCACCTGTGTTTTGGATTAAAGGGAATTCTCGGATGGCTTGAGATGCTCCTTTCTTTAATCACTTGGTAAGCTTTGGTCTTTTTTTCTGTTTTTTTTTTTTGTTTGGCTGCGCGGGGGGTGTGTGGGGGTTGTCGTAATACGCTTATTATGTTCAACTAATGGCTGCTTTTATGGTTTTTGAGATGTTGCTTTTGATAGAGGTTGGTACAGACTTTAGCTTGAATAGCAATTTCCATATCAAAAAGGCTCTTGACCCTCACTGTTGTCCACGGAATAGATTGATGATTTGCAAATTCTTGTTACACTTTCCGAGAAAATAATAGAGCTTCCTGTTTAGATGAGCTGTCAGGCTAATCTCGGTCTTCGCTATAATGGCCTCACCTGGTGGTTGGATCCACCTGCCGGGACGCTTAGGTTTTTTTTTTTTTTTTTAAAAGGAAAGGGGGTGGGCAAGCCCAAATCAATTTGTACCCCCCTCCCACCCCCAAGACCCGAATCTGAGTCCACACAAGTGAGGGGCGACAGATTGCACTGCCAACCAACTCGACTACGCCCTTGGGGGCCCTGCCGGGATGCTTAGGTTGCGGTGAACTGATTTCAGATTTCTCGACATATTTAATGTGATTCTCCTATTCATCCATAATTCTATTGAAGATAAGCACGTTTTTTGGCTAGCCATGTTAAATTTCAAATGTCATTACTTATTTATTTATTTTATATTTTACATGTAAATTGAACTACATTTGGGAGCTGACTATATTGGTTAAAAAATTATGAATCCTAGAAAATAGAATGGATATTTGTTATGCCAAGTTTATAATCTAGATTGAGATAAGACAGATTGAAAATATAATATATGAATTGAATTACCCACCTTAATTTTCTTGCAAAGTGTAATTTACGTATATATGGAAGCCGAAGCACAGCTTCACATTTCGTTGAATGACATATTTGGTATACTGATTGAGATACAAGAAGATTCAAAATATAATTTATGACTTTAATCACCCACTTTAATTTTCTTGCAAAGTGTAATTTATAATAATATATGGAAGTCAAAGCACAGTTTCATCTTTCTCTAAATGACATATTTGGTATAACTTATCCTGTTTAAAGTGTGAGGGTGCAATTTTCTTATTACAAACAGAAAAAATTACAAATTAGACAAGCATAATGAGTTCTCTCACCAAAGTTACATTGCTGCTAGCTCTTCTTTTTGCAGGCATGTCCGTTATGAGCAATGCATGTATTCTTGGTAGAATCCATGTGCAAATAACCAATAAGTTAGAAAATGGAGAGGATCTTACTCTTCATTGCAAGTCTAAGAACGATGATCTTGGTGAACATGTTCTCCACAAAGATGGGAGTTATAACTTCAGTTTCTGTTCAAACTTTTGGCGTGTAACTCTATTCTTCTGTACTTTTGAATGGAGTGGGCAAGTTCATAGGTTTGACATATATAATGCCAGAAGGGATGCATGTGATCATTGTCCCTGGAGGATAACACATTCTGCTCCATGTAAGGATAAGGCCCCTAATGATTACGCTCGTTGTTATGGTTATCACTAATATGCATTGCTCCTTGTATGTATATTTTCTATTATGAAATAAAACTCCATTATAATTATAGGACAAGATCTTCGTTTGAACCTATACTTCGTTCAATTTTTTATTCAAAATATATTGGAATCGTGCAATGTTGTTGTTAATTTATAAAAGACATGATTAGAAAATTAAGATCGTATTGCATAATGGAAAATGAAGTGCAGCATCACTTGACTCTTGCAAAAATTACTCTCTAAACCTTCTCTTTTTAAAGATTTTTTCGCCTTTCTTGAAAATTATTATAATACTACTTGAACTTGCTTCTGAACTCCTCGTCCCTTCGGAAGTGAATGGCCTCGGCCATGGAAGGATTCATGGCAGAGATGGCCTTTCTGATGACATTAATTATATATGAAATTTTGAAACTCATTGACATTATATACGAAACTCTGAAACTAATTCCAAAGATTCTCAATCGAGTATTGAAGGGAATTTATAAATTTGGGATCCCCTTTTGATAACGTTAAAAGCTCATTTGCAATGTTGAGTTTATAAAATTATAAAATTCAGGATCTTGGACTAAAAAATTTCAATGAGTGATAACATATACAAGCACCTTTTATGATCCATGAGAAAGATTTAAAGAGTTGTTGAGTAGATGTCCACATCATGGTATTCCTTGTTGTATACAATTGGAAACTTTTTATAATGATCTTAATTCGAGTACAAGACTAATGGTGGATGCTTTAGCAAACAGAGCTTTGTTATCCAAATCCTACAATGAAGCTTACGAGATTTTAGAGAAAATAACTAACAACAATTATTAGTAACCATTAACTAGGCAAGCTGCAGTAAGAAGAGCAGCAGGAGTGAACAATGTAGATGCCCTGACAGCTTTATCAGCACAAGTAACTTCCTTGACAAATATGGTGAAGGCCTTAACCAAAGCTCCAGCAACAGTAAACCAAGTGGCAGAAGTGTCGCGTGTTTATTATAGAGAAGGTCATTTAATTGAAAATTATCCATGGAATCTAGCTTTAGTAAATTATGTGGGCAACTTCAATAGACAAAATTAGAGCAACCCGTATTTAAACACCTACAATCCAGGATGGAGATAGCACCCAAAATTCTCATGGAGCAATTAGAATCAGCATGCTGCAGCAGCAAGTGGGCAAAACAGACCAGTATAACCACTTGGATCTCACCAGCAAAACCAATGTATAAGAAACACCAACAATGACCAGATCAGCTCTCTTGAAGCCTTAATTAAGGAGTATATTGCGAAGAATAAGGTAGTGGTCCAAAGCCAAGTTGTTTCATTAAAAATCTTGGAGAATCAAGTTGGGCAGCTTGCCATAGCACTCAGCAACAGACCTTAGGGAAGTTTATCCAACAATACAAAGGATCCAAGACGAGAAGGTAAAGAGCAATGCAAAGTGATTCATCTAAGATCTGGAAAGGATGTGCATATACCAGTAGGTGAGCTAAAGAAGAAAAATGAGTCTATTCAAACTCAAAAGAAGTTCAGAATGAAAAAGAACTTGTTACTTCCACTAATCAATATACTGTTGAGAGCAGCAGAACTATAACACCTGCAGAAGCATATGAGTTACTATTTATCAGAAAGGATGTTGCAGAGTCATCAACTGCAGTAAAAAAAAGAAAAAGTGAAACACAACTTGTGCAGCCAACTGCAGCACAGTAGTTTAGACATCCACCACCATTTCCATAGAGATTCTAAAAGCAAAAGCAAGATAAACAACTTAGCAAATTCTTCGAGGTTTTGAAACAGCTTCACATCAATATTCCATTTGTGAAAGCTTTAGAACAAATGCCTAATTGTGTGAACTTCTTGAAAGATATTTTGTCAAGAAAAAAGAGGTTAGGAGAATTTGAAACTGTTGCTTTAACACAGGAGTGTAGTCATATGCTCTAAACAAAACTACCTAAAAAATTGAAAGATCTAGGTAGTTTCACAATTCCTTGTTCTATAGGAACCAATATAGTGGAAACGCACTCTGTGATCTAGGGTCCATCATTTATCTCATGCCTCTTTCAGTTTTCAAGCAACTTGGAGTTAGAGAATGTAGACCAAAAACAGTGACTTTGCAATTAGCAGATAGATCTCATGCCTATCTAAAGGGGAAGATTGGAGATGTATTGGTGAAGGTGGATAAATTTATTTTTCCAGTGAATTTTATTGTGCTGGACTTTGAAGCAGATAAAGAGGTACCGATCATTTTAGGAAAACCTTTCTTAGCGACGGGAAAGACTCTTATTGATGTGAAAAGAGGAGAGTTAATAATGAGGGCCAATGATTAACAAGTTATATTCAATGTGTTAGATACAATGAAGAATCTTGATGAGATTAAGGATTGCAATTTCATCAGTGTTGTAGATCTTACTGTAGCAAAACAGATAGACAGTTATTGCCGTAACATACAACATGATGCTGTAGTTTTTTATAATGAAGATGTTGAGACAGTTGTTATAGCATGGTTAGGAGAGAAGCAACCATTTAGAGCAGACAAATATTTTGAATCTTTGGACTTATTACACAGGGAAGTAAAACCTCCTTTACTTTCTCTAGAATCCCCACCAACTTTGGAATTAAAACTATTACTTGCACATTTAAAATATGCATATCTTGGTGACAATGACACATTATCAGTAATTATTTCATCTTCTTTGGATGCAGGTCAGGAGAAAAGCATAGTAAATGTACTAGGGAAACATAAGCAAGCAATTGGCAGGACTATGACAGACATAAAAGGGATCAGTCCATCTATTTGCATGCACAAAATTCTACTGAAAGAGAGTTACGGCAATTCAGTACAGCAACAAAAAAGGTTAAATCCAATCATGAAGAAAATAGTGAAGAAGGAGATCATCAAATGGTTGGATGCTGAAATCATATATCAGATAGCTCATGGGTGAGTCCAGTGTAATGTGTACCAAAGAAGTGAGGAGTGACTGTCGTAGCAAATGAGAAAAATGAACCCATACCCACCTGAACAGTCACAGGTTGGAGAGTTTGCATGGATTACAGGGAACTAATCAAGGCTACAAGAAAAGATCACTTTCCTCTACCCTTTATTGATCAAATGCTGAATAGACTTGCAGGAAAAAAGGATTATTGCTTTTTAGATGAGTATTCAAGGTACAACTAGATTGCTATAGCACCAGAGGATCAGGAGAAGACAATATTTTACATGTCCTTATAGCACCTTTGCATTTAGAATGATGCCATTTGGCTTTTGCAATGCTCCAACAACATTTTAGAGGTGCATGATAGTAATTTTTTTAGACATGGTGGAGCAAACACTAAAGATATTTATGGATGACTTTTTCAGTCTTTGGTGAATAATATGAAAATTGCTTGCACAACCTAGAGAATGTACTTAAAAGATGTGAGGAGAAAAATCTAGTTCTTAATTGGGAAAAGTGTCACTTCATGGTGTAAGAAATGATAGTATTAGGCCATAAAGTCTCATGGAAGGGTATTGAAATGGATAAGATAAAAATAGAGGTTATTGATAAACTTCCACCACTCACCTCAGTTAAAGGTATAAGAAGTTTTTTGGGTCATGCTACCTTCTATAGAAGATTCATTAAGGATTTCTCAAAGATAGCCAAGCCTTTATGCATGCTATTTGAGCATGACAGACCATTCAAATTTGATGACAATTGTTTAAAGGCCTTTGAGGATTTAAAAAGAGCTTTTGTCACAACACTTTTTGTTGTAGTACCAGGCTGGAGCTTTCCATTTGAGTTAATATATGATGCCAGTGACTATTCTGTTGGAGCAGTGTTAGGACAAAGAAAGAACAAGATCTTTCATTCTATTTACTGTAGCAACAAGACACTAACAGATGTTCAGCTCAACTATATCACCACTGAAAAAGAGCTGTTGGCTGTTGTGTTTGCATTTGACAAATTCAGGGCATATACTGACCACTCTGCAATAAAATACTTGATCTCCAAGAAAGATGCCAAGCCGAGACTGATCAGATGGATGCTTTTACTGCAAGAGTTTGATTTGCTGATTAAAGATAGAAAAGAGAGTGAAAACTAGGTAGCATATCATCTATCAAGATTAGAGGCAGATGCAAGCACTCATTCAAGACAAGCCATCATAGAAACATTTCCTAATGAGCAGTTGTTAATACTCAGCATGCACAAATACTACAGTAGTAAGGATTTCTATGGTATGCAGACTTTGCCAATTACCTAGAGAGTGGATTGCCGCCACCTGACTTAACCTAACACAGAAAAAGAAGTTTCTCCATGATGTCAAAAGCTATCAATGGGATGACCTTTACTTTTACAAGGTGTGCTCAAATCAGATCATTCGAAGATGTATGCCTAATGAAGAAATTCCAAGCATAATACAGGCATGTCTTGCTACAACATATGGAGGACATTTTGGAGGTCATAAAACAGTAGTAAAAATGTTACAAGTAGGTTATTATTGGCCTTCTATCTTTAAAGATACTTATCAGTTTGTTCAAAGTTGTGATAAGTGTTAAAGAATAGGAAACATCTCTCAGAAACAAGAGATGCCATTCACCAACATTCTGGAGGTAGAGCTTTTTAATGTATGAAGGATAGATTTCATAGGACCATTCCCACATTCCTTTGGCAACTTATACATTTTAATGGCTGTAGATTATGTGTCAAAATGGATAGATATTGTAGCCTTACCTACAAATGATGCCAAGGCAGTGGTGAAATTCCTTCAAAGAAATATTTTCTCAAGGATTAGAACTTCTAGAATCGTAATTAGTGATGAAGGCACCCATTTTTGTAACAGGGTATTTGCTGCAGTATTGGTGAAATATTGTATCAAGTATAAGATTGCTACAACATATTACCCTCAGCCCATTGGATAGGCAGAAGTATCCAGCCGAGAGATTAAAAAGATTTTAGAAAAGGTTGTGAACCTCACTAGAAAGGACTGGTCTCTTAAGCTACATGATGCTCTATAGGCTTACCGAACAATATACAAATCACCACTTGGCATGCCCCCTTACAGACTTGTTTATGGAAAAGCTTGTCATTTGCCACTAAAGATGGAGCAAAAGGCATATTAGGCACTTAAGCAACTTAACATGGATATGAATGCTGCAGCAGAGCATTGGAAGCTTCAATTATATGAATTGGAAGAATTAAGGTTGTTTTCTTATGAGAATGCAGGGATTTACATGGAAAAAACAAAGCAATGGCATGATAAGCAGATTCAGCAAAGGAATTTAGTTCCAGGCCAGCAAGTTCTGCTCTACAATTCAAGGTTGAAGCTATTCCCAGGAAAGTTAAAATCAAGATGGTTAGGTTCTTTTAGACTTCTTAAAGTCTACCCTTATGGTGCCGTGGACTTGAAGGATGAAAGAACTAGTCAAGAATTCATGGTAAATGGACAAAGAGTTAAACATTATATGGATGATACTATGCGTGACTCAAGAAAGGATTTATTCCTCAAAGATCCAGCTTGAAAAATTCAAGGAAAGTCAGGCTAAAAGACCTTAAAATCAAGTACTGTTTGGGAGGCAACCCAATGAGGGAAATGTTTTGAATGTTTATGATTATTTTTGTTATTTTATTTTTAGTAGCTAGTGCTTGATCTTAGTTTGTTACTGTTGTCATTTTATTTTATGTCAATGTTAATATTTCTATTTATTTGATTGTTAATTTTACAGTATAAGTAAAAAAAGAAAGGGAGCAATACAAGAGATAGGGAGTTGCTATAGCATAAGCTCAGGCTTCAGGCAAAACAAGTGAATATGTACATGAAGAGGAGTTATGTCAAATTGCTACAGCATTGGAGCAAACAAGCAGCTTGTCAAAGACTTTACTATTGCAGCTAAGAATTAATTTAAATTTTCACTGACCTGCTGACGATAGTAAAGAGATAAATTGGGATAAAGGAGATATGAATTCCCTATAAAATTGTGACAGCTTCTTTTCCCATTTTAAATTCGGAATTGACTTTAATTTTTAATTACTACCATATTTACTTTCCTCTTTATATTCTCCATACACTATAAATTAGGGATTTTCTTTATCAATTTCTATTATCAACTCTTCTCTTAAGACTTTTAACGCTATATTCAAAATTCTGTTCAGCTATTTTTTAGTGAACCAAAGTTTAGTGCATTGTTGCAACAATGGTAAAGATAAAATCTCACGTGATGAGACTCAAAGATCCTGCATGTTTCCACAGTTACAGAGCCGAGGATAAGTTTGAAGAATTTATTAAGCCTCGAAAGCTGCTAGAAGAAAAAGGGTTCATCTTCCTAGCACGACCAATAGAAGTGATGAGAACCATACATGCTACTACAGCGCAAATGAGATGGTTGTAATTTTGCTCTCATCCTTAGGACCTTGTTGTTCTAGTGGTTAAAGAATTTTATGGTAATATGCTCCAGCAAGAACAGCAGAACATCTTTGTCAGGAATGTCCAAGCATTATTGGATTCTCGTGTTATTAATGCATTTTAAAGTTTACCAGCTTCCATTGAGTGTGAATATACTACTTTTGTTGAAAACATGACAAATAAGAAGTGAGGGAGGTTTTTAAAATAGTAGATATACAAGGGAGTTCGTGCGTGAATGAGGAATGAAGAGTAATTAACATAATTGATTTAAAACCCATTTCAAAGGTATGGGTAAACTTTTTGAAATCTTGACTCATGCCCACAACACACACTACCACTGTATCTCAGGAGAGGTTAGTTTTACTTTATGCCATTCTCAAGGGATTGCGAATAGACATAGGAAAATAATTGAAAAAGAAATTAGAGAATGTGCAATCGGTAAGCAGAAATTAACAATTCTGTTGTTTTCGTCCGTAATCACCAGAATATGTAGAGTTTCGAATGTGAGAATTGAACCACACAACGAGAGAATTAAGAATGAGCCACACAATAAGAGAATTAAGAATGAGCCACACAACGAGAGAATTAAGAATGAAGAGGTCATGACAGTAAGAATAATGGACAGAGTTCTAGGAGAAGCAACTGCTGCAGCACCTACTGAGCAACATGCTACCACCGAGACAGAACCATCTTCAGACCTGGGCACCAAGATGAACGAACTCAGCACAATGATACGAAACTATGTCTAGCATAAACAGAGGAGAATCGATGGTTCTGGGCTTACTTGCAGCACTTGGAAGCCTAAAAACATCAGCTGGTGTTGTACTTACAAAGTCGGGATGCCAACATCCTAAGGTCGTTGTTGTAACAATTCACCTTTGCAGCACAAGCAGAGAAGGCCCCAGCAGCAGCCAGCAAGGAAGAATCAAGCTCCAAGACAGCCCCATCGTAAGCAGCAGGATAATGAAAAGAGGAGAAAATAGACGAGCAGGCTGAAGGAAGAGATCAGCAAGAAGAAGGGGAAAATGACTAGGAAACCGAGGAAAAAAATGAGGACGAACAGGAGAACCACCCATAGTGGTATCCCCTAGGTGACAAAGAAATCAACCCGACTAGATAATAACCGAGCAGGAAGAAGAAGAGAAAAGGGATGAGGAGAAAGATGACCAAGAAACCAAGAAAGAAAATAAGGATGAGTCACCAGCTCCCTCCCAGAAAGTAAAGGAGAAAGTTGTGAGTGAGGAAGAATCCGAAGACCACCAGGCAGCAATTAACGATGAATTAAAAGCAGCAGTTAGCAGTGTTGCAAGAATAACTGTAAAAAAATAGAGTCTACTCGATATCATTACTGAAATTACCACCAAGGAATATGCTTCAACCACTCCACAACAAACTCCAACAAAACATTCTGCTCCAACCCAGTAATGACGAGGCATAGTAGGTGAAAAGGGACACAGTAGTCTGGGAGTACTGCGACACCAAAAGAACTAGATCAAAAGCGTCAAAGAGCTCATCATCCCAAGCTTTCTAAACCAGCTGGTACCCTTACCAGCAGCCCAACACCCAGGAAAAAGAAGAAGCCATCCACTACTACACCAATGAGTTCCCCGAAAGACCATTTACGAAGCAACTTAAAAAAAGGTGAGGTCACCCAACACCGGCATCTGCTGTAATGATTAGACACCAACAGGGGAGTGCCCCTGCCATTTTTAACTTTTTCTGTTTTAACAAAAACTTGTTCTATTTTTTTTATTTTTATTTCGTTATTTTATTACTTTATAAATTTTTATTTCTCTGTTGCGTGTTTGGTTTTTTTGACTTGTTTTCCATTTGAATGTCTATGTACGTGTGAGAACACAACACCTCTCAAGTTTGGGGGGGTTGTGTTGGGAATAAAAATAAAGCTTGTGATGTGTGTTTTGTGTAAGATTAGTGAATGTGTGTATAAGGCTCTGTTATATAAGCTTGTGTCTAAATGGAATACCTAATGAAGATAAATTAACTGTAAAAATTTTGTGATTGCCAGGTAGGGATTGTTCAAAGATGAGGGCTGAATTTTTGTCTTAACACTTAAGTTTTGACTAAGTTCTATGAGAATGTTGTAGTAAAGCCTTGTATGTTCGAATGGTAGAAAACATCTTAATGTTGGGAGAAAAGTTTTTAGGAAACTGTGTTGGTTACGAATAATTTTGTTCTAATGGCTGAAGTTGCTAAGTAACCAGGGTTGAGTATGCACCCCATATGCAAACTTGAGTGCAAAGGCAACAAATGCTAAGAGCATTGCTATAGTAATAAGTGAAAAAAAAAATTGCAATGTTTTTGGTCCTTTGTCTGAGACAGCGAGTAACCAGGTCTGTTCATGAGCCCCATGTTCAGCCTTGAGTAAAAGGTATCTTTAGATAAAAACATATTATAAGCATTCCTACAGCAACTTGGATTTGTGCATTGGGTAAGTAATTGGGTATCATCACCATAAGTGATAGATATTCACATGAAAAACCAATTCTACATTGAAGGGAGTTATTGACTAAAAAACAATAAGTCAAAAAAAATTTTTTTTTTGCTATAGCACAGTTGAAATATGTGGTGATTTTTGCCTTTGTACACTATTTGATTGACTTTTGCCTTTGAGTACGGAATGATAATTGTGCAATGCTGTAGTATCTTTGGACTTGGTCAAAATATCACACACTTACTTTGGATAAAATGAAGCCTCAATCTAGAGCTGAATTGTTATGGCAATTGTTCATGATTTAAAATTTGATCTGAGGGTTAGGAAATCCTTGCAAACAGTATAACAGAGCTAAGTATATTGCATGATTGTTTGTTTCAAATTTTAGTGTTATTGTTATTACTTGAGGACAAGTAATAGTTTAAGTTTGATAGTGTAACTCTATCAAATGAGAGTTATCAATAGCACTTTTGGACTTAAATCAAGATTATGTAGAAAGTAAATGAGGTGTTCTAGTTGTATTTTAGCTTAATTTTGCATATTTATCTATTTTTAGTTATTTGCAATAAATTAGGTGATTTTGGAATAAATTTTGCGTGCTTAGATTATCTGTTTACATTGTAGGCAACTGGAAGTGCAAATTCAAAGAAGAAATTTTGTGTAATAGACTTGGAAAAATGAGGAAGGAAATTGGTTGTAGAAAAGTAGAAACTAGTTTGAAATAGTGCATTGCTGTAACAATTCTAGAACAACAGAGGAGAAAAATTCACGTGAATCTCAGAAAAAATCTGCAATCTACAATTTCTAAATACGGAATAAGCGTGCCTTAGGCATCCAGTTGCCTTAGTTTTCATTTATAAAAGGAAGCACACACAAAAGAAAGAGAGCACCGTCAACCATAAGAAAATAACGAGAAAATAAAAAGAAAACAACAAAAAAATGAGAAATTCAAGGGCTGATCAGAAGTTGCAGGTGTGAAGAAGATGAATCAATAAATCTAAAAGGATCACTCACTTGTATCTATATTCTCTTTGTTTTCTTTGATTCATGATGATGTATATGATGGATAAATTGGTTTTATTTTCTGTTTTGATACAATTCATGAACTAAATCTATTTGTCTTTGAGTGAATGATAATCTTGATGGTTTATTGACTGAAATTATTGTGTTGTTGCATGACTACTAAAGTATTTTGTTTTTATAGTGCTTAATTTCATTCACTTATCACTTTATTACTTATTGTGTACACTTGCGCATTGACATCTACATATTAAGAAATAACCCAACAATTTAGAAGATGAAGAAAAATGCCAAAGTGAGATAAAAAAGTACAAGGCAAGGCCAATTGCAAAAGGCTATAGTCAAAAAGTCGGTATCAACTATGATGAGGTATTTACCCTAGTTGCTTGAATGGAAACTGTAAGGTTAATCATTTCATTAGCAAAACAAAACAAGTGTAAGATTTTCTAAATCAATATGAAGTATGCTTTTTGGAATAGATTCCTTAGAGAAGAAGTCTACAACCAATAACCATTAGACTATGTAGTGAAATGGCATGAAGACAATGAAAAAATTCCTTTATGGGTTAAAACAAGCACCAAGGGCATGGAATAATAGAATTTATAAGTATTTTCAAGAGCATAGCTTCGCCAAATACCCTTATGAGCATGCATTTTACATCAAAAGTAAATATTGAGATGTTCTGATTGTTTGCCCATACACAGATAATCTCATCTTCACTAGAGGTAATCCAAGCTTATTGGAAAATTTCAAGAGAATGGTGATGATTGATATCGAGCTTATGGCATATTATCTTAGTGTTGAAGTTAAGCAAATGAAGAAGGTTTATTTATTTCTCAATAAAGCTACTCAAAGAAAATGCTCAAGAAGTTCAAGATGGCTGATTGCAAGCCCATAAGCACACTAGTGGAATGTGGAGTCAAGTTATAATTATTTTTTAATGACTATGAGCTCATTAGAATAGTGATAGTAACTGCAATGCAGACACAGATGATCGAAAGAGTACCACTAATTTTGTGTTCTTTATGGGAGATACTACTTTCATATAGATGTCGAAGAACCAACTAATTGTTTAACTTTCTACTTGTGAATTGAATACGTAGCTGCTATATCAAGTATTTATCATGCAATCTAGCCAAGAAATTTATTAAAGGCATTAGGTTCATTACAAGATAAACCTATAGAGATTTTCATTGAGCACAAGTTAACAATTGCCTTAGCTAAAATTCCTATCTTCCATAATTGAAGCAAGCATATTAACACTGACTACAATTTCATATGATAGTGCATTGAGAGAAAAGGAAGTACAAGCAAAGTATGCCAAGTCTCAAGATCAAGTTGCCAACATTTTTACTAAACCCCTCAAACATGACGACTTTGTCAACTTGAAAAATTCACTTGGCATTGTAGGATCAAATTTAAGAGCGGTGTTCAATTATAAACTTCATTAAATCCATTTAAAGCCTAAATCATGATTCATCATTGATATGCAAAAGCTTTAGATTTTTGTTCAAAGATATGGAGATTAACTTCCTGGATATGGTTCAATAATAGTGTGTTAGTTTAGTTATTTGTGTGGTTTATAAATTTTTGTGTATTTAATATCTTGTGGTTTGTGTTAAGCCATCTCGAGTATGAATACATCCTCATGTATTTAGTTCATCAATAAAGTAAGAAAGAAATACTCCCAATTAAAAAAAATACGCCTTGAGCTCCTTAATTGTTCTTGAGAATAGTTGTCTATTTAATCAAGGTCTCCATCACATTCTTCATTAAAATATTGAAACACCAAAATTTATTGTCATGATACCTCCATAAAAATTCAAATTATATACTAAAAATGAATACCAACCTAGAAATCTCCTATTAAAAAGTAAGAGTATATAAAAATCTAATACAAGCCTACAATACAAAGTCCTATAAAAATAAAGATGAATGCAGAAGTCTCCTATGCATCTTATCAAATGATAGTCTGTAATAGAACCAACAATATAGTGAAAATGTGCAAGATAAACACACTCAAATATCATAATTATATAACTAAGCACTTCTTGCTAGCAATAATTAAAAACACTTTTGGCATAACTAATAATGTCTTTACCCTTCGTTGAAACTCTTAGCTACTTCGCAGGTCTATTATTCATTCTCCAAAAATAATAGCAACAACCAACATATGATGAATAATGAATAATAATTTTACAAATAAAAACACTTAACTATAAGTTGAGCTTATAATTTGCACTACTAATTACATGACAATGTTGATTGCACTATGCTGATTGCACTTGGAGCATCTACAACCTATTAACCAATTTTTTTTTTTAAAGAAACACTGAAGGAAATGTTGTCTATATATAGATTACAGATTTGCAATCTATATATTTTACCATATGGTAAGATGTAAAAAGGGCATCAAGTTGCTAGGTTCAGTTTTAAGTTAGCAACAAAAATGATTATGAATCTCCTTACAAAGACAATAAGTTCTTATATCACTAACAACATTCTCAAATGAAAAATTTAAAAATTTTTCAACCCATTAATAATTGACAAACAAGCTTTTCTATGTGAACATAACTTTTGCATCTTTGCATATCTTATGAGATATCAAACAATCTATAAGACAGTGTAAGCACAGTAGCATACTAATAATAATTAATAATTATATATCAAACAATATATTTATATGCATTTAGTTTCTTATATATAATAACTAATGATGTTATCTATCGACAACCTTGAAGAAAAAGCTAAATTACTTAACTGAGGGCAGAACTTTTTTATGGCCTAAGGAAGAATTAATGGTGCCCCTAGGGATACATACATCAATTGCAAGATAAGAATAATATATTTATGTTTTGGCCTCTTGTTGGTTGGATTCCAAATATGTGTATGTACGTGCGCAAGTGTACACAACAAGTAATATAGTGATAAGTATTCGAGTATCGTCTTTACAGGGATTGGTGCTATTAGAGTTGCTACAGCAATTCTTATGGTGTAAATTCAATTAAATCAAATTAAATTCTTTTAGCAATTCAATTAAACTAAAAAATTTAAAATGATAGGAAAATAAAATGCAATAAAATAAACCAACATGTCTTACACAATAATGGAATCACTAAGAATGTTGTAGTTAAGTGATTTAACTCACGTAATGGTATTGGCTGTTTCTTTTCTGTTACAGTACTGCTGCTACAGCAATTACCACAGTATTGAGTAGAATTCTAACGCATCCTTAGCTGTCGCTGGTTGGACCTCTTATATCTATATGCTACCTAACAATGACCAGTTGTTTTACCATACAAGATATAATATTATAAGATCTATGTTCCTAATGCCTTACAAGGTGATTCCCTATGTTTAGTTTCTCACTAGTTTTAAATTAAGCATGACCCTATTCAAATTAAGTTAACCCAACTTGGGAAACCTAATTTAAAACCAAGTATTGTTCTCATATGATCCACTAAAACAGGCCCTTTTGTGGTTCTTTCTTAACTAGTATCATTAAATGAGTGGTCAGCCGAAATAGTGAATTGAGTTAAGCAATATAAAAAAAAAATGCTATAGCAACCATGCAGCAACACATAAATTCAGTCAATAACCATCAAACATGTTTATCACTCAACCACAAGTAAAATCAGTTCATAATTTGCATTAAAACAGAAAGAAAAACTGTTTTAGCCATCATATACATCATTATGAATCAGATAAACAAAAAATAATAACATAGGAGTGAGTGGCCCTTCTAATTTCTCAATTTCTTTTTTTCTTCAAGCCTAGAATCTTCTTTTACAGCCTTTGAATTTTTTTGTTTCTTTATTGTTTTCTTTATCTTTTCTAAGTTTTTTTATGAATGACAGCTCTCCCTTTTCCTTTTTATGCCTTTTTTTTATAATTAAAAACTAGGGCAACTGGACGTCTAAAGCACGCATCTTCCATATTTAGAAATTACAGACCGCGTAATTTTTCTGAGATTCGTCCGAGGTTTTTTTTTCTTCTCTTGGTTGCTCCAGGATTACTACAGCAACGGCTACAACATCTGCACTATTTCAGACTCGTTTCCATTTTTCTATAGTCCATTTCTTTCTTCATTTTTCCAAGCCCATTGCACAACATTCCTTTCTTGAGATTGTACTTCCAGTTGCCTATAATTAAGCACATAATCTAAGCACACAATTCATTATAAAACAACTTAATTTATAGAGAATAGACTAAAGATAAATAAATAAGCCAAAAGTAACTAAAATACAATTAAAACATACCATTTACTCTCTAAATTACCTTGATTTAAGTCCAAAAGTGATATAGATAACTCTCATTTCATAGAGTTATCACACCTCCAAACTTTAACCATTACTTGTCCTCAAGTAATGACAATAATACTAATATTTAAATCACACAATCATGCAACATACTTAGCTCTATCATCCCGTTTGCAAATATTTTCTAATCCTCCTGTCACATTTTAAATCATGCATGATTGCCATAGCAATTCAGTTCTTAGACTTAGGCTTCATTCTATCCAAAGTAAGTGTGTGCTATTTTGACCAAATCTAGCGATATTGCAGCATTGCATAATTATTATTCCTTGCTCAAAGGCATAAGTCAATTGAATAATGAACAAAGGCAAAAATTACAACATATGCCAACTGTTTATTTATTGCTATAGCAATGCTCATAGCATCCATTGCCTCTGGACTCAAGTCTGTATATGGTGCATACTCAACCATGGTTACTCAACAACTTCAGCCATTAGAGCAAAATTATCCATAACTAGCACAATTTCCAAAATTTTCCAACAATTTTCTCCCAAACTTAAGATGTTCTCTACTCTTCTAACACACAAGGTTTTGTTACAAAATCCTCATAGAACTTACTTGAAACCTAAGCATTAAGATAAAATTTGACCCTTATGTTTGAACTGTCCCTACTTGGCAATCACAAAATATGACACTCAATTTATCTTTATTAGGTGTTTTATCCATACACAAACTTAGATAACAAAGCCTTACACACACATTCACTAAACTTACACAAAACACACATCACAAGCTTTATTTTTATTTCAACACAACCCCCCCAAACTTGAGATGTGTTGTGTCCTCACACACACACAAACATGCGTCATGCAAACAAATGAAACATGTTAATAACGAAAACACAAAACAAGTTAAAATAAAAACAACATAAATAACAAAACAAGTTTTCTATAAAGACTGTAAAATTAAAGCTGGTAGGGGCACTTCCCTATTGTTACAGACTAGTTGCAGCAAATACGGGAAAAGGGTCACTTCTTCTTAGTTCCACTGCGGATACGGTCCTTGAGTGACCCGTATGGAATTTCAACCGCTACAACAAATGATTTCTTCTTGGGTGTTGGAGAATTGGTTGATGTGATCGTCAACGCTTTGGGTATATGGCTTCTCTAGTGCTGTAGCACCTTCAAACTGCGGTGCCCCTTTTCTCTTGCTGGATTCCTTTTTAACTAGTGTTGATGCTGATTCTTTTGGTGGAATTCTTTGTGAAGTGGCTAGAGCAACTTCCTGCGCAGTTATTTCAGCAATGATATCCAACAGATTGTACTTTTTTGTAACTGTTCGTGTAGCCCTGCTAATTATTACAACAATTTCAGCATTAATCTCTTTTTGGTTAGCTTCCAATTTGACTTCACTCTAAACTTTTTCCTTGCCTTTGCGGGAGAGGATGGGTGTTTCATCATCTATGTCCACCTCTTCTTCTAATTCTTCTTAGATGAGCTGCTTGTCTTTTCTCTTAGGTGGCACCATTAGGGGTGCCTCTGTCTGCTCTTCTTCTAAGTCAGCCGTTCCTTGCTTCTTTTTCTCTTCCTCCTTCTGGTCTCTTGCTTCCTCTTCTCTTTGCTCTTCTTCTTGTGGTGGTTCTTCCTCAAAGTTGGATTCTTCTTCTTTGGCTGCTATTTCAGCTGGTGGAGCTTCGTCTGCTCATGTTTCAAAGTTAAACTACTGCAACAAGTTGTCAAAGAGATTTACGTTCTTACCTTTTATGAATACAAAAAAGTTATGCAAATGATCCTCCAAGTGCACCAGATAGCTCCAAAACAACTACAGCATCTGCATTATTTTAGACTTGTTTCCACTTTTCTGCAGTCCATTACTTTCTTCATTTTTACAAGCCCATTGCACAGCATTCCTTTCTTGAGATTGCACTTCTAGTTGCCTACAATTAAACACATAATTTAAGCACACAATTCATTCTAAAAAAACTTAATTTATAAATAATAGACTAAAGATAAATAAATATGCCAAAAGTAACTAAAATGCAATTAAAACATGTCATTTACTCTCTAAATTACCTTGGTTTAAATCCAAAAGTACTATAGATAACTCTCATTTCATAGAGTTATCACCTCTTGAGATAAAGGTTTTATGCTTTAGCTTTTATAAATTTTGTTTCTTTTCATTATGGCTCCTAACTTCTCAAGTCTTAATTAATTTCAACCATAGCCTATAGGTTGCACGACAACTAAAATAGACTTCAATATATTCTTCCACATTCAATATTATACAAGATATTATATATTCAACTCTAATTGAATAATTGCAATAATTATTACATAAAAAAATTTCTAATACCTTGTATAAGAAGACATGCTCACCCATTGTTGAGAACTTCATGTTGGAGAGTTTGAAGAATAAACACAAATTTTATTAGAGAAAGCTCAAGAATAATTCACACACTCTTACAAATCACTATTAAAAGCTATATTTTGCTTCTTATGATTTCTTCTTCTTACACTTGATGTATACAACAGAAATGGCATAAGTATTTAGAATGAATGAAACACAAACATAATCATAGCAATACATATCACCTAACATGTCCCACTAAGCTTTCATCATAGACTCAAACATATTCCATTCACTTAACATTCTCTAAAGGGATCCTTTAATGGCATCCAAAGTGTAAAGCTAATCTCTACTCAATTAGATGCTTCATGGACATAACATTGTAAGGCTATGATGATAAAGCATAATGATGAAAGGCCATGTACAACTCAACAACTCATTCCACTTAAATGAATTATTTGTGTAAAACAAGTTTACGATTTTCAACACTTCCCCTTTAACTTGTTTTACAACACCAAATGTATTTCTAAATTTGATAAAATCTTCTAATTTGAGTGGTTCGGTGAAGATATAAACTACTTGATCTTTTGACATCATATAATCAACTTTTATATCCTTTCTTTTAATATACCCTCTTATGTAATGATAGTGAGTGAGGATATGTTTGCTTCGATCATGGAAGATGGATTCTTAGATAGATCAATTTCTGACTTGTTATCCACACAAATCTTGGTTAGCTCTTCTTATGGCAAACCTAACTCATTCAACAAATTCCTTAACCAAATTGCATGGCAAACACAAAATGTGGTAGTTATATCTCTGCTTCACAAGTCGAGAGTATGACAATTGATTGCTTCTTTTAACATTTATATAAAAGCATTGCCCCCCCATAAAGAACATAAATCTTGTGGTGCTCTTTTGATCATTTGTATCTCCACCCTAATCATTATTGTTATATCCAATAAGCTTGTAGTCATTAAAGAATGCATATAACAAACCAAAATCAATTGTGCCTTTGATATAGTGAAGGATTCTTTTTGCAACCTTAAAATGAATATTCTTTGAATTCTCCTTATATTGATTCATAAGTCCAACAACATAAAGGATATCAGGTCTCGTACATGTCAAGTAACGCAGACTACCAACACGGCTTTTGAAAAAAGTTGGATTTACTTTTTCTCCTTTATCATACTTGGATAGCTTAATTCTGCACTCTACCGGTGTGCTTATTGGAACGCAATCGTTCATCTCAAACTTCTTAAATATCTCCTTTGCATAAATTTTCTGTGAAATGAAAATGCCATCTTTTTGTTGCTTAACTTCAATCCCCAAATAGTATGCCTTCAAGCCAATGTCTGTCATATAAAATTCTTTTGCCATTTTTTTCTTGAACTCTCTTAATAAGCTTAGATTATTTCTATTAAAGATAAGATAATCCACGTATAAACATACAATTAAAATGTCTCCATCTTTGACTTTGACACATAAAGTGTGCTCATAAGAACATTTGGTGAAGCCAATTTCTCTAAAGTACTTTTCAATTCTATTGTTCTAAGCTTTTAGAGCTTGCTATAACCGGTAAAGTGCCTTATTCAACTTTAGAACTTTGTCTTTATGCCCTTTTACTTGATAGCCCAATGGTTGTTCAACGTTGACTTCTTCCTCAAGAACTCTATTTAAGAAAGTAGACTTTACATCCATCTAATGAATCTTCCATTTATTTTGAGCAGCCAAAGAAATAACAAGTCTAATAATTTCAAATCAAACTACAGGAGCAAATATCTTTTCGTAGTCTATGCCAACCTTTTAACTATAGCTTTTTGCAATTAGTATCGCCTTATGCCTTTCAATTTCTCCCTTTACATTTCTCTTTATTTTGTATACCAATTTTACATTGATCGCCTTATGACCTATGGGAAGAGTAGTAAGTTCTGAAATGTCATTCTTCTCAATTGACTTGATTTGTTCATCTATCGCTCTTCTTTATTTTTCATCTTGCGCAACTTCTTAAAAATAGACTGGCTCACAATCAGTAAAAAGATAAAAAAATATGAGATTATCAAGTCTCTTAGTTACCTTATAGAAATCTTGAAGACTCCTTGTACGTTCTTTGGTTCTTTTATTTAAGAAAGATAATGGTGAATCTCTATATGTGGTTGATCCTAGTAAGATAAGTGGAATAACTGGCTCATGTTGTTCTTCTACTCATTTTATCTGTATATGATCTTCTTCTTCAACAGGAAAGAGTTGAAGTTATTTAAACCAGAGCTAAAATCCCATTCTCCTTCCTCATAAAAATTATATCTAGACTAATCACGATCTTTTCAATGTTTAAATTGTACAATTTGTATCCTTTGGAATTTTTGTTGTAGCCGATGAAGATGAACTTCTCACTTTTTTCATCTAGTTTGGCTTTTCTCTCGTTTAGTACACGTACATGGCCAATGCTTCTAAAAACTCTCAATTGAGTGATACTAAGTTTTTTCCACTCCATGCTTCTTATGATGACTTACCCCATACATTTCTTGTTCAAGATTGGTTGGATAGGTAAACTGTACATGCAACAGCTTTAGCCTAAAATTCTTTGTGTAATCTATTACTCTTGAGCATGATTCTTGCATGATTCTTGCCATGTCAAGAATGGCTTTATTCTTTCTTTTGGCAATACCATTTTGTTGAGAGATCTTGGAACTATCAAAGGGTACCGAATTTTGTTTGCTTCATAAAACTCTATGAATTCTTTGGAAGTGAACTCTCCACCTTGATCAAATATGATAGCTTTAATTTGGTGTCCACTTTTTTTTTACTACAACTTTGAACTTCTTGAAATACTCAAAAACTTTTGATTTCTACTTTAAAAAATACACCCAAGTTTTTCTTGAAAGATCATCAATAAAGAGAAGGAAATAATTACTTTTACCAAGGGAGCTTAGTTTGATTGGACCGCACATATCTGTATGAATGAGCTCTAGTGGCTTCTGAGCTTTTGAGCTTGACTTCTTTCGAAAAACTCTTTCTAAACTGCTTGCCAGGTAAACATCTTTGACAAACTTGATTAGAATGATTGATTAAAGATAGACCTTTCACCGTGTTCTTCTTTGATAAGAGCTCTAGTCCACCAAAGTTGAGATGTATGACAAGCCTTGAGACGCTTTGCAATATCATTTTGAATATTTAAAGGAACATTCTATTCTTTGACATTTTCACTTTCATAATTAGGTTTCTTTTGTCATCTCTTAGAAAAAGATTGTAATCTTTTAAGTAAAGATCATAGGCTTTTCCCAAGAGTTGACCTAAACTGAAGATGTGACTTTTCGTAATGGGCACATAGTAAACATTTGAAATTAATTAGTGGCCACCATCTTTTGCACGAAAAAGAATGTTACTTTTGTCTTTCACTAGTACTTTTGAATAATCTTCAAAAGCAACGTTGCCATTCACATATTCATTTAATTCCACGAACATGCTTTTGTTTCCACTCATGTGATTACTGGCACCTATGTCAAGGTACCATGTTTTTTCATGACCTCCATTGGTGTCATTGTGTGCTAGTAAAAGTGAACTATTTTCGTCATTCTTCTCTTCAACATAATTTACTCTCTCATCAATTTTGGTACTTGGAGCTCTATATTCTAAAGCATAATATATAAACGTTTGACAATTATAGCATTGTACTTAGGATTTTTCATACCTCGATCTTTGATTGCCTCTTCCTCATCCACTGGTTGAGCTTTCTCCTTTTCCATAATTGGGGTTGTTGTTGTTGATATTCTAACCTCGTCTTTGACTGCTATCTTAGACATAATGTCTTCTCTCGTTGTCAGAGCTTTGTTTTCTTTTCTTTAAATTGACTTCCATCTTGAAGAGTTGTTATTCGATCCTATACTTCTTCTTTTGTTTTTCTTGGTAGACTTGTAATCTTCCTTGAAGTTACTCGATCTTCATAGCCTCCAAATCTTTTGTTTCATCAATTGTCACAACAATATAGTCAAATTTCGATTCTACTAATTGGAATAATTGGAATATCTTTTCAATTATCTTTATATTTTTTTAACTCCTCACCATTTCTTTTTAATTCATTGGAAATTATCACAATCTGAGTAAAATAGTTAGGAATCGATTCGGATGCTTTCATGTGCAAGGACTCAAATTCTCTTCAAAATGTTTGGAGATGAACCTTCTGAACTTGTTATGCTCCTTTGTAAGAGGTCTGTAGCTTCTCCTATACTTCCTTTGAAAAGGTTGCACAAGAAATCTTTTCAAAAGCATCTTCATCTAATGATTGGAAAATAAGATACTTGGCTTTGTTCTATTTCTTCTTCAAATCTTTCAATTTCTCCTTTTGTGCCACAGCTAAAGAGGCTTTATTTTTTGGTAGACTAAAGCCTTTTTGCACAACTTCCTATATGTCGTGTGCACCCAATAGAACCTTCATTTTAATACTCTAGTTGCCAAACTTGCTTCCCCTCAATTATGGAACTTGGAATAACATTATGTGACCATTTGCCATAATTCACAAATTGAGTGAGAATTTGGAGATTCTACGTGCACAAATGAATCTAAAATGTTGAAAAGCCTTAAAAGGAACTCGAGTCAACTTTTGGTCAATGGTCACGACGATCAACGGTCAACGTTGGTCACTGGTCAATGATTCAGCTCAGCTTGGTTGACTTGACTCAGTTTGGCTTGGTTTGGTTCGACTCGGTTCAACTTAGTGCATCGACTTAATTTTAGGACAACAAACTTCCAACGGCAATTGCAAGCGCATTCGAACTCCGATTGGGCTGATTTTTATGGTGTTGAGTTTGTCTCGTCAAGATCTTCAATTTGATATCCTACACTGGTATGTGGAGCACTAATTACTAGCTCTAATACCACTTTATTAGAGAATTTAAAAAATAAAACATAAATTTTACTAAAGAAAACTCAGGAACTCGAGTCGTCTTTTCGTCAATCGTCAACGGTGGTCAACAGTCAACGTTGGTCACCAATCAACAATTCAGCCTAGCTTGGTTGACTTGACTCAGTTTGGCATGATTTGGTTCGATCCAGTTCGATTCAACTCGGTTCGACTCAGTGAGTCAACTCAATTTTAAGAAAACAAACTTCCAACGACCATTGCGAGCACATTTGAACTTTGATTGGGCTGATTTTAACAGCATTGTATTCATCTCATCAAGATCTTCAATTTGATATGCTACACTACTATATAGAGCTCTGATTACAAGCTCTAATACCACTTTGTTAGAGAATTTAAAGAATAAAACACAAATTTTATTTGAAAAAGCTAAGTAACTCGAGTCAACTTTTTGTCAAAGGTCAACAGCGGTCAACGGTCAACGTTGGTCATTGGTCAACGATTCAGCTTGGCATGCTTGACTCAGTTTGGCTCGATTTGGTTCGACCTAGCTCGGTTCGACACAGTTCAACTCAGTGAGTCAACTTAATTTTAGGAAGGCAAAATTCCAACGGTGATTGCGAGCACATTTGAACTTAGATTGCGCTGATTTTTGAGGCGTTGCGTTCGTCTCATCAAGATCTTCAATTTGATATGCTACACTACTATGTGGAGCACTGATTACTAGCTCTAATACAACTTTGTTGGAGAATTTAAAGAATAAAACACAAATTTTTTAGAGAAAGCTCAATGACATTATAAGAACAATTCACACACCTTCACAAATCACTCTTAGAAGCTATGTTTTGCTTCTTATGCTTTTTCTTCTTCCTACACTTGATGCATACAACACAAGTGGCATAAGTATTTGTAATGAATGAAATACAAAAATAATCATAACAATACACATCACCTAACATGTTCCACTAAGCTTTCATCACAGCCCCAAAGACATTGCACTCACCTAACATGCTCCAAAGGAATCCTTTAATGGCATCCAAAGTGTAAAGCTAATCTCCACTCAATTAGATGCTTCATGAACATAACATGTAGACCATAATGATAGAGCATAATGATGAAAGGCCATGTACGACTCAACACCTCATTCCACTCAAAATGAATTATTTATGTAAAACAAGTTTATTATTTTCAACACTTCACTTGGTTATCAATTACAGATACACAAAGCCAATTGCCGCAGGATTTCGGACACAGTAATATACAACAATTGAACAGGGATATAAAGCTTACTTGAGAATTTAATTATATTAAGGATTATGTTGATCCCGAGGGACACATGAATCAAATTTCGAGATCCGATCCCAAAAGACTACGACAGAGGCTAGGACTGATGCAGAAGCCTTAAAATTGGCCAAGATTGGAACAAAATTAATTAAGACAAACTGAACATAGGGTTTGAACATGGATATTTAATTTTGTCAAAATGAATTTATAGGCATAAAATAAATAACTTTCATGCATAGAGAACGAATGCAATTGACTTAAATCATCAACAAATCAGCTCAGCCAGTTGAACATATTTATAGGCCATATAAATATTGTTAACTAATTTATTGCTAACAAACAAGCTAAATATTGATATACGTACTAACAGTGGAGATAGTTCTCCATTTATACTGTCTATAAGGAAAATCACAAGCTCGAGACCAACTCAGCTCAGCAAAGTCACAACCAAATTACATTACAACCCTCCTCCTTCACTCCCCATCATTTCCAACTCACATTTACAAAAAGTAGGTGGTCCTTTATATCCCATTCAAGAATGCATAAGTTAGCTGAAGTTTTCTTCCATTTTTATAGGAATTTCTGCAGCATCTACCCATAGTTCTCCAAGTACACGACATCAATTTATGAGTGTATCCCGTTCAACTAATATGTAACCAGAGAACATGAGGAGCAGCTACCGAAAAATCTGAAATTTGAATATTACATAAATATCATAAATCTTTGCAATTTATTCCTAATAGAAGCGAGCATTATTTCACATATTCTTTCTTAAGCCAAACCAGGAAAATATAAATAGTGAATATATTTTCTAGCACTGATGTATTTTCTGAGCACTAGGTTTCTAAGTCATTAGAAGTCATTCATGTTAAAGAACTTCTTCATATTCTTTCAATATAACAAGTATATGCAAACAATTTATTAATTAAATAAAATTGTTTCAGCTAGTACAGAAACAGGATTAATCAAACATAGTAGTATAGCTAGTTATTCTTGATTCTAATCATTAACTGTTTCAGTTGATTAATATATGATCTATATACTCTATACTAATGACATACCTTATTTTAAAATAAAAGCTATATTCAACTGATAAACACTGAATGAAAGCCAGTCAATCTTATTTTTCGTGAGTAAACTCACCAATGGAACAAGACGACGGGAGCTTCAACATACAGGAACAAACAATTTTGCCGGCGGGACTTGACATGGATGTCTACAGAACAAATTAAAAACTCATGATCGATACCTATAATCATAAGCTCAGAAAGAGATGAAAATCACAATCACAAGCTTACCTGAAAAGTTGAGAAAGAGAAGGAAAAGAAGATCGTCAGAATTTTACACCATTTGCCGGTGATCAGCTAGGGCCTTGGTTGCCGGGCACGAAGAGAGCGTGATACGGAATGACTTATTTATTTATATCTTTTATATATATATATATATATGGACTATGAGTTTTCAAAATGAAAATAATTCAGGGTTTAGTTTGTAGTTGAACAAACTAATATTTTAAATATTAAAATAGTGAATGACTTTTTGAACGGCACAAATTTATTAACATATGTGACAGCGGTCTTGCCATCACATAATGGGTACATAACTTATGAACGATCATAAAGTTAGTTACATATGTAAGTGCTGCTTTTGCGTCATATAAGGGTTCACATAAACCCTGTTTGCTTGCAAGGCTAAGAATGCTTATAACAATGACATTTGTTATCAGTATAAATAGGAATGAACAATCATCCTTGTACGAATAAGAATGCTAGCTTGTATTTATTTTCTGGGAGAAAAAAAAATCTTATTTTTGGATAAGATCTTGACAGATTTAATAAAAAACTTTACATTTATTAGTCAATTTGGCTACTGCAGGCCCAATTTATACAAGAAGATAAATAACCTAACTAGAAAATATTCAAATGCTGTGATTTTGGGGAATTGTTTTTTTCATTAGGATCTCAATCCTCTCCTAATCTAATTTTCCTGAATTTTTCATGAAATGATGGTGCATGTCATTTTAGTCTTTCTACAGTTAGGATGCCAGCTTTAATCAAACTGTGTCTTCTTTCTTTGCTTCTTTATCACAAACTTCAAACTTTGCTATAAACATGAGCAAACAAGAAATATTGGCATAATTCTTTAATAATTTATGTCATGGGATTAGATGGGAATTGAATGCATTACTGCCATTGCTGTTATATATTGCTAGCCAGCAGTAACAATTGGAGATGGTTAAAGACAATTATCTGCCATTACTTCTACTGTTTATCTATAACTTATTTTGCCATATAAATATATTGTTCCCTCTTTTCTGCTTCTCAATTTAATTTTGCGTCCTAAAACGGTTGAAAATTAAAGTTTTTTTAAAAAGAAAAGAAAAAGGAAAGAGAGAAGAGAAAAAAAAAAACTGACCTGCCTAATTAATGATCAAATCCTGATTGAGGTAAAAAAAAACAAGAACTAGAGAACAGACGATTGACAGGTGAGGGATAAAAAACTGGAAGTAAAAACAGAAAACCGAAGAGACCCATATTTAGAAGTGGAGTACTTAACGTATGTTATTTATTTATTTTTTTGAAAGATTAACGTATGTTAGTTAATTTCGAAGTTTTAGTTAATTTTCCTAGTTTCACAAACGATGTTGTTTTTATGTTTAATAAGAAAAGTCAAACGTAAATTAAATCCTAACGGTAAAAAGAATTAAAATGACATGTATTAATTTCGTACAAATATTATCGGGTGAGAGCAGGTATCCATTCGTTCCATGATGTTCATGATTCTTACCATCTTTACGTTTCATAATAATTATGATACCTGCCATATACTAATTTTGGTCTTCATTTCAAGCATATAATGTTTGATGGAAAGCATTGTTTTGACAAAAATTGGGGTTATATAGTTCTGACACTAAGAAGCATGAACAGATTAAACTCTGCGGACAAAAAGCAAGTTGATTGATAACTACCCTAATATTTTAGTCCTTTTATGCCTCCGTCAAAATTTGATTGAGAAATATTTTCATCAGGTTTGATCATAACCTTTAGGAAATAAGGATCAATGTGCACTATGGATTCTCATGCTTATCAGCCCCTCTCCATTAGGCAAGGGAAATTTAAGGGAAATTGACAATTTTTTCCTTACTAAAATTAACATATATCAGTTACCCCCTGTAATTTTTATAGTATCCAAAAATTCTTCTAAGTACAAAAAGTTTAGAGGAAAATAGAGATTAATGAGTTATTTGCTTGATAAATCTTGGGAATATAATTTTGTAGCATTACCATACCACAAGCTAGCACGAAAAATTTTAATTTAGACTTCCACCTTGTCTAGGATGCTGGAAAACCTTGGTAGAGACCATCCATAATGGGGATGGGTGGAGGTGGGGAGGCCAATCCAATTTCCCACCCCATTAAAAATTTTGCCTCTATTTCCCACCTCATTCCCCAATAAATTTAGTAGAGTGTGGGAATGATTTCCCCGTTCCCACCCTATTTCCAATTGAAATAAAATCATTACCATATTATAAAAGTATTTAAATTATTTTAAAAAAAATCTCCAAAAGTTTGAAACAATAACTTCAAATGATATCAAAATTAAAAAATGTTCGAATAGAGCAACATCTTAAGAAAAAAAAGAAAACATAACAATATTTTAGAATTGAATAAAAATTATATTGTCCTGTTTTCCTTTAGTTATAGTCCATCCATATTAGGTAAAAAAAAAAGAAATTTTTTAATTAACATTGTAATTGATAAAATAAAAAGTAAAAAATTATTTATATATAATTGGTATTGGGGGGAGGGGGGACGGGCAGTACAAAACTAAGCCCGCCTTATGGAGCCCCAAACCCATAAACAATTTTGCTATCCCTTCCTTTCATTCCTTATGTGAATGGAATTTTCCAAGAAAATGGTCATAAGATGAATCATCCTATCATCTTTTTTTCCCAAGAGAATTGTCCGGCTCTGAAAATGATGTTCATTATTTTGTTGTCTTCCTAGCAAGTGCATATTTTTAAATTATGACTATAACATTTTACTTAACTATTTTTCCGTTTTTTATTCGATTCTCCTTTTTACCAAAACGGAAAGGTAAAAATAAGACCATACAAAGGACATATTTCAGAGTTTGTCTACAAAATATTCGGTTGGATCTATTCAGTTTTAAAAGTCAATATTTCAGAGATTGTCTACAAAAAAATGCTACATTTGGCAACCAGCCGTTTATATCTATTGGAAAAAACATTGGAGTTTTAAGATCAAAATGATCATTGTTATACCGAAGGAAAAATTCAGAATGAGATACCACACGGATTGAAAATATAATGCATTACCAACTTTAATTTCTTGCAAAGTCAAATTTATATATACACATACTTTTACCCATTTAAAGTGAGACTTGCATGCATCTTTCGTACATACAGAAAAGAGACTATCAACTAAACAAAGCATAATGGATTCTCACGAAAACTAAGTTGTACGCCCTATTGGATGATAAACTTGATTCATATAACCTTGTAGCCCAAATTATCTTTGATCTAACCCATGGAATCTTCTTTAAGTAGTTGAGATTTATGGTGTTAAACGTGGTAACGTGGTAAGCAGAATTTGTAGTATTGAGTATAATTGTTAGGTTTGATGCGTGGTTATGATTTGTATGGTAGTTAGGTCAATGTATGGTTGTGATTAAGTTATAACAAGTATAAATACCTCTTTTCTTAGTTGGCTTAAGAAACAAGAAGTAGTAAAACTTCTTAGTTCTACAAGAATTGTAATTGAGGGGTTGTATTAAGTTCATAAAAAATAGAGTGTTTTTTAGTGTTTAATTATTTAAATTCTCCAACATGCTCTTCTTGTTGCATATTCATGTCTGTGATGAGGAATGCATGTGCTCTTTCTGAAAAAGTCTATGTGCAAATAACTAATTATTAGTTGTAGTCAATACAATATTAAGACTATAGAAAAGTATTACCGTAGAAAGTTAAAAAAAGAAATGTAGTGGCAATTGACATTTTCATAATACTTGTTCATTTTCTATCCATTATATTAAATTATTCAAAGATTTCATATTCTCAATCAATAAAATTTAAAAGGCTTTTAAAAATATTTTTTTCTGGCAAAATTTTAATAAGTTATATTATAAGCTTATTTGTTGTACTGTTGTCCATCTTTTATTAAATATATATTGTGTTAAGAGTTTTAAATTTTTTATATCACGTTATTTGATATGTGATTTTTTTATTTCTTTATATACACCAACGCTCATAGAAATGTTGACAATAATTTTAGCCTAGGGTGGTTAAAAATTATGGGTCCGCGCTTGGATATTGCAACTCTCCCTAAACGGCTGTTGTGAAATCCAACTTTCGGCAACGTGCATATTGCATGCGTGGATAAACGTTTAAATAGGTAGGTATATTGAGAGTGGAAGTGCGTTAGAATTTTGCCATTAAACACAATCCTCCCTCTTCTCATTTTAAATGAATCTTCCATTCCAATGGTTTTTAGATAATGTTACGACTGCAAATTAAAATATATACTTCCCTGTGTACATTTTAATGTATTTAACAAGTACTGTATTTGTTAATAAAAGATTACTTGTTATCACGGTAAATATTTAATAATTAACTAAAAAGTTGAATAAAATTCTCATTTTTTTAAACTGAATGTGGACATTTTACTCATTGTATAAAGACAGCACACATTTAGGATTAATTTACCAAAGCATATATCAAATGAATAATGCTATGGTTACTCACTTTAGATATTCAATTGAAATATTTAATGATGTGGCATCTTATGTACATCCATTCATTGAAGAGTAATTGCTTCAGAATCCGCATTTACCAAAAATGTTACGAATTTTTGTGGAATGCTGATTATTATGAAATTTAATCTAGAAGTGATTTATTGAGAATTTAATGTAATCCAAAACAATACCATAAATCTATTGGAAAAAAAAGGTACTGTCCTTAAAATCAAAATGGGTATTGCCAAAGGAAAAACCGAGAATGAGAAACAACCCAATCTAAAATATAATGAATTTGCCAACTTTAACTTTCTGCAAAGTCAAATTTACATACATAGAATCAAAAATTTGATATACCTTTAACCTGATTTAAAGTGAGAGTTGCAAGCAATTTTCGACACACAGAATAAAAAAACACTACCAATTAATATAAACAAGCATAATGACGTCTCTCACCAAAACTGTGTTGTTACTAGCTCTTCTTGTTGCATGCATGTCCGTGATCAGCAATGCATGCGTTCTCTCTCATAGAGTCCATGTGCAAATGGAAAGCCTCTTACCCTGCATTGCTAGTATGGAAATGATGGACTTCAAGAACATAAGCTCCCAAGAGATGAAAGTATTAAATTCGATTTCTGTACTACAGTTTTTATTGGAACTCTCTACTGCTGTAGTTTTGCATGGAGTGGGCAAGTTCATTGGTTTGGCATATGTGATGTGACCAGGGATGATTGCAATAATTGTAATTCGAGGATAACACATTCTGCTCCATGTTTGGCGCCTGATGCTCGTGATGCTCATGATGCTTGTTATCAGTATCGTTAGAAATGAATAATCCTCTATGAATGAATAAGAAAAAATTATGCTCCTTGTATGTTTAGTTTTTATGAAATAAAAACTCTATTATAATTATTGGACAAGATTCTCTTTGTTAGCACGTAGTTTTCATTGAGTTTTAAAATCAATTATTTAGCAAGTGCCACTACTACAAAAATGACTTTTACTGACCTCATTTTCTGACACTTCACAAAAAGTGTCAGTAATTATATACAAATACACTATTTTCCACCTTTAACAAATAGGTATCATAAATTACTGATCTTAATGTGTCAATAAAATAAATATCAAAGATCACTGATACTAAAGTATCACAGATTAAAAAATAATCATTACAATTTATTTAAATGCAACTCAATCCTGGGACTTCAGAGATTCAAACGTTTTACATTTGGGCCATAAACCACTAGACCCTATAGAATTATATTAATATGTTAGATTTAAAAAAGTAACAAAAATATAATAGCAAAATCAAAATCCCTAAATCTCAATTGAGATCTCTCTTTCCCATTTCGTCATATTTCGATCGTGACTTAAAAACAAACCCACCCTGACGCCGCCAATGTTGAATGCTAGAAAGTGTGTATTTATAAAGAAAAAAATCATCATTTTATACTTCAAGTCTCACTAACATCCCTATTTTTATGTCTTTAAGTCCCTTGTGATTTAATTATGTATGTTTTATTTTAATTAAGTATTTTATGTATTCTAGGGGGTATCATGGTCATGTCACAATGAATGAGAGATCAAATAGCAAAACGAACTATAATTTTGAATTCAGGACAATCGAAAACCTTAGGAGGAGCCTAAAAAGATAAATGGTACTGTTTACATATATAGTACTATTCATTACATTGTACATATATACGGTACTGTTCATGATACTGTTCACACACTATTCACATATACTGTATGATAACGTGGCACTATACGATGATGTGACAGCATTCGATTGGACGAATGATCTGGCATTGACCACTTATGCAGCATTAACTGATGATGTTATGTTGACTGATAATGTGTCACGATCCTATTGGACTAAAATGCTTATGTGGCATTGACCGGCGACGTGGCAGTATGCCAGTGGACCGAAAAAATGTGCATACGGTACATGCATAGACACGGACTGACAGCCCTGATGATGTGTTCCATCCAATAAGAACTTACCACATGTCGCAATCCTGAGTGTCCAAATTGTTTTTATCTGATGGCCATGATTTACCCATTGTCTCTATAAAAAGGGGGCTCCTCCTCTAATTTGACACCCCTGAATTCATTTTTTAGCTTTATTTTCTGTAATTCTATCTCTATCTTATATTTTCTATGTATTTTAATAAAATTTTCATTTTATCCCTAGTTCAATTATGAGTAGCTAATTTTCTTTCAAGCTTAGGTTGAAGGTGAAGTCTCAACATGCTCCATAGGCTTAATTAGGTAAATTTACTTTTTCTTCCCCTTTAATTTATGTGGATATTTTAACTTTTCGTACACAGATAATAATAATCTTGTCTAGATATTGGCTGGTATAACCGTCTCCCTAGACAAGCAAGGTTATTACTATTTGGCACGGGAAGCACTTAACACCATATCTATTAGAGTAAGGTTTATGAGGAGTGAAAAATCCTCTTTCATGATTTAATTGGCACTAATAAGAAATATTAAGCCGATAGTGCATGTTGAGTACAGATCCGGAGATCCAAGCACTTCATTTTAATAGTTTATTCCCACTGCTCCAATTTAAATCATAAGATAGCCTACGTCACTTTCATTATAAATCCAACCACCAACTCAGAAAATTAATTCTACACACAATTTAAACTCACCTCCTCATGAGATTGACATTCGTCACCATTGATCTATTCTACAATAGATTCGTGAGCTTGTGAGTTCAATAAAATTTGCACAACAGCCGACATACCTATAACCGTCATCACTACTTTCGACTAGCCACTGCTATCGTCGCTTGTGCACCAAAGTCTAGTCTCTTCAGCATTATAGTTACAAGTTAAAATGAAACTTTCGAAGAGTGTGTGGACTTGGCTCTCCGTTACATTTCATCAATTAAAAAATTGAACAGCCCAAATCATTTCTTTAGTTTTGAACAGCGCCTCCTCCTCTCCTCTCTCTATCTATAGATGAACAAGAGTGGACCAACCAGGGACAAACGAACTCTCTTGTTTGTAAAGCTAAAGAGCATTTGAAGCTTATTTAGGGTTTGTGAGATTTAGAATCAAAAACAAAGAAGACACAGAAATGGCTTTGCCTAAGGACAAAGAAGACATAGACGGTTTCCTCCAATCCCGTCATCATTTTCAGGTCTTTCTCTCTCTCTTTCTAATAGTGGCGGCTATGCTATTGTTATATAATTTTGGTTTGATTTTGGTTATTATATTGATATTTATATTAATTGCAGCAAATTGTTTTGTCCATTCTATGTGAGTGTCAAAGATCTGTTTCAGCAACTCGAAGTCACTTTCAAGGCCATTGAATTGAACAAAGAAGGTTAGTCCTTTTTTCCTTTTCCTTTGCCTTCCTAGGATTCTATTATGTCTTTGTATTTGCATTGAAACATTTTCTAATTTATTCAATATATTATTTTTTATATTGATTGAATTGGACTGATGTTGGGCTCTAATTTTTTTTTTCTTGGCCAATGTTTACTGACGCTGAGACTTGGTGTTGTACTTTTGTTTATTCTGATTGAAGTTAGTGGGAATTATAGAAGCAGTTAGCACAGATATGGTTTTGTAAGTTGGTGGAATTTTACAATTGATATTGGAGCTTTGTGTCCTGTCAACACTTACTCGTTTGTCACCAATAACTAGGGTCATCACCTGCAGGCCGTAACAACTTATAGCCATCATCAAAACTCAGCCATTTGTCACAGCTGTCGAGTTGCTGCCATCGCTGCCGTTTTGCCTCAATCTCTATTAAAGTAAGTGTCAATGAATAATTGAGTTACTTTGAATATAGAAGTTAGTTGGTAGATTAATAGCAGCAATTGGAGAGCTTATCGTACAAAATTTTTGAAATGTCAAGGAAAAAATTATTTGTTCAACTTTTCTGATCTAATTTATCTTAATCAAATTTGTTCAACTTTTTTGTTCACGTATATATGAATTTATATGGTTATTATTACTTATGTAGTGCAATTATCTATTTTTAAATTTCTTATTTTAAATTGATTGAGGTATTTTCTTACTCTGTTACAGCCTTTCCTTGGAAAGGCTACCATTGTGCTGAGCACTGAGCTGTTATTTAGAAAATGCTTGTGCGATGGCACCTTTAGTGAAGTTTATAAGAGATGATTAGTTATTACTCTGTTGATTCATTGTTGTGTTTACTTTATGTGCTTATTGTTTGTGCATTAAGGTGATGAGGTTAAGTAATATGCTTTTGTTTAGTTTATGATGTTTCAACGGGTTAGGTATATTATAGAAGATTAAATATTTTGCATGGGGTTGAGCAATATGATGAGTTACTAAATTGATAGATTAAGAATTGTGTTTTCTTTAATTGGGTATAAGAAGCCTTGCTAACTAATCTCCCTTTTTAGGAATGGGAGAACTTATTTTTATAACAAAAAACTTGCCTTCTTGATAAAACTTCTTGCTTTGTTCGTTGGATGTAAGATTTGTGGTTAAATTACTTTTTGGATCTCTAACCTTTTTTATTTTGTAAAGTCGAGACATAAAAATTGATATCGATAAATCAAAACTTTAATTTTTTTCATAGCTGATGTGCTCATGTATCTGGTTTAAACCTGAAATTAATGAATGATTTGATTGAACATTTCAAGTGTGGAAGCTTAAAGAGAATGCTCATGCATCTTGGTCCACATGATCATCTAATTCATGTTTATCACTTTATAAAAGAGATCGTTCAGAAACAGATGGTAATTAACTCTCCAAGCTATTTACATAGTGAATCTTAAATACTTCATTTATATTTCACCATCTTAATACTATTTTTATTCGGCAGCAAATTTAGAACTTTGGTGAATTATTTTTCTTACTCATACACGAAGGCAAGACTTTGCAAGAAATAAAAGTGTGAATACAGAGGAAATTGCAAGTTCCAAATGAAAAGTTTGGTAAGGTATATATCCTTTAAGTTTATGTATCATGTTTTCCTTATACAAAGTTTATTTCCTTTAATTCGATAGGAAGTGGAAATGTTATATTAGTAGAGAGTGAAGACTAGATGACTGGTCATTCATTTTAGTAGAGCTAGATTTCATGCATTTTTCGCGTTATGAATCATGCAATATTAGAACCACCCTTTCCGACGTATAAATGATCTGTAATATTTAATAAATCACATTCTTTACCACATTATTCAGTAAAGAAATTTCCTATTATTAGTATTGTTGGTTTTTCTTCTCAAAAAGTATGTTATTCATAGTATTACTATGTTTGTAGTTTTTCTTATTCGTGAAAATCAATCTGAGAAAACTCCAAGCAAACTCTAATTTGGGTTTTGTGGTTTGGTTTAATTTGGCATGTGGGTTTTTGATACTTTTGCTCATTTGGGAAATGAAAGGAAATTTGCTAGTCTAGGGAGTGATTACTTTGTGCTCAACACAGGAGATCAAATTCTAGCCATTGGATTGGGAA
Source organism: Luvunga scandens (assembly GCA_030449905.1). NCBI lineage: Eukaryota > Viridiplantae > Streptophyta > Magnoliopsida > Sapindales > Rutaceae > Luvunga > Luvunga scandens. Next base: position 1,125,864 of record JASUUG010000284.1, read on the forward strand.
CACGGCAAATTAGGGGAGAACTTTGTGCTGAAGCTACGAAAACAGCATTGTCAGTGGGTTACCGAGATCAAGCACCATTTCTTTCTCTTTTTTCTTTTAAGAAGTTAATTTTTTAATTACCTTTCATGGTTGGGAGCAATAAATATATTACTTATATTTTATATATATATTGTGTGTGTGCGCTTGTGTGTGTGTGTATGTATATGTATATTCACACATTTAATTGAGAACATGCACTTTCTTTTCTTTTTTAAATTTAATTATCAGTCCACTTCAAACCTGAAAGGATTTAGTAATTGGGAAATCCTTATTTTTTTCAGAAGAATTGCAAAGTGCTATAATTGGAAATTGGGTTCATGTCTTAAAAAGCAAATTGATGTGTAATGTTTGGCTTATAGTGGCCTTCTATTTCTATTTTTCATGCTGGCTTGGTTAATTTCTTCACTAGATGTTTAAATGTTGATAATTTTTATTTTTCCTCTTTAAGCTCATTAAATATCATTATTTTTCAATTTATTGCTTTTGGTCCAATCGATCTTGTTGAATGTGGGCACTATAACTGCTATAGTGCTTGTTAACTTATTGTATTTGATCATATATTATAGTATTGTTAACTTTAAATTTAGACAATGAAATAGATTACAAAAATATAACTTATGCTTGCCAATTTCTAGACACCATTATTCGTGTCATCATTACTAAATATTGATGCATTTACTAAGTGTTTTCTTTAATACTTGATAGAATATTTTTGGTGAAGCAACTTGTGGTAATTGAGGGAAAATGAGGTATGAGCTTCAACATGGAAGAGCAAGATTAATAGAAGCAAGTTAAAGAATTAGAAAAACAAATTGTAGAATCTACATGTTGCCAAGTTAATTATAACCTACAACCATGAGGTAATATATGAGCAATTTATGAGTGTTTTTGCTTGAAAATATCCAAGATTTATTTTTTATGGTCTACTAATTGATTTTATGCATTATAGGTGGGAAAAAAAATGAAGTCACGGATGATTGACCTTGTTGTGCTTTTTGTTTTTTTGGCTAGAAACTTAATTTAGTAGTAATTAGTACCTATTGTTTAGAGATTGTTGAAAATTTAATTTGGTACTTATGTTTGTCTTTTCCAAGTAGTGGTGTAGTTGAATTGTTTGAATTTAAGTGATGCATTTGGGATGTTTATTATATGAATTGTGTTGCAAGATATTTTATATTTAATATATTTTGAATTTTCTTTTAGTTGTACAACAAAGATGAAAAATATAATTAAAATAAAAATTAATTATTAACCAAAAGCAGTATAACATTATTAAACACTGACACTACATATTTAAAATAACATTAACAATTTTTTATATTATCAAGTCATTTTTTGATACTATAGTCACATAAATCACTGACATGTAAATAGTATCATCAAATACTAATATCATTGTGTTATTATTTTAGTGATACTATAGTGAAACAAATTATTGACACAAAATTTACTGACACTAAAAATTAGTGTCAATGTGTTCTGGCAGAAGTATTATTGACACAATTAACAAGTGTTAGCAAAAGTGATTACTAACACTAAATTAGTATCAATAAAGCTCATTTTTCTAGTAGTGTGCTCCACAAATATGAGGGTTTTAAAATCCATTTCTGTCCTTCACTGCAAGTCTGCGAACGGTGAACACAGAGGCGGCTCAATCGATTTTGGGACCTTAAGCGAATTGTTTCAATTAGGCCTTTTAAAAAAATTTATTATTAAAAGTTCATTTATTTAAAATCAATTTTTTTAACTTTATGAGATACAAAACTATTAATCAAATTTTTATATTCTAATTTTGTTAATATATTTTTTTAATAGTTAATATAGGTAATCTATTTAATCTTTCTTGCAACATGGCTAACATTAAATAGGATTTTATCAATTTTAATTTTGAAAAACTTCTTTCTATAGAAGCAACTACTACTAGTATTATTAATAATATTCTTTAAGCAATATATGCATTTGGAAAAGAATCAATTTTTTTTCAAATAATTAACTACATCAAGCGAGGTATTTTTTTTCAATTTGAAAATTTTCTTCTAAAATTTTTAGCTCTGCAAACAAATCTAAATTATCTATGTCAGAAAGTGTATCATGTTTTAAAGCATTTTCAAGATTAACACAATAAGTTTTTAAAACATCATCACTTAACAAATGTAATTTTTGATATTAAACAAAAGCGAAACATATTCCCATACATTTGAAATTGTTCAAACTTACTCATTATTGAAAAAATAGTTTGATCCACTACGTATATAAAATAATTAGTTTTAAAAGACTCTTAGGAGATAAAATTCTTTCTTCACTAATATTTTGATCAAATTTGTTTTTCTACAAATTACACATTTTTTCTTTAAATTTAGGTTCCATTTCCATTTCACTCGTAATTTCTTTAACTAAAATCATAGCAAACATGAATCCATTTCCTCTATAGCTTTCAAAAAAAGAAATAAGACCTTTAAGCTGATCTATGGCAACATCAATATGTATATCTTCTTTTTGCAAGATCTTACTAGTGTGTGTTTTTAGTGTCGCTTATCAATTGTCAATGTGCAAATATACACAACAAGTAATATAATGATGAGTATCAAGATCATCTCCACAGGGGTTGATGCTATAGGACTTGCTACAACAATCTTAATAGTGCAATTTTAGTAAACTAAATAAAGCAAAACAAATAATAAGATTAATCATCTAATGAAATTAATAGTACAATAAATAGAATACAGCAAAGATAATCTAAATTCAAACACAAAGTTCTACTGAATGGAAAAGAGGTAGTTCAATTCTAAATTCACTTAATAGTTATTGACTCTCTTTCAAATATGGCACAATTGTTATAGCATCTACTATTAGACAGAATCTCTAATACATCTTTAGTTGTCGCATTTTGGATATCTTATATCTATATCTAATATAACAGTGACTAGTTGTTAAATTAGCATTAGACATAAGATTATGCACTTTAGACTCTATTGGTCCTACAAAGTGAATCCTTATGTTTAGTTCTTCACTAATCATAAATTAAGTATGGCCCTATTAAAATCTAGATTAACTCAACTTGGAAAACCTAACCTAAAACTATGTGTTGTCTTTATTTGTTTAATTAAATCAAACCTTTTTTAAGCTCCTTCCTAGCTAGTATTCACTAAATGGGTAGTCAACCGAAATAAGAATTTGCAATAAGTAAAATTAAGACAAAATGCTATAGTAGGTTTTGCGCAACATACATATGTAAATCAAATAACTATTAAGCTTGTTCAAAACCCAACTACTTTAAGGTTTAGCTCATAATGAGCTTTAAAACAATAACAACACAAATAATTGCCATTAAATGCATATTTAAAGAGAGAACAAAATAAGCAAATACAAATTCAATGTTGAGATACAAAAGAACTAAAGTGTCACGCTTTGGTTTTCAAGTATCTCTCCTTGTTCTCCACAAAATTGCCTTTGTTGTAACTATTCTCTTTTTTTTTTTTCTTTTGTGTGTGTGACAGCTAAGTATGATGTGTTTTCTTAAAATACGCTTTTTATATCTTGGTATTAGAGCAACCAAAAATCTTGAGAACACTTGTCTCTTTTTGGCCTTCTAAGACCATATTTCTTTTATGCTGCCTACCACTATTTTGTCTATACCTAACAGTGGCAGTTCAGTAATGGCTGTAGTAGAATGACTACTAGCACATGAACAGTCTAGACAGTTTTGTTTGTATTTGATCTTAGAATGCTGTAGCAATTGCTGCAACATTCTCTCTAGCTCAGACTTATTTTTGTTTATATGTAGATAAAGCTTTTATTGCACTTTGCAAGCCTATTGCTACAACAAAGCAGTCCTTCTTTTACAGTATCCATCAACAAGGCATGAGCTTTTAAGTCACCTAAAATATTGCGTTGATGATTGACCTCAGCTGTTGACAGTTGATCGTCAGTGTTGGTCGTTAACGGTTGATTATTGATCATTGACCAAAAATTGAAATTTTGGCCTGAATTCCTCTCTAGGTTTTTTAATGCTCTAGATCCATTCATGCAATTAGAATTTTAAAAATTTGACTCTATAAAGAGTTATAGCAAGTAACGGCATGGAGTCATTTCAAATTCTGTCACTAAAGAGAAGCAACTTCCACAATTAGAGTATTAGAAATGAAGGCCCTTCTTAGAGCTCATAATGTTTAAGAATTCATTGAAAAAAGGTACAACAAGCTAGAAGATAAGGCTTCTTTAACTCAGTAATAAAAGGATAATTTAAAGGATTCAAGAAAAAGAGACAAGAAAGCTCCTTTCCTCATCTATCAAGCAATGGATGATGATGGGTTCGAAAAGATTTTGAGTACAAATGCAGCCAAGGAAGTATATGTGAAGCTTAAACTTCTCATAAAAAAAAAAGAGAAAGAGATAAGGTGCATCTTCAAACTCTCAGAGGTGAGTTTAAATCATTGCATATGAAAAAAGCCGAGTCCATTTTTAATTACTTTTCAAGAGTTCTGGCCGTTTCAAATTGATTAAAAAATAGGGAGAGAAGATAGAAGATCTAAGAAATATAGAGAAGATACTTCGCTCATTAAGCCTAAGATTTAGTATATAATTATGACAATTTAAGAGAAAAAAGACTTAAAGGACATGACAAACGAACAACTTCAAGGTTCGTTGTGAGCTTATGAAAAGAAGCATAAAAAAGAGTAAGGGATCAATGAGCAATTTCTCAAGATGCAATCAAGAAAAAGATAACAAGCCAAGGTAACGAGACAAGACAATGATCTCGAGGTAAAGGTAAAGGTCAAGGAAAAGGTGGACCATACAGTCGTGGACAAGGTTGGAATTCTAACAACAATAACTCCAACTATGAAATAGGAGAAAGCTTAACTAGAGGATAAGGAGGAGGCAAACTAAAATTGAAGTACGACAAATCTCAAGTACAATGCTATAATTGTCAAATGTTTAGGCATTACACTTTAAATGGTAGAGCTCAAAGTACTATAGTGGAAGAGAAGTAAATGATATTGAACAAAAGAATGAAAAGATGATACGTTTTTACTAGCACGCAATAACACTGGTGTAGGTTAAGAAAATATTTGATATCTTGACATAATAAAATATGTGATATTTTGACACAGGTGCTAGCAATCACATGAGGAAAAACAAAAACATGTTCGTGGAATTAAATAAATCGGTGAAAGGCATGTCACTTTTGGAGATGATTCAAAAGTACCAGTGAAGTGCAAAGGTAACATTTTTTTTCTTATAAAAGATGGTAGTCCAATTGATTCCAAATGTTTACTATATGCCTAGTATGAAAAGCAACATCCTTAGTTTACATCAACTCTTGAAAAATTATAGTTCTTTTCTAAGAGATGATAGAGGAAACCTAATTACAGAGTTGAAAATGTCAAAAAATAAAATGTTCTATTTGAATATTTCAAAATAATGTCGCAAAGTGTTTAACGACCTATTATAAGTATACATTAAGGCTTTAGCATCTTGGATTTGGACATCTTAACTTTGGAGGACTAGACTTATTATCTAAGAAGAAATGGTGAAAGGCTTACAATGCATAAATATCCTTTATCAACTTTGCGAATGATGCTTATTAAGGAAGCAATTTAGAAAAAGCTTTTTAAAGAGTTAAACTCGAAAGTAAAAAAGCTGTTTGAGCTCATTCACGTAGACATTTGTGTCAAATCAATCCAAGATCTCTTGGTAAAATTAACTACTTCTTTCTTTTCATAGATGATTTTTCAAGAAAAACTTAGATTTACATTTTGAAGCAAAAGTTAGAAGTCTTTTAAGCTTTCAAAAAGTTTGAAGTTGCAGTGGAGATAAAAAGTAGACACTAGATTAAAGTCATAAGAACTGATTGATGAGGAGAATTCACTTCAAAAGAATTCTAAGAATTTTATAAAACAAATAAAATTCAACATCCTTTGACTATTCCACGATCCTCCTAAGAAAATGGCATAACAAAAAGAAAGAATAGAACCATCGTCAGTATAGCAAGAAGCAGGCTCAATAATAAGAGACTATGCAAAGAATTTTGAACTAAAGTTGTTGCATATGTAATATATTTGTCCAACTAATCTCTAATAAGAAGTGTATAGGGCAAGACACCACAAGAAACATACAGTGGTAGAAGCCCAACATCTCCTATGTAAAAGCTTTTAGAAGCATAGCTTACGTGCATATACCCAATGAGAGAAGAACTAGGTTGTATGACAAAAGTTAAAAGTTCATGTTCATTGGCTATGACAATAATTCTAAAAGATGCAAACTATATAATCCAAACAACGGAAAGATTTTGATCAGAGTAGGTGTTATTCTTTATGAAGAAAGAGAATGAGATTTTAGCACTAATATAGATGATTTCAACTTTTACTATTTTAAAAAAGATAAACAAGTATTAAAGGAGCCAGTCAAAGAAGAACAACAAGAACCTATTACTCCACCTACTTCTCCAATATCAACCACTTATAAAGATTCACCACTATCATTTTTGGAGAAGAAATATATTGCATGCGCGAGAAGTTTAAATGTTTTTCATAAGGTAATTGAAAGACTTGACAACCTCACTCTTTTTTGCCTTTTTGTTAATTGTAAACCAATGACCTTCTAAAAAGCTATACATGATGAGAATTAAAGAAATGCAATGAATGAAGAAATTAAATCCATTGTGAAGAATGATACTTAAGAACTTGTTAGTCTTCCCAAAGCTTACAAAGTCATTGGTGTCAAATAGGTGTACAAGATGAGGAAAAATGTCAATGATAAGATTGAGAAGCATAAGGCAATGCTAGTTACAAAAGGTTATCATAAAAAAGTCAGCATCGACTATGATAACGCACTTGCTCTTGTTGCCCGGCTATAAACTATAAGGCTAATTATTTCATTATCTGCCTAAACGAAGTGAGAGATTTCTAAATGGATGTTAATTCTACTTTCTTGAATGGATTTCTTGAGGAAGAAGTCCACATTCAATAGCCATTAGGCTATGTGGTGAAATGACGTAAAGATAAAATTATAAGATTAAAGAAAGGCCTTTATAAGTTAAAGTAAGCACGGAGGGCATGGAATAATAAAATCGACAAGTATTTTCAAGAAAACTGTTTCACTAAATGCCATATGAACATGCTCTTTACGTTAAAGGCAAAGATGGAGACATTTTGATTGTTTGCCTGTATATGAATGATCTTATATTAATTGGAAGTAATCCAAGCTTATTTGAAAAGTTCAAGAGAGTGATGACCCAAGAATTCGATATTACTAATATCAAACTTATGGCATATTATCTAGCGTTGAAGTTAAGCAAATGAAAAAAGGCATATTAATTTCCCAAGAAAGCTGCGCAAAGAAAATACTTAAAAATTTCAAGATGCATGATTGCTAGCCAATAAGCCCGCTAGTAGAATGCAGAGTTAAGTTATCCAAATATGATAAAGGCAAAGGCGTATATCCAGCATTCTTTAAGAGTTTGGTCAAAAGCTTATGTTATTTGACATGCAAAAGACCAGACATGCTTTACTTTACGTTGTTGGACTTATGAGATGATATATGAAAAATCCAAAGATCACCCATTTTAAAGTTGTAAAAAAATCTTTCAGTATATCAAAGGTATAACTAATTGCATCTTCTTATGCTCATTTTCTAATGACTATAAAATTGTTGGATATAGCAATAGCAACTAGAGTGGAGACACAAAGGATCGAAAAAGTACCAATAGGTTCATGTTTTTTATGGCACAAATGTCAAAAAAATAACTGATCATTACACTTTCTACCTGTGAAGCTGAGTATGCAGTTGCTACATTAAATATTTGTCATGCAATCTAGTTAAAAAATTATTGAAAGAGTTGGGCCTATCATAAAAATACCTTATGGAGACTTTATTGACAATAACTCAGCATTACTTTAGCTAAAAATCTTGTCTTCCATGATGGAAGTAAGAATATTGACACTCACTGCCATTTTATACGGGAATGTATTGAGAAAAAGGATGTACAAGCAAAGTATGTCAAATCACAAAATCAAGCAGTGGATATCTTTACTAAGCCACTGAAATAAGAAAACTTTATCGGATTAAGAAATTCACTTGGCATCACAAGATCAAGTTTAAAGGGGTGTTGGATTATAAAATTGATCTATATAACTTTGGAGCTCAAATGATTTTTTATCTACCCAATAAAAGCTTCCTTTGGTAGTTAAGATTTGTGATGTTAAATGTGGTAATATAATAAGTAAAATCTGTGGTGTTGACTATGGCTGTCAAGTTTGATGTATGGTTATGATTTATGAGGTAGTTAGGCTAATTTATAATTGTGATTAAGCTGTAACAAGTATAAAAAACTGCTTTCTTAGTTGGTTTAAGCAACAAGAAGTAGTAAAATTTCTTAGTTTTAAAAAGTTGTTATTGAGAAGTTGTATTAAGTTCATAAGAAAAATAAAAAAAAATGTTTTTAAGTGTTTAATCATTCAAATTCTAAAACAATGACACCCCTATCATTGCTTTTGTTTCCTTTTGTTTACTTTTACACTAATACCCTTATACAATAATGTTTGTTTTTGTTGAGATATTAATAAAAATTAATAAATAAAATTATTGAATTAACCCCAAAATATAATAAAAATATAAATGCAAATATTGTTGCATATATGTATTTATTTTATTTTTTAGGGTTAATTTGATAATTTAATATTTATTAATATCCAAAAAAAAAAGAAATATTATTGTAAACGAATATTATTTTAAAAGTAAAAAAAGTAGCAGTAAGGGTGTTATTAATTTAATGCCATAGATATTTTAAAGTATTTCTTAAAATATAAGAACTAAATGGGTATTGATCTCAAAATATAGGGAATAAATGAGCTTCTACTCTTATAGTTAGTTATTGGGCAAGATTATCCTTCTTAGAAGCTATTTTTCATTATTTTTTTATTAAATATATTAGGACTATGCAATGTTTGTATTAATTTGTAAGAGACTTAAAGACATGTTTAGAAAATTAAAATGTTAATTTTTAGAATCATTCTTCAAATAAGAGTAAAAGCATGTAGCAAAAATTGAACAAACACAGCATAAGTTTTCCCCTAGAGCTTTGGGTTCAAAGATATTGTACTTGTGATACTGTTTATGGCAGACATCTCGTTCATAAGTCCTACCATGGCCTTTCCTTAGGGCAAGGAGATGAAGCTTGAATTGAAGTTAAGAGCAATTATGTATGAAACCTTGTTAAAAAGGCAAGGAAAGTATTCGGAAATTAAAAAAATCTAAAAAAGGAAATAAATAAGCCGCCATATATAGAGTCTTTCAAATTTTGAAGTCCTTATCGCATGTTTGGTTTAAAAAAAACAAAAGGAAAGGAGAGAAGAGGAAAGAAAGAGAGGGGGAAATAATAAAGGGAGAAAAATGAATTCTATATTCAACCAAATAATGAAAATGACATTAATTCTATTTTTCATGCATTTTATCCCTTTCATTTCCTTTCCATTCTTCTCCTCTCTTAACATTTCTTCCAAGCAAACATTGGCTTATTGTTCAAGGAAATAGATCTTTAAATAAATGTAAGAGGCATGAAAACTATTCTGGTGTAGGTTTGATCTCTTATAATGTGGGTGTCAATGCGCAAGTGTATACAACAAGTTATATAATGATGAGTACTCGAAATTGTCTACACAGGGATTGATGTTATCTGAGTTGCTACAGTATTTAATATGTTGAAATTCAATCTAATTAAATTAAACTCTTTTATCAACTAATTAAACTAATTGATCTAAATGACAGAAAATAAAATGCAATAAAATAAATTGATACATCTTACACAAGAATATAGCCACTAAGAATAATTTAGTTGAGCGAATCAACTCACTCAATTGTATTGACTGTTTTTCTTTTACAATACCAATTGCTACAGCAATTACTACAACACTGGGCAAAACTCTAATGCATCATCTGCTATTGCCTGTTGGATATCTTATATCTATATGCAACCTAACAATGACTAGTTGTTATGCCAACACAAGATATAGCATTATATGCTCAATGTTCCTTATACCCTACAAGGTGAATCCCTATATCTAGTTCACCACTTGTTTTCGATTAAGCACGGCCCTATTCAAATTGAGTTTAACCCAACTTGGGAAACCTAATTTAAAACCAAGTATTGTTATGATATGTTCCACTAAAACAGACCTTTTTGAGGCTCTCTCTTAGCTAATATCACTAAATGGGTGGTCAATCGAAATAGTAAATTAAATTTAACATTATCAAAATTAAATGTTATAGTAATCATGCAGCAACACATAAAAACAGTCAATTAATCATCAAGTTTTTTTATCACTTAACCACAAATAAATTTAGTTCATGATTTGTGACAAAATAGAAACAAACACAGTTTTAGTCATCATATACATCCGCACAAATAAAAGAAAACAAATAGAATGGAGATAGAAGCAAATGGCCCTTCTAGATTCTTGATTCCTTTTTCCTCTCGCCTGTAATTTTCTGTTCAGCCCTGAAATTTTCTTTTTCTTCCCTGTTTTCTTTTTCTTTTCTTAGTTATTTCTTGTAGGTTGACGGCTCTCTCACTTTCCTTTGTGTGCATGCTTTTTTATTGTTGAAAATTAGGGCAAACAAAAGTCTAGAGTGTGTATCTTACAGATTTGGAAACTACAGATCTTGTTTTTTTCTGAGATTCGCACAAAATTTTCTGTTTTAATGTTCACGATTGCTATAGTAATGGTTGTTACAATAACGGCTATAGCATCTGTATTGTTCCAAACTCATTTACCCTTTTTTCTAGCCAAGTTCTTTCCTCATTTTTACAAGCCTATTGCACAGGATTCCTTCCTTGAAATTTGCACTTCTAATTGCCTATAATTAAGCATATGATCTAAGCACAAAATTTATTTTAAAATAACATAATTTATTAAAAATAACTAAAATAAGTAATTATGCAAAATATAACTAAAATGCAATGAAAATATGTCATTTACTCTCTAAGTAATCTTATTTTAAGTTTAAAAGTGCCATGATAACTCTCATTTTACAAAGTTATCACACCCTCAGGCTTAAACCATTATTTATCCTCAAGTAATGACAATAACACAACCACTTTAATCACTTAATCATGCAACACATAACTAAGCTCTATCATTAAATTTGTAAGGATTCTTCAACCCTCAGATCAAACTCTTAATTATGCAAGATTTTCATAGTAGTTCACTTCTAGAGTTACGCCTTATTCTATCCAAAGTGAATGTGTGTCATTTTGACCAAGTCTAGAGGTACTGCAGCATTGCACAAATATTGGATCATACTCAGGGGTAGAACATAATACATTAATGTACAGGGGCAAGAATCACAAACCCATTCCAATTGTGTTATAGTAACAAAATTCTCTTCAATGTATCATTGATTTTTTATGTGAATGTCTATCACTTGTTTTGACGACACCCAATTACTCAACCAATACATAAATCAGAGTTGCTGCAGTAATACTTACAACATAGTTTTATCTATAGACACATTTAACTGTAGGCTAAACATAGGGCTGATGAACAGACCTGGCTACTCAACATCATAGACAGATGACCTTTGATAAGCTTTTTTTTTTAATTGATGCTACATCAATGTTTATAGCTATTATTGCTTTTGTACTCAAGTCTGTTTATGGGATGCATACTCAGCCCCAGTTACTTAGCAACTTAAGTCATTAAAGCAAAATTTATTTGATAACAAGCACAATTCAACAAAAAATTTTCCTCAAACTTGAGATGTTTTCTACCCTTTTTACAAATATGGCTTTGCCATAATATTCCCATATAACTTAATCAAAGCCTAAGTGTGGAGACAAAATTTCAGCCCTCATTCTAAACCATCCCTACTTGGCGATCACAAAACTTAACACTTAATTTATCCTCATTAGGTATTTCAATCCATACATAAATTTCATATAACAAAGTTTCACACACACATTCATACATATAACAAAAACACATCACTCTCTAACACAACCCCCCAAAACTTAAGAGGTGTTGTGTCTTTACATGCACAAAAATATTTAAATGCAAATAAAATCGATATGCAAGCAAAGAAATAAAAAGTCATAAACAAGAAAAACAACAAAATAAATAAATAACAAAGTAAGTTTTGAAAAGGTCTGAAAAATTAAGTATGACAAGGGAACTCCCCTGTTGTTGTAGAGTTGCTACAAAATGCTTAGCATAGGGTTGGATGCACTTCTAAGACGTTTCTTTAGTGATCCTTATGGAATAGCAGCTGCTACGGCTGATGATTTATTCTTATTAGTTGTAGTTGGACTAACTAAAGAGTACTAGTGGCCTTGGACACTTTGGGCTGATGAGATCGTGTACGCTTCTGGTCTGGCTCTTTTGGTGTTTTAGTACCTCCAGATTGCTGGTCCCCTTTTTAACTGAAGTTGTGGCTAAAGATCTTGGTGGAGTTCATTGTGAAGCAGCTAGAGCATGTCCTTAGCAGTGATTTCAGCAATTATGCCCAGTAGACTCTGTTTTTCTACAGTTGTTTGAGTAGACTTTTTTTCACTTAAAACATTTTGTTTGCCTTTACTAGAGAGTACTGGTGGTTCATTATCCTTCTCATAATGTGTTTCATCATCATCTTCTCTGATGATGTGCTTCCCATTTTGCTTAAGAGGCACCACTAGAGGTGCCTTATCCTACTCTTCTGTTGACTCGTCGTCTGTACTTTGTTCTTCTTCCTCCTCTTCTTTTTATTCTTCGTCTTTCTCCTCTCTCTATTGCTTAGCTAGTAGTGGTATTTCCTCGTATTCATATTCTTATTCACTGGCTTCTACTGCTTCAGTTGCTGGAGCTTCCTCTTTTCATGTTTTAAAATTAAACTGCCACAATAAGATATCAGGAAAATCTTGGTTTCTACCTTTCATATAGTGGTATTTCCTCGTATTTATATTATTATTCACTGGCTTCTGCTACTTCAGTTGCTGGAGCTTCCTCTTCTACTGTTTTAAAATTAAACTGCTATAATAAGATATCACAAAAATCTTGGTTTCTACCTTTCATGTAGATAGCAAATTGATGCAGATGATTTTCAAAGTGCCTTAGGTAATTCCAGAATTGATTATTCTCTCTTCCCTATGCCTCCACGCATTAGGTGATCCTATCACTTAGTTCTTGCGGTTTTTTTTAATACCAATGACCTTTCTTACTCTTGTTACAATAACATGTTCTGGAGTTGCTACAGCTGCAGTTTCACCAGTAATCATTTTTATAGTCCGAGCAGTGAGAGCTTCTTTATTCTTAATTCTTTCATCCTTAGCAGAGATGTGCACTTTAGACATGATACAAATAGTTGTGATGAGTGAGGGAAACAGTAAAGCAGCAGTCTTGTGTTTTTCATAACACATTCTCTAATCTCCCTTTTGATAATTGTCCCAACATCAGTTGGCAAACCATTAAGGAAGACATATAAAACAATCAATTTTTCCTGAGACACTGTGGTGGTGTGTGTGGTGAGCATCAATCTAGATTTTAAAAATTTCACCCACATTTTCCCAATCAGTTTCAAGTCAATCCTATTTACTACTCTAGCCTCCTTATTTGCCCATGAACTACCTTCCACTGTAAGGGTCTCACGCACATCATTACACTTTTTATTGGTCATACTCCCAACCATTTTGGAGTACTCACAGTCAATATCAGATAACATATTGTAAAAAGCATTGATTACCCTTGGTTCTAAAAGGACTTAAGTTTTCCTTACCCAGATTATGTATTGGTCCTACTGCAACATATTGGCATAAAATTCTTTAACTATTAACAGGATAGGGTCCCTTGGGTGGGTGCAGAAGTCTAGCCAGCCCCTCCTTGTTACAGCAGTATAAATAGTATTGCATGTTCCAGATGGTTGTGGCGGGAACTAGTTACTCTAAAATCTTCCTCGTCTTGATAAATTCTTAAAATTTATCTTCGGCCTTGTAACTATGAAAGTGAGAGGCGTCTTTTAATCGAGTCGCGGTTGTCATGTGTTTTATCATGATGAGACACTAAAGACTGTGTTGTAGGGTGCCAAGGGTACAGGTTGTCAAGAGGGTAGTGGTCCTTTGAGAGCTTTTGATGAGGAAAGCAAAGATTGCAAGTGAGAATGTAAAAGGCATAGTAAAACCCTAACATATAGTGATGGTAAAAAAAATAGGAAAATCAAAAAAAGGAATTAATTAATTAATTAATGAGATAAAATTGGAAATAGAGATATTTTGAATTTAAAACAAAATCAATCTAAAAGGGAAAAAGGATCAAATTGAAAATCTAAGGATTATGTAATCCCTTGTTATCTTTATTTTGAATTGCTAGGCCAGTTGTCACAGTTACTCCCAACGATTAAAATCCTCTGTTTTTAGTCCCTTCTAACTATATGAACTCCTGCTGCAGCAGTCTGCAATAAAGATCCTTTTTTTTTTAATTATAGTAAAGACAAAAATTGAAGAAATCAAATACATTAAAATGACGTTGATAAAAATAAAATAAATAAAATTAAGCAACTAGATTTTAAAATAAAATTAAGCAACTAGATTTTAAAATAAAATACCGAAAACAACTATAAAATTTTAAAACACTTTTTTGAGTTGCCTCCTAATTAGCACTTGATTTATGGTCTTTCAACCTGACCTTCCTTTATTTACTTAAACTGGATCTTTAAGGAATAAATCATCTTTTGAGTCATGCATGGCATTATCATTATAATGTTTAACCCGTTACCCATTTACCATAAACCCCTGACCAATTTTTTTCATCTATAAGATCCACAGCACCATGAGAATAGACTTTGAGAGGTCCAAAAAGACCTAACCACCTCAATTTTAACTTTCCAAGAAAAAACTTCAATCTCGAGTTGTAAAGCAAAACTTGCTAGCCTGGAATTAGATTTCTTTGCTGAATATGTTTGTCATGCCGTTGTTTGGTTTTCTCCTTGTAAATTATTGCATTTTCCTATGAGAATAACCTTAACTCTTCTAGTTCACATAATTTAAGCTTCCGGTGCTCTGCTGCAACATGCATGTCCATGTTAAGTTATTTGAATGTCCAATATGCTTTATGTTCTAACTCCAACGGAAAATGGTGAGTTTTTCCATAGATAATTCTGTATTGAGACATGTTGAATGATGTCTTATAAGCCATACGCTAAGCCCAAAAAGTATCATGTAATCTAAGGGACCGATCTTTTTTAGTAAGGTTCACCACTTTTTCTAAAATCCTTTTGATTTTTCGATTGGACACTTTTGCTAGACCATTTGACTAAGGATGGCATGTTGTAGCAATCTTATACTTGATTTCATATTTAGCCAATGTTGCCACAAATATCCTATTGCAAAAATGAGTGCCTTCATCACAATGATGTCTCTAGGAGTCCCAAACCTTAAGAAAATATTCCTTTGAAGGAATTTCACCATGGCTTTGGCATCATTTGTTGGCAATACTGCAATTTCCACCTATTTAGACACATAATCCACAGCCACCAAGATGTACAAGTTGCCAAAAGAATGTGGGAATGGTCCCATGAAATCTATCCTCTATACATTAAAAAGCTCCACTTCCAAAATGTTGGTGAATGGCATCTCATCTTTTTTAGAGATGTTTTCTGTTCTTTGACAACTGTCATAACATTAACAAACTCACAAGTATTTTTAAAGATAGAGGGCTAGTAATAACCTACTTGTAACACTTTGGCTATTGTTCTATGGCCTCCAAAATATCTTCCGTATACTACAGCATGACGTGCCCACAATATGTTTGGAATTTCTTAATCAAGCACACATCTTCGAATGATCTGATATGAACACACCGTTTATAAGTAAGGGTCATTCCACTGATAGTTTCTAACATCATGGAGAAACCTCTTCTTCTACTAATAGGTTAAGTCAGGTGGAAATAATCCACTCACTGAATAGTTAGCAAAGTCTGCATATCATGGGAACCCTAACTATTGCAGCATTTGTGCATGCTGAAGCATTAACTACTAATCAGGAAAGGTTTATGTAATGGTTTGCTTGGCTAAGGTACTTTCTTCTGTCTCTAATCTTGATAGATGATCTACCACTTGATTTTCAGTCCCTTTTTTATTGTTAATCTCTAAGTCAAACTCTTATAGTAGAAGAATCCATTTAATCAATCTCCCTTGGCATCTTTCTTAAAGATCAAATATTTTATTGCTGAATGATCTGTATAGATAGTCACTTTGGTGCCAACTACATATGCCCTAAATTTATCAAATGCAAACACAACAGGCAACAACTCTTTCTTTGTAGTTGTGTAGTTAAGTTGAGCATCGGCAAGTGTCTTGTTGGCATAATAAATAAAGTGAAAATTTTTGTTCTTTCTTTACCCTAGCACTGTTCCAACAGAATGGTCACTAGCATCGCACATTAATTCAAATGGCATGCTCCAGTTTCGTGCTACAATAATAGATGCTGTAACAAGGGCTTTTTTTTAATTCATCAAAAGCCTTTAGACAATGGTCATAAAATTAGAACGGTCATCATGTTCAAGTAACATGCATAAAGGCTTGGCTATCTTTGAGAAATCCTTAATAAATCTTTTATAGAATCCAGCATGGCCCAAAAAACTTCTTATGCCTTTAACTGAGGTAGGTGGTGGAGTTTATTAATGACCTTTATTTTTACCTTATCTACCTCAATACCCTTCCTAAAGACTTTGTGACCTAAAACCATCTCTTTTTGCACATTGAAATGGCATTTTTCCCAATTGAGAACTAGATTTGTCTCCTCACATCTTTTAAACACACTTTCTAAGTTGTGTAAGTAGTCATCGTATGATTCTCCAAAAACTGAAAAGCTATCCATGAATATCTCAAGTGTTTACTCCACCATGTTTAAAAAAATTGTCACCATGAACCTCTAAATTATTGCTAGAGCATTGCACAAACCAAATGGCATCCTTCTAAATGCAAAGGTGCCATAAAGATAAATGATCTATGAAGGGTAGTGGAAAATGATCCTTTCTTGTAACTTTATTTATTTTTCTGTAATTTATGTAAAATCTCCAACTCGTGACTGTTCTGATGGGGATGAATTCATTATTTTCATTTGCCACAACAGTTACTCCCCGTTTGCTACAATAGTTACTCCTTTCTTTTTGGTACGCATTGTACTAGGCTTACCCATAAAATATTTGATATGGGGTATATGATTCCAGCATCCAACCATTTGATAATCTCCTTCTTCACAACCTCCTTCATAATTGGATTTAACCTTCTCTATTATTCCACTGAGTTGTTATAGCATTCTTCTTGCAGAACCTTATGCGTGCAAATGGATGGACTGATTCCCTTAATGTTTGCCATAGTTCAGCCAATAGCTTTCTTATGCTTCCCCAGCACATCCACTAAAATTTTCTCCTAACTTGCATCTAAAAAACATGAAATAATTACTGGCAATATGTTATTGTCACCAAGATATTAATATTTTAAATGTGAAGGCAAGAGTTTTAATTCCAATACTGGTGGAGACTATATAGAAGGTACAGAAGGTTTTACTTCTCTATTTAAAATATCTAAATATTCAAAATGTCTATCTGCTCTAAACAGTTGGTTCTTTCCTAGCCATGCTATGTTGATTGTGTTAGCATCTCCATCATCAAATGCTACGGCAACGAATTGCATGTTACTACAACAACTGTCTACCTGTTCAGCTACAATAAGATGTACAACACTAATAAAATTGCAATCCTCAATCTTATCGGGACTTTTTATTGCATCTATCACATTCAATGTAACTTGCAGGTTATTAACCCTCATTGTTAATTCTTTTTTTTACACATCATAAGACCATTTCCTATGGCCAAGAAAGGTCTTCCTAAGATGATTGCTACCTCTTTATCTGTCTCAAAGTCTAACACAATGAAATCCACTAGAGAAATGAATTTATTCACCTTCACTAATACATCTTCAATCTTCCCTTCAAAATAAGCATGAGATCTGTCTGCAAGTTGTAAAGTCACTATTTTCGATCTACATTCACCAACTCCCAATTGTTTAAACACTAATAACGGTATAAGATTGATTCTAGCCCCCAAATCACAGAGTGTCTTTCCACTATATTCAGTTCCTATAAAACAAAGAATTATGAAGCTTTCTGGATCTTTCAAATTTTTAAGTATTTTTCTTTTAAGCATATGGCTGCACTCTTGTGTTAGAGTAATAGTTTTGAATTTTTCTAAACTCTTTTTTCTTGCCAAAATGTCTTTCAAGAATTTCACATAATTAGGCATTTGTTCCAAAGCTTCTATAAAAGGTATATTGATATGAAACTGCTTCAATAGCTCTAGAAATTTGTCGAATTATTTGTCTTGCTTTTGCTTCTAAAATTTCTGCAGGAATAGTGGTGGATGTCCAAACTGCTGTACTATAGTAGGCTATAAAGATTGTATTTCACTTACTCTGCTTTGTTCTGCTGTAAATAATACTGGAACATCACTCCTAACAGGTGATGATTCATCTATTATTGTAGGCATTGTAACTCTGCTACTCTCACCAACGTGTTAATTAGTAGAATAACTAGGATCTTTTTTATTTTGATCTTCTTTTTAAGTTGGAAAAGGCTCACTTTTCTTCTTTAGCAGACCTACTGAAATGTGCACATCCTTCCCAAACCTCATATTGATCACATTTCATTGTTCTTTTCCTTATTTTCTTGGATCCTCTGTGTTGCTGTGTAGACGATCCTGAGGTCTGTTGCTGAGTACTGTAGCAAGTTGTCCAACCAATTCTCCAAGTTTCTTAATGACACAGCTTGGCTATAAACAACTGCTTCATTTTTCACAATATACTCCTTAATTAGGGCTTTAAGAGAACTGATCTGGATATTATTGGTGTTTCTTTGGCCTTGATTTTGTTGGTGAAATCTTGGTGGTTGAGCAAGTCTGTTTTGTCCACTCATTGTTGCAACATGCTGATTCTGATTACTCCATAAGAAATTTGAATGTTGCTTTCATCCTGGATTGTAAATGTTTGAGTATGAGTTGCACTGATTCTGTTTGCTGAAGTTTCTCACATAATTTATTAAAGTTGGATTCCCAAGGCAGCTATCAAACAAATGCCTTACTCTACAATAAACACATGACACTTCTGCAATTAGATTAACTGTTGCTGAAGAAGTGGCTAGAGCCTTCACCATATTTGTTAATGAAGTTACTTATGCTGATAGGGCTGTTAGGGCATCCACATTGTGCACTTCACCTGCACCTCTTACTGTAACTGGCCTAGTTGATGGTCATTGATAATTGTTATTGACTATTCTCTCTAAAATCTCATAAGCTTCATTGTAGGATTTCGATAAAAAGGTTCCATTTGCTAAAGCATCCACCATCAATATAGTGCTTGGGTTGAGACTATTATAGAAAGTCTTCAATTGTATATAGCAAGGAATACTGTGATGAGAACATCGTCTTAACAACTCTTTAAACCTTTATCATGCATCATATAAGATCTCATCTTTTATTTAATGGAAAGACGTGATCTCATTCCTTAATTTTGTAGTTTTGGTAGGTGGGAAATATTTCATTAAGAACTTATTAGCCAAATCATTCCATGTGGTAATGGAATCTGGTGGTAAGGAATTTAGCCAAACCCATGCTCGATCCCTCGATGAAAATGAAAAAAAGTCTGAGTCTCAATGCTTTCTGTAATGTTTTAGCAATCTTAAAAGCATCATTCACCTCTAAAAACAACTTGAGATGAAGGTAAGGATCTTCTAATGGTAGTCCATTAAACTAACCTGTAATTTTTAACATCCGAAACATCACTTACTTTAACTCAAAATTATCTGCTTGAACTTTAAGTCTAACTATGCCTGAATGTATGGCTTGTGGAGTTAACAAAGCATAGTCTCGAATGGCTCTATCTCTGTTGTCTACCATATGAATGATATTGTTTCTTGTTTGCCCATAAATATGTTGTACATTTTGACCTCTTTGTGCATTCAATGGTTGAAATTCTCCTCAGTTGTTCAAATCTCCCATGTCTCATAAGTCATCCATTACTACAACAGCTTTTAACTTTCTTTGCTCTCTTCTGAATCTTCTAATAGTTCTTTCAATTTCTGAATAAAAGTGAAACTCAATCTGGCTGTCTTTGTGCATGCAATGGTTACTAGAACGCTTTGTTAGAGCAAAAAAATAATTAAATAATAACTCAAATAAACACCACAAAAATTGACTTCACAAATTACAATAAACAACTAATCCCTAGCAACAGCACAAAAAACTTGTTGCAGTATAGGTTTAATCTATTATAATATGGGTGTCAGTGCGCAAGTGTACACAACAAGTAATATAATGATGAGTATTTGAAATTGTCTCCCCAAGGATTGATGCTATTGGAGTTGCTACAATAATTAATATGGTACAAATTTAATCTAATTAAATTAAATTCTTTTATCAACTAATTAATCTAAATGATAGAAAATAAAATGTAATAAAATAAATTGACACGTCTCAAACAAGAATATAACCACTAAGAATAATGTAGTTGAGTGAATCAACTCAATTAATGGTATTGACTTTTTTTATTACAGTACTGATTACTACAGCAATTACTACAACACCGGGCAGAACTCTAACGCATAATTCACTGTCACATGTTGGATATCTTATACATATATGCAACCTAACAATGAACAGTTGTTATGCTAACACAAAATATAGTATTATATGCTCAATGTTCCTAATAACCTACAAGTTGAATTCTTATATCTAGTTCATCACTAGTTTTAAATTAAGTACGACCCTATTCAAATTGTGTTTAACCCAACTTGGGAAACATAATCTAAAACCAAGTATTGTTCTGATATGTTCCATTAAATTAGGCCTTTTTGAGGCTCTCTCTTAGTTAGTATCATTAAATGGGTGGCCAGCTGAAATAGTGAATTAAATTTAGCATTTTCAAAACAAAATGCTATAACAATCACGTAGCAACACATAAAATCAGTCAATTAATCATCAAGCTTTTTTATCACTTAAACACAAATAAATTTAGTTCATGATTTGTGATAAAACAGAAACAAACACAGTAGTAGCCATCATATACATCATCACAAATCAAAGAAAACAAGTAGAATGGAGATAAAAGCGAATGGCCCTTCTAGATTCTTGATTCCTTTTTCCTCTCACCTATAATCTTCCGTTCAACCCTGAAATTTTCCTTTTCTTTCCTATTTTCTTTTTCTTTTCTTGGTTATTTCTCGTGGGTTGACAACTCTCTCACTTTTCTTTGTGTGAATGCTACTTTTATAGTTGAAAATTACGACAAATGAAAGTCTGGGGCGTGTGTCTTCCAGATTTCTCTTACTTTTCTTTGTGTGCATGCTTCTTTTATAGTTGAAAATTATGGCAAATGAAAGTCTAGGGTGCGTGTCTTCCAGATTTGGAAACTATAGATTGTGTCTTTTTACTGAGATTCTCACAAAATTTTCTCTTTTAATGCTCCACAATTGATACAGCAATGGTTGCTACAGGAATGGCTACAACATCTACACTATTCTAGACTCATTTATAATCTTCTTTAGCCAAGTTCTTTCTTCATTTTTGTAAGCTTATTGCACAGCATTCCTTCCTTGAAATTTACACTTCCAATTGCTTATAATTAAGCATATGTAAAATACTAATTAGGCTACCCAAAAGGAGGGTGAATTGAGTTCTTAAATAAAATTTAAAAACTTAAAGCTTAAAGAAAATTATAAACCAATCAAATTCAAAATAAACAATTAATATGTTATGAATAATAAAGAGATAGGGTAAAAGAAATTAAACACGTGATTTTTATGTGATTCGGTCAATCGTGCCTACATCCACGCCTCCAAGCTCACCGGGC
This sequence comes from Luvunga scandens, assembly GCA_030449905.1. Lineage (NCBI taxonomy): Eukaryota > Viridiplantae > Streptophyta > Magnoliopsida > Sapindales > Rutaceae > Luvunga > Luvunga scandens. The sequence continues at coordinate 1,147,767 of JASUUG010000284.1, forward strand.
TTAAGGATTCCATTAAGCAAGCCTCCAAAACTTCAACAACACTTACAATTGACTTCAAAGGTGTCAATAAACCTTTACAACAAGAGATTATTCTCAATCTCTTAACCCAAGTGTATCCCAACACTTACAATCACTTAAAAGTAAAACAATCTCTCGCACAATGTATATGATTACAATTGAAATCTTAATGTGTGAATCAATGAAATAAAGACAAGTTTAAAGCCCAATGATGTATATTTTCTCAGTAGCAAGCTCACCGTTAATTTTCAAAATGCTCTAAAACAAATTTAGTTAACCATTAAAAGACTAAATCTTTTCTGTAAATTATCGGTTCACCTTTTATAATAAATAGTTCAAGGTTAATTTCCAGAATTAGTATTTTGACAATCTTTTGTAGAAATATGATTTTCTGACTCTAGTTAACGGTTATCCAGATTCTTTAAACATATCTAAAAGAATACAGCTTTACGAATTGTTTTATACTGATAGCTCCAACATTTTTAATTAAGAACATATAAGGTTTGTTATCATCAAAATCAATATTATAAGATTAGTTATAATAACAATATGATCTAAGCACACAATTTACTCTAAAACAACATTATTTATTAAAAATAACTCAAATAAGTAATTGTGCAAAATATGACTAAAAGATAATGAAAACATGTCATTTACTCTTTAAGTAATTTTATTTAAAGTCTAAAATTATCAAGATAACTCTCATTTCACAGAGTTATCAAAAACCCCATGACATTGTGATGTTATTGATACGTTTGCATTCTATTTAAGGCATTCCGACTAGAGATGACCAACAGGCTAGGCCGACATCAAAGAAAGGCTCATGCATGCTTGTGCTCATGTTGTGCTTTGCCCACCATATGATTCGTGTTATGCCATGCTGTGCCAAATCTTTTTCACTTTGGCCTGGCCCTACACATGCGCCATGCCCACGCGTGGCTTGCCAGGTTGTGCAGTGGAGTGTCCCAGAAAAAAACATAGCAACCTTTTCTTCTTTCTTTTCTTTTTATTAAAAAGGGCATTCTAAGTTTTTGGTATTTATTTTAAGACCATATACTCTTTTTGGGTTCATGTGTCTTTAATCAAATTAAATAGAACCAAAAGTTTAAAATTTAAATCTATATTCAATAATAATAAACTAATAATAGTAAGATAATTTAATACTAACTTCTAAGTTAGACTATATGGAATTAGAATTCTTTTTTAATACTTAAGAATAACAAAAATAATACTAAATTTTTCTTAAGAGTTAATTATTACCTTGGATTCACATAATGTCATAGACCATAGTACATAATAGCATTAATGCATAAATTTATAAAATCATGATATCATCTATTCATTTAATAAATTATAAACATAAAGCAATTATAGTAATTTTTTTAAACTAAGAATTAAATGAATTTGAAAAAAATAACACTAATAAAATATGTTAAAAGATTCAATTTTAAGTTATTTGTAAAATTATAGAATTTTAAGCTTACTTTCATTAAAATTTTTTACTTTAATGTACTTTTGCTCGTATGCTTTTGATGACCCATGGTCACATGCTAATCGACTAGTGAAACATGTTTGTTGTAGGCTTTTTCATGAGTCTTGCAGTAGCCCATTTCTAATTACACTGTGCTTTTAAGGAATACATGCCTAAACTTCTCGACCCAATCCAACCCACATGCATGCCATGCCGTGCTGCATGCCTTCCAAAACATGCTCATATTGTGTCATTCTATACAAACACTTGCCCTTTGGCCCGTGGCCATCTCTAGTTCTGATAACACATGTATGGAGCTATGATAGGCTTTATAATAAGATACTAATTATTAAATTTCATAGATATTTATTTTTTGCTCTGTTCTTTTTTTTTTTTTAAGTTTTTACTAAAAGTTTTTAAATTTATATATGTATATATTTATCTGGCATCTACAAGCTAAGCAAGCTCTATTTGGTATTAAGCTACTACAACTTTTAAGTTACAACTATTGTGAAAAAAAATCTATAATTGTGAAATAAAAGTTATTAGTGTATAGTTAATATAATTTTAAATAATAATTTTGACAAAATTAATAGAAATAAAATAAATTTTTCATGATACAAAATGTAAAATCAAATCAATTTAATTAGTTTTCAAACTACAATAGCTAAAATTTGTCAAACATTTTAGAGTTGTTCAATCTTAATTCTAAATAAGACCTATGACTTTTTCTCATTTGTTTATTAAGTTATTGCTTTTTACATTATATGTAATATGTACTCGGTTTGGGCATGTCTTTACAAGGTCTTGCATTTTTAGTTTCTGATTTCATGATTTGTATACTATATTCTTTTTTTGGAAAACAAAAATTTAATTATGTTTATATAATTTATTTTTAAAAAATCTAGGCCAAGTCGGCATGTCCAACTTTGAACAGGCTTTTGGGTTTTATATATATTTTAAGATTTTTTTTTAATTCAAATGGTAAGGATTTAATTCACAATGTTCCAGCATAAAACATATTTATAGCAAGTATATTTATTTTGCTGCCTTTATAATAAGTGTTTCTATTGTTGACTTATTTGGATTATAACATTTAAAATAATCATTTTTGGTATCTTTATTATGATTTCTCATTCATTAAAATGACCATAATTTCTTGGAAGAAAAGCACACTTTATTTGGCAGGCTGATATATTTAATTTCAAAGGAAAATCTAAGAAAGCAAACCTAAAACTTTTTAATTTTTTAAATTTAGCCCCCAAATTTTTTTCTTATCATAACTAGACAAATACTAGTTTTTTAATCAAATAGTCCTCATCACTTTTAAAAAATTTACAAACACATGCTACTCTTGAAAATCCAAGAAAAATCTAACACTTTCAATACTCTCAACAAATAATCAAGTCTCATTAGTATCAACAAATCACTAAATCTAATCCAACAAGTATTATATAATTGAAGATATAATCACAAATTTGGAAGCTTCTTAAGGTTAGTGTATGTTCTTACATAATATGAACCGTTTATATCTGAAGTTTAGTGCTCAAGGTCGAAACTAATATGATTTTGTTGCAAATGTTGTTATTTTTTATTCATAAAAAAAATTTAATTTGTTAAAGTAGTAAGTTAGATTTGAGAAATAAAAAAAATACTAAAAACAATAGAAATTCGAGTAAAAACAAAACCAAATTTAGTGGGACATATTGATTTAGTGCAACAGACAGTGGGATAGGTGCTTGTTGCACTAAATTAGCCATGTGTTTAAAATATTACAAATGAACCTTGCATATTCAGGCAACTTACTTCCCAAATACTCTCACGTTTTGACCACAGTAAATGAAAGTATAGTTATTCACCTCGAATGGGATGGAAATGATGATTTATTATACTACTTTGTAGCTCTTGAATCTTACATCAAGGGGTTTATACAATGCATCAAGGGCAGGAATTGCTGTAGATAGTACTTTTCTAAAAGGGTATATCATGTAAGCATGTTAATGGCAACTTGCTTGTAGCAAAACAATCAACTATATATGTTAGCCATTAGAGTCTTGGATTCAGAAAACAATTATATTTGGAAATAACTTATTTTGAAGTGATTGGCGACAAACTAGTGTTAGTAATTATCTCTAACTGATGCACTTCCATTAAGAAAGTCATTCTAAAAGTATTTCACAATGTTGTTCATGGTGTTTGCTTTTTTCAGATCAAAAGTAACATTAAGTCAAAATTCAAGATGTTTAAAGCTATTTGGATGAACTTGAACTTGTCTTTATAAACCCCACAAAATCATATGGACATAAAAAAAAAAATTAAAAAGCAACTTGAGGGTTATGAATGCTCCACCCAGGTACAGCTAATTACTTAGAGAATAATGTGGGTGCATATAATTAGGCAAAGTATGAGTTCAAAAGTATGAGGTATAGTATACATACCACTAACATCGTGGAGAGCGTGAATTCTTTCATGAGAGAACCGCAAAAAATTCTTATTACTCATCTTGTTAATCATTTTATAAAAACATTGCAACAATGGTTTTATGATAGAAAAATTATGCTAAATCAATTAGTACTTGTCTAAAAATATAGGCAAACGAAATAGTCATTAAGATAGGAATTTTGGCAGAACTAATGATCATTCATCTTAACTCTTAATATCGATTCCATGTTTTGGATGGTGGTATCAAGAAAGGGATAGTTTACATATATAACAAGACTTGCTTCTGTAAAGTATTCTCACTTGATCAGCTCATCTGTGCGCAATTATGCTGCTTGTCTGACAATCTAAATGGATTATATAAGATTTTGTTCTAATTTTTATACCAAGTAATCATTGGTGATGGCAAATGCACAACTAATAGAGCTAGTTGCTGACATGACAAATTGAGAAGTTCTAACAGAAATCCCAAAAATAAAAGTTAACCCATCAGTAGAAGCACCACTACCTGGTCATCATTGAGAGCTCAAAATACCTTTCATCAATGATGATGTAAACAAAAGGACTATGAGATGTGTACGGTGCAACGAATTAGGCCATAAGCATAAGAGATGTAAAAATCTCATTGCATCAAATCCAAACTAGTTATAATGTTACAAGTAATATGTATTTTGAACTCTTTTTTTTTTGTGTTGTACAATTATATATGATAAAGTATTTTATTTTATCTATTATTGCATACTAATTAGTAAAATAGGTTTAGAATTACTTGTGACTTAACATATTAGTATAACAAAAAATTGTATCTCTTTAAGTATGTTCAGAATAAAAAATATCCATATATCAACATTCGAATAACTACAATGACTACAATCTAATATTGCCATTAAACATATTCATAGTAATCTTCTTCTTAAAGTATTGTTGATGGCTACTACTAAAATTAAGCGTGAGCCTGAACATTAAATACATCGTAATCATTAATAAAAAAATATCGTAATCACCACTCCTGGGCTCTTACATCCTTAACTATCCTGACTTTCCAAGGGATGGCACTCTGCAGCTTATGCCAGATGTTTTAAAATCCAACATCTTCTAGTCAACGAGGGAAGACGACTTCAAATAGCTTAAGTTAACTTAAGTACATTTCATCGTTCCAAAATGTCACCAACGAGTCATAAATTCACACCTTCTTGGTGGAAAGTTAGCTAGAGCTAGTATTCAATGATCGCCCCCAGATTCACAAGAATAAATATCTGTATATAAAAGCTATAATAAATTTATTGTCTTTGTTATGTCTAAAATTATTTAAAAAGTAAAGTCTATTGGATTGTGTAGCAATACACCCCATATCAACATCTGTGAACCATTTTGACATGATGTCTTTCTGCCTATCAATATAGTTATTAAATTGTCACTATATTGTAATAAATGGACATTATAGTCATTGTTGTTCTATAATTGTTTCAACAACACTTAGCAGATATATCACATAAAAATTAAGAAACTAACAAGACTTCAAGAGATTAAAAGATAAGAAATAAAATTAATTATTATTAAGTTTCATAAACTCATTACCCAAAAGTACGTGTTTGTATGCGTGACATGCTAAGATAAGGCATTCAAATACTGTCGTTTCTTTTCACTGGTCAAGCAAAGATACTTATAAATATGCTATAAAGGAATACAAACATGCCAATTTAAAAAAAAAAGATGATCAATATTTCAAGAAATAACACTTAACAACAATTACCTCATCATCAAGTCATCCCACTTAAGCATAGCCCAAAAGTATTTTGAATAATTTATACACTATCGAACAATGCGATCCACTATGATTCTACCTTGAAGCTACTGATTGAACTCCTCAAATAGGTTTAGATCTTCCAAGCCCCTAAGCAAAATTATATCCATACTTGTTCTTTCATCGATCTAACAATTTATTATTTTGAGTGTAGGTGAAGGCCTAACGTTCCTTACTCTCTTCAAAGGAGGAATTAAGTAAGGACTATGAAAGACATTATGTATCTGTATGGACATCCAAACTTACTTATACTAGAAGGTGCCTCCATGAAGATCTATACATTGTCACCACTTAAGCCCTCATAGAAACTATGTCGTGATACAAAGGTGTGATAATTATGATTCCCAACATCAATGTACAATCTGTGGTCATTTAGGGCTTGTTGATTCATTAAGATGAACATACAAAACTAATATTGGTTTAAAAGTTAAAAGAATGCAACTATTACATATCAAATTTGCTCACTTTATACAAGCATCCAATTGGAGAATCATCATATGAGAGTTTCAACGAACCATAATTATATGAAGCCATCAACATTTGAATGACCACTTTTCTAAATTGTTTGTTATTCTTTGCACTCTACCTCAAAATCCAAGCTCAATTCAAAAATAGAACAATCAATCTTGATATAATCATAACAAAACTTTGTTTTTAACTATTATCATGAAACAAAAAAAAAATGAAAGAGTGGTAAAATCATTTATATATGAGGAAAGGAAATGATATTTTAAATTAAAAATTAACTTTTGGATCCTGTATGTCATTAGAATCATGTGTGAATTTGTAATGGTCATTTGCAATAAGCACATGCTCAATGAGATTTTACTATATAGATGTTGGGCTTGTGGTATCGTGATACTCCTTTATTTTCCTTGTAATGGGCGGCACATTAATTTAAGGTTGATGCTGCACAAAGCAATACTGAAAATGAGTAAATAACAAAACCAAAAAATTTCAACTTTTGATTATATTTTAAATTGTGCTATGATGCATTAAAAGTTACCTACATTACGAATCCAACTTAAGATACATGGCACATAATCCTCCATAGTCTTCCAATATTTTTTTGACTGTCTCTTTTGCATCTGACTTGATGGCTTGTAAAATATTTCCCTGTCATAAAGAATCCTAAATTTTAAGTTATTGTAATTATACATACAAACATATATATGTAAAGTAGTTACACACACACATTACTTACAAAACAAGAATTGTTATTGAAATATAAATACACTTCAGCAATGTTTATTTCAAAAGAAACAATGGACTTCCACTGCATGATTCAAGGAACCTTCTTTTTAGATTTCACAACCCACTTTAACAGCAACCCTTCGATTGCTTCAAATATCCATGCCCACAACAAGCAAAATTATAAAGTCACAAAATGTATCATTAAATATTCAATATTACAATTCAATATTATAAAACTATCATTATTACAAAACTAAGTAATCCAAAAAAATTTCTCAACACAACTGAATCGCGAATGTAAAACCATAAATATTATATTTTTCAATTTTATTCTTGGGATTTTACGAGTAACTCTTCTTAAATTTCTCGGCTTCACTGATTAATTATTCTCAGGAATTTCATATATTGTTTCCCATGATAAATAACCCGATAGACAATTTTGAAAGCGATCTATCTCATTTACTTTATTAAGCAACGAGAAATTGATTTGAAATTATCTTTTCTTTCATTTAGTACTCTATTTGTAAAGTAATACAACACTATTTTTAGCGCTTCAGTGTCGTCCATAGCATCAAAATCTAACTCTGTAAATCTTGACTTAAACTAGACAACATTCATCTTGCAAAACAAACTGTCACAATACTTATTAAGTAACATATGCACTGTTTTTTGCTTTCTTAGTACAACATCTTGACCATAGCAATGACCCGTGACTAGGCACCACTCTTCTATTGATAAGCATATCAAATGCTTACTAATTTGAAACCACAACTTGATCTTTTTCATTGTTTTTTCTATTGGCCACTTGCTTAAGCAACATATTATGCATAATTACACTATTAAATAGAAAGCTTTGGCACTCTATAAAACATCTAAATATGTCTTGCTTGAATATGTTTTGTTAAATTTCCCTAGATGGTTTTTACAACTATATCTAATTTATACATACTCGTGATACACCTGAGGAAGTGATAGCCATAAGGTTCTTTCATCATGCCCTGTTCAGTTGCTGATCCGGGTGGATTATGCTTTGCTATTTTAGATTTTTCCATTTATCTAATACAAGTTACATAATTAAATTGTTATATTACATAGTTACATGCAATAAATTAATAAAATTAACAAGAACACAAAAAAGGAGCGACTAACATTTGGTGCAATAACCGCTCACGCACACTATGCAGTGACAAATGCACATTACGTTCTTTCATCGATCACCAAATTTACTATTTGTTGTACTTGATATACGAAAAACACACTACACAACTCAACAAACACCCCGTCGCACCTTGATTATAGAAAAACTAAACACAAACTATTTAAAAGGAATTTCATCAAATACCTAATGTGCAATAGTTTTAACTCATTATTTTGACTAAATTTTGTTTCATTATATCCCTTTAACAACTTAAAATCATCTAGTATCTCAATCAAATTCATTCAAATCATAAAAAAATGATGAAATTACCTTGCCTAGAGTTTGGACTCTTTTCAATTTGTTGGATTCATCTTCGATTCAGGTAGATTAGGTTGGATTCGGTTGGATTTTAGTTTGCCAGTGTCATTGTCATTTTCCATTCATGAGACAAAAGTTTGAGGTGTGGCTAGAGAGAGATGGGTGATTGAAATGAGAGGGTAATTTGGAAAAAAAAATTATTTGACTAGTTATGATATGAAAAAGTTTAGGGGCTAAATTCAAAAAATTGAAAAAATTTTGGGTTATTTTTATAAATTTTTAAATTTCGAATATCACAATATTTCATATTTCATCTATAAAACATAGTCCATTTGGCACCCATCTGTGTAGACCTACTGGATAAAAGTATACGAATCCTCAAAATCAAAGTAAAAATTTGTCATGCCTAACGAAAACAATCCAAAATGAGATATAGCCAAAGGAAATTTCTAGATTGAGATACAGCATAGATTAAAAATATAATAATGCATTAATGTACCCACTTTAATTTCTAACAAAGCCAAATATACTTATCTGTCTATCTGTCTACACACACACGTGTGTGTGTATAAACCTAAGCACAAACGGGATAAACAATACCAATTAAATTAAACAAGTTCAATGATTTCTCTCACCAAAACTCTTCTTGTTCCATGTATGCCCGTGATGAGCAATGCATTTACTGTTGTTAAAGATGTCCATCTGCTAATAACTAATAAGTTAGAAAGTAGACTAGATCTCACCCTTCATTGCAAGTATGCAAATGAGGACCTTGATGAACATGTGCTCCATAAAGATGAGAATTATAAATTCAGTTTTTGTCCTAGCTTTATTGGCAAAACTATATATTCATGTAGTTTTGCATGGAGTGAGGAAGTTTATAGCTTTGACATATATAACGGGCACAGGGATAATTGCAATGATTGCTATTGGAGGATAACACATTTTGGTCCATGTGGGGCGCCTGATAATTCTAATGATGTTATTTGTTATTATACGTAGAAATGGATAATATGTCCTCCTTATTAATATATAACAATGAATCATGTTTCTTGTATGTTTTTTTTTAATGAAAAAAAGCTCTATTATATTGGACAAGATCTTTGTTAGAACCTACTTTTTGTTGTTGTCTATATATATATGGAACCTACTATGTTATTATTAATTTGTATGAGACTAATTTTCAGAAAATTTCGATATGGCTAATCTTAAAATCATTCTTGATGCTTCAAATAAGAGTAAAAGCATGTAAATTCTTATGAATGACTGTTGCGAAGTCCAACTTTCAAAAAAGTGCTTATTACACGTGTGGTTTAAAGGTTTAGATTTTACAACGTTCATACATATATGGAAAGTTACGTAAAAGTTACTGGTCGACACTCACTAGACTTTTTACTGTTACGTAAACATAAAACTATGGATGCTACAAGGGCTCTGTTGGCCCAATCAAGCCTGGTTGTGGGCTTCCCATCCGGGCTTAATAACAAATGCGCCTCTTGGAATCACTTCCCGCAGTGGGTGGAACAGCTACCAAAATCCAAGCACTTCAGCTACTCTATTGCCCCCAGCCCCTTGTATATGACTACATATAACTGCGGTCCGAGGGAAAAGAGAGTGGTACATAAACCCCAGAGCATATTCTTTTGGTTTCTGGTTGTAATTTTTTCCCAAAAATTCTGGACAAAATTTTGTTCTTTGATAAATATTAGTGACATATTTTATTATTCCACGATGATTAATTGTGTATGAGATGTTGTTTTCTCCTTTGTTCTTTTTCCTAAAGTTTGTACTAAACGTTTTGTTTTTACATTATATGTATGGGAGATTCTATTTGCACTTGGGCGGGATTGTTTGAACTTTGAACTAAGTTTGGGGGTTGTGTTTAACTGGTTTGGTACCTGTTAAATTACACGTACCTGAACTTAGCAATTAACTTATTGGTCAAAAAAAAGAAAGAACTCCAAACCATTTGTTATTATTATCGTGTTACCCAAACTAACTCATTTAATGATTAAATTTTAACCGCCTGTCTTTAGTATTATATAGTTAAAAAAAAATAACAATTTGTAAGAAAAAAGCCCCTTTAGGATTATAATACCAAAAAAAAAGAAGAAAATACTAATAATTTTTTAACATCTTCAAATATTGTACAAAAATCAACTATTTAGTTCTAGGTACCTATATCATCGATTAAAATCTTAGGGAAAAAACATAAAAAGAAAATTACATTACATGAGAAGATGCAATTGTATACTAATAGTTGCAAGTTTTACAATAAGTACTTAGGAATTTTTTTGTTGTTAAAACTTTACTTTAGTCGTCAATTTATAGTCAATTTATTTTTTTAAAAAAATTATAAATTCAATTATAAAATTTTATTAACTTTAATATTAAATGTTAATGAGTAATGGGTGATAAGGGTTTGATCTTAAACTAGAACCCAACCCCCTTATGGAATGGCTTTTTAATGGATTGACGTATTAACCTTCTGATCTATTAAAGGTCGACCAAACAAATGTTTTTATCGCGTGAGTTTTTTGTCTTGTTAATGGATCGTTTGAAACTTTTTCCAGGCCTAATTTCAACCCATAATTTCCGCTCTACTCCTTGAGGAAATTGCATAACTAGCCATTTTTTCTCTTTCTCTAACTAACCTTATTTTTCCCTTCTCTCGTTTCTTTATTTTCTCATCAATTTTTACATTTCTTTTTAATGATAGATTGCAATGATTTTGAATGATGAGACAAACTGCTAATGATTCAAATAGGTATTGTTATAATCTAAAAAATAAAGAGAAAGAAAACCCACCATGTACATGCAATTTTCAAATATCATAAAGAATAAATTATATATTTCCATCTAAATTTTAATAAATAAAAACTAACAACACCTAAGTTCTGTCTAAATTTAGTGACGTAAATTACGAATTATCTCCATTACTTTCTATCTAAAGCTAGGAGTGTCCTATTTAGAGACGACCACATTAGAGAGAATTTTATTATAATGAGATTGAAGAAGAAAGAGATTAGCGTGAGGCTTAATTTTGGAATTTTGAAAAATTAAGAGAATAATAATAATTATAAAAAAAAATTCATATGAGTTTAATGAGTGGGTTCCAATAGTCCCATTTTTTGCACTCTAATTTATGCTTTCAACACTCTAATTTTAATAGAATTTACATTCCTAAAGTAACCTTATTTAAATTTACTACTAACGGCATTAACAATTTAACATAATTTTTAAAAACATACTATTACGACACATAATATTCTCTTCATCTTTAGTCTAATCTATTATTAGATATATATCTTTGTGTGTGTGTGCGTGTGTACATATGTATATATATACTGAAATTATGATTCAAATTATAAGGATTGAATTTGCAATGCTCTAGAATAGTGCGATGAAGGATATTTATTAATTATTTTGGTGAACTCATAATAGTATTTATATTTTTATATAATTTCGATTATAACATTATAACTAATTATTTTTGGCATTTTTATTTTGATTCTCCTATTCATCAAAATGGAAAGGAAAACAAGGGAAAAAAAAGCGAAAAAGACCATAATATATAGAAGATATGCATGCTTTATTTGGCGGGCTCTTTTCAATTTCAAATGTCAATATTTCAGATTTTATCTCAAAAGATATACGACATTTGGCACCCGGCTGTTAAATCTATTGGATATAAACATACCAACCCATAAAACCAAAATAGATATTTGTAATGCCAAAGGAAAAATTGAGAATGAGATACAATACAGATCCAAAATATAATGAATTTACCCAGTTTTTGTTGCAAACTATTATCTATATATAGAAACCTAAGCACAATTTCACATTTTTTAGTATGTTTATATTTGGTATACCTGTACCCTATTTGAAGTGAGAGTTGCAAGCAAATTTCTTAGGAGTTGCAAGCAAATTTCTTAGGCATAGAGTCAACACCACTTATCGAACAAGAAAAATGGTTTCTCTTTCCAAAACTCTATTGTTACTAGCTCTTCTTGCTGCATGCATGACCGCGATGAGCAATGCTTGTTTTCTTTCTGAAAAAGTCCATGTGCAAATAACTAATCAGCTGGAAAATGGAGAGGATCTTACCCTTCATTGCAAGTCTGGGGATGATGACCTTGGTGAACATTTGCTCCATAAAGCTGAGAGCTATAAATTTAGCTTTTGTACTAACGTTTTTGACAAAACTCTGTACTACTGTAGTTTTGCATGGAGCGGGCAAGTTCGTTGGTTTGACGTATATGCTGGGGTCAGATACAATTGCATTAATTGTAATTGGAGGATAACACATTCTGCTCCATGTTTGGAGCCTGATACTCCTGATGCTCAAGAAACTTGTTATCAGTATCATAAGAAATGAATGATCCTCCTGTTCCGTTTATTTTTTTATGAAATAAAAACTCTATGATAATTAATGGACAAGATCTTTGTTAGAACATACTTTTCTTTTCTTTTTTTCGAAATATATATGGAATCGTGCAATGTTGTTATTAATTCGGAAGAAACATGTTCAGAATATTAAAATGTTTAATTTTTAGAATCATTCTTCAAAGAAGAGCAAAAGCTAGTTATAAAGACCGAACAAGCCATTTTCTGAAGTCTTTATTAATGTAGCGAGCGAACCATATGTACTTCCCCAAGGCTTTTCAAAGGGATTTGGATCCCATGGTTAGATGCGTTTTTGCTAAGATTTGTGGGATCTTATGAAATGTGTCAGAATTACTTTTAACGACTAGATTTATTCATTTATTCATTTTTTATAGTATAAAACGCTCTATTATTCCCTTCAATTTTTAATCCGGTAATGATTATTATAAGATTGGATAAACGTTTCTCAATCTCATCAAACTCTAGCCCTTTTTCTTCTTACGTTTCTTTCTTTCCGTTTTTTATTTTCATTTTTTATTTAAAATATTCTGGGCAGCTAATTTGTTTCTTCCTCTTCTTCCAATCTCATGAACATATATGACCATTACAAAACCTTGATTTATTTGGAGAAAATAAAAGTTAAAATTCTCCCAATAATAAAAAATAAATATTAGAGAAAAAAAAAAGAAAATAAAAAATTGAATCAAGATTTCACTATGAAAATCAAATTCGACAAATCTAAATCAGATTCCTTGCATATATATGAAATTTAGCATCCTGATGAAACGGTTCCAAGAATGGAAACAAAATATTTGTTTATATATCAACGGGTTGTTTTTATTTCTTTATATCCACCATTGTTGTTGAAACTTCAAGCTTAAATAGAGTTATTGTGAATTTGTCAAAGAAAATGAGTGGGAAAAGAAAAAGAGAAAGAAAAAGAAGTTTTAGAAGAAAGTGAGATAAAAAAATAATCAGTTAATAAAATGCTTTTGAGTTCATAATTATTTTAAAAAACAAATGCCTTTCAGTTAATCATAGGCAGTTGAGGCTTGTTAATAAAATCTATTTAATGAGAAAAAAAATCTCAGCCATTAAAAACAATGATGACACATGTCATAAGATCCCTCAAAGCTAGGCAAAATTTCTGCTAAATATGGAATCCAAATCCATTTCAAAGGTGTTGTATCTGATACTGTTACATAGTTTTGTTTCATTATGGTGTAGTGAGATAAAATGCCTGACATCTCCTCGATAATAATAAGTCCGGGCATGGCTACTGTCGGCTGCCCCTTATGGCAAGGAGATGGAGCTTGAATGGAAGTTAAGAGCTGTTATGATAAGAGTATGTTTCCTTGAGAAGGAAAATATTTTCTAAAGAAGGAAAGAAATAAGATACCTACCAGACCATTACAATTTTATAAGCATTACAATATCAATTTTTTATTCGTTATATATATATTTTTTATGTAAATGTAGAAACTTTAATGAAAAAGAAAAATTAGGTAAGAAAGATCATATGTAAATTGATACTTACCAAAGTCAATATCTTTAATTTCTTTTTTGTTGTTAGGCTGACTATTTTAAAATAAAAGTTTGACACTTATGACTATTTTAATATCATAAGTAGATGCTTTAATATTCTTAAGAATATAATTGGAAGGGGATTATTGTAAAAAAAAAAAAAAAAAAGTAAGGGTAAGAATGTAACATAATTAATTGCAATGATGTTTTTGGGTATTTTTAAAATATAAGTATTAAATAAATACTTAAAATATATAGATCAAACGAGCATTTACATACCACTCTTATTTTTCTCTACGTTAACATAATCACTCCCCAATTTCTTTTACATATATTTTACCGCTTTATCCTATTTTTCATAATTTGCTTGATTGAAATTAAGTTTTGATTTCAATTGCCATTGACTTATAAATTTTATTACATTTCCTTTCATTGAGAATTATTATTATTTTTTTTTAATAATCAACCAGTACAACAATATTGCCAACTAATGCAAGTACTCAAGTTAAGCAGATATGAAACTATGACTTTATCAACCTAAGCATACTAAGGTTTAGCACACGAGCGTACTACATCAAAACTTTGTTAAGTAATATGGTTTGAACAACTCACAAGAAGGAACATTGTGTTGAATTGGTATCCAACAAAATTTAACAAATGTTTCCACACTACTCTCATTAAAAAATTTTCATTCTCAAAATTTTAAATTAACAAGGACCACGAAGCCAATAAATTGTAGCGCAAGCCTCCCTTGATCAAGGGCATAAAAGATCCGTAAGAAACAAGAGGTTCGAACTCGGCTCACACTTTTGCGGAGAAAATTAGATTATTATTAGGTTATCATTCAAGGGGGAAGTGGAAGTGAAACAAAGGTAGGATAACATAACGCACTCGAAGCAAAGTCACAAGGAGCCGTATCTAAGTTTGATGGGGAAAATGAGCGAAACCCCTTTTAGTTTAACAAATCTAATTTTAACCCTCTCATGTTTTAAAACCCGTTAAAACGTTCCCGGAGTTTTTTTATTTTAAAAAAAAATCTGTTAACTTTCAATGCTTTTTCTCCTTTTGCAGTTTTGCCTTCATTGTCTAATTCAATCTCACACCGTTACACGTTACCACTTATATCAATTATGTGCACACATATACTTTATAATAAAAATTGGTAAACAAAATTAAATCCCGATAAATTAATAGCATTAGGACCTAGAAAAATTATTGATTAATGTAGCAAATGTTAATATATCAATAATTTAATAAATTATTAATTTATGAAAAAATTCCTTTTTTAAAAAAAATATAATCACATTTATAGTAGTTATTTACATTTCTTTAGCATTCGTTATCTTTTATTTGAATAGTAGTTAATTGTTTCACATTGGTAGCAATTAGATTATATTTATTTTTCTATATTATAGATAACATATAGAGTTAGTATCGCACTAATTGTGAAACAACAATGTAAATTGAAATTTCACATTTCGAAAAGAGTTAGAGATAAAATTCAATTTTACATCAATTTCAGAAGCAGCAAACATCATTTTGAACATATTTTACAAAAGCCACATAACAATATCATTTGGATTTAGTTTCAAGTTAGGTAATTATTAATTTATAAGGTTAGTGGATCTTGTAGAAAAATAGGATTTCTAACAAACTTTATTATCTTATAAATTTATCAAATTATTAATTTTCCACATTGAACCCAAGTTGGGACCAAAAAAAATTATTATTTAATTGAAATTATCAATTTATTGAGTTTCTACTTATATATATTACCATATACTTTTTTATTATAATATCTATTAAAAAAATCTCGTTTTTCATCCATATAATAATCGCTATTAAAAAGATTTCTCTATCTTCTACCTTTTTTTTTTCAAACTTTCTCTCTTCTTCCATCTTATTGTCTTCTCCATTATTCATAGTCAAACACCATGACCACAAAAGTTCTAATTCATTGTTCCACCTAAGTTTATTGCTTTTTTATTAATAAAAAAAAATTCAATTAAACAAGACTTCCCTACTCTCACAATTAAACGAGAAACAAAAGATTAAAAAAATACCAAAAACGACTAATTAAAAATAGAAAATAACTAAAAAATTTAATCTATCGTCCTGCATCAGGCTATAACAACCTACATCGGGCGATATCTGAAAATTTCTTAGATTAAATTAAAAATTATATTCACTTGACAGTTCAACTATTTAAGTTCTATATTTCTAAATTCGAAACTGAAAGGCAAAATTATCTTCAAATATTATTATTAGTTGCATGCCTAAAGTCTCCTAAAACGAAATTTCAAATGTCTTTATTTCAGAAAGATAAGCAGCTTTATTTGGCGGGCTTTATTGAATTTCAAATGTGAATATTTCAGCTTTTATCAATAAAATATACTACATTTGGCACCGGGCTTTTAACATCTATCGGACTAAAACTTAAGAATCCTTAAAATCAAAATGGATATTTGTATGCCCAAGGAAAAATCCAGTACGAGATACAACACAGATTCCAAAAACAATGAACTTACCAAATTTTATTTCTTGCAAAGTCAAAGATATACAGAATCCTAACCACAGCTAAACATATTTGGCATGCCTTTACCCAATTTAAGTGAGAGTTGCAACTTAAACGCAATTTTCTTACACAGGAATAACACAACTAATTAAACAAGCATAATGAGTCCTCTCAGTAAAAGTACAATTTTACTGGCTCTTCTTGTTGCACGCATTTCCGTGATGAGCAATGCATGTTTTATTGTTAAAAAGGTCCATGAGCAAATAAATAATAAGTTAGAAAATAGTGAGGACCTTACCCTTCATTGCAAGTCTGCGGATAATGACCTTGGTGAGCATCTGCTCCATAAAGATGAGAGTTATAAATTCAATTTCTGTCCTACCCTTGGTGGCAAAACTCTATTTTTCTGTACTTTTGAATGAAGTGGGCTTGTTCCTCGGTTTGACATATATGATGGGCAAAGGGATTGACACAACCTGCCTCGAATCCACAAGGCGAGTCTGCCTAATTTTATTGAATCGTTTTGATATAATCTAATTAATAAGGATTCTACCAAAAATTAGACAGAGTCTTCCAGACAATTATCACATAATCAAATCTGCAATTAATAAAATAAACACTCCCAAAATAATTCCAAATACAACCAACTTCGTCAATTAATCTCCTACACAAAATACCAAATCACTCAGATATCCAATATTAATTAAAATACATAGATTTTTCCACAATCACTGAAATGTATCGAATTATACAATCCCAAAATATCTCAATAAAACATTTACAACTCCTAACACTATCACGTGGCCATAATTCGAAAATAACTATTGTTGCTGAGTATATTGTTGTACCTGCAAATCTCCTGGGGGGGAATATAATAAAAAAAAAGGGATGAGTATAAAACTCAGTGAGTTCAGTGATTGGATAATATTTTTTAAAATAATCTTCCTCTAAAAATAATTATATCATACCTAAACACAATTTCATCAAAATATCATAAAAACTTAAATAACTTATTAATTTCAAATCATGTACTGAAATAACAATACCACATAATACTGTATAAAATCAATGAAATCATAATGGTTATAACATCAATACTGAATACTGTTGTGCAAATTTTATTGAACTCGCAAGTGCACGAATCTATTGTAGAATAGATCAACAGTGACGAGTGTCGATCCCACGAGGAGGTGGATTTTAATTGCTTGTAGAATTAATTTTCTTAGTGGATGATTGAATTTATAATGAAAATGATGTATGCAATATTTAACTTAACGCTGTTGGAATAAACTATTAAAATGAAATGCTTGGATCTCCGGATCTGTCTCAACATGCACTATCGGCTTAACATTCATTATTAGTACCAATTAAATCATGAAGGGGGAACTTCCACTCATCATGAACCACACTCTAATAGATATGGTGCTAAGGGCTTCCCGTGCCAAATAGTAATAACCTTGCCTAGGGAGGCGGTTATTCCAGCCGATATCCAAACAAGATTATTACTATCTGTCTACGAAAAGTCAAAACAACCACATAAATTAAAGGGGAAGAAAAAGTAAATTTACCAAATTAAGCCCATGGAGCATGTGGAGACTTCACCTTCAACCCAAGCTTGAAAAGAAATTAGCTACTCATATTTGAACTAAGGGTAAAATGGAAATTTTATTAAAATACGTAGAAAATACAAGATGGAGATGGAATTACAGAAAATGGAGTCCAAAAATGGATTCAGGGGTGTCAAATTAGGGGGGGGAGCCCCCTTTTTATAGATACACTGAGTAAATCATGGTCATCGGATCAAAACAATTTGGACGCTCAGGATTGCACCACGTGGCAAGCTCCTATTGGATGGAACACATCATCAGGGCTATTATTCTGTGTATATGCATGTACCGTACACACGTTTTTTCGATCCACTAACATTCTGCCACGTCACCGGTCAACATTTTTGGTCCAATAGTATCGTGACACGTCATCGATCAACGCACATCATCGATCAATGCCCATAAGCGGTCAATGCCACATCATTCGTCCAATCAAAATCGCCACGTCATCATCGTATAGTGCCACGTCATCATCGTGCGCGTGCCGCGTCGTTGTCTGATACATGTGAGCGAATGCCATGAAGCGTGCCATGAGCGATGTAATAGGTATGCGATTAAGTATATATCAATATATCAACCGTATGTGTGAAACGATCACGTTTTTCTTTTTATGCTCCTCCTAAGGTTTTCAACTGTCCTGAGTTCAAAAGTGCTGTCCGTTTTTTCATCTGATATCTCGTTTATTGTGAAATGACCATGATATCCCCTAAAATACATAAAATACTTAATTAAAATAAAACATACATAATTAAATTACAAGGGACTTAAAGACATAAAAATAGGGATGTTAGTGAGACTTGGAGTGTAAAATGATGATTTTCTCCATTATAAATACACACTTTCTAATACTCAACACACCCCCCAACTAGCTTGTTGCTAGTCCCTAGCGAATTAAGCGAAAACAAAAGTCAATTTTTTTTTTTTTTAAACTGTGGTATTTATTCAATCAGACTAATGTTAACGATCAAATAAAAGTATAAGTATTATCTATAGTCTAAAGAAATATCATTCCCACATCAACTCTCCACATGAATCAGTTTAGAAAACTTTGTCACAACTTTAGTAATCGAGTCACTTTCAATAATGACATATCAAACCCCAAAATCTCACCGGTAGTAATGATACTCTCACAAAGAAATTAAACCCAAAAATAATCACTCCAGTGATTGGTAAATTGAGTGAAAATAATAAAGAAATAATATCACACACTCTCACCAAGATGATAGAAATATGCCCTCAGCTTAGAAATAGAACGATTTTAATTCAAAAAAAAAATGCTAATCAAACCAATACATTCATCATCCTCTTTTTTTTTTCTTTTTTTTCTTTTTTTTTTTTTAACTATGCACTACCACATCTTTTCAACCCATATAACTAGTTTCTATTTCAGATTATAGCTCCCTAAAATCAAAAAGGACTTTTATTAGGACGTAACGTAGGCTGGGGACATGGCTAACAAAGAAAGGATAATAGGAAAAACAAAATATATATTTGAAAAATAGAGAACTTTGGAGTTTGTTAGGTGCTTTTCCCTTGAATTCTTTTTTTCTTTATTTTCTTTATTTATTTATTTATATACAGAGATTTTTTTTTTCTCTTTTTTTTTTATAGCACCTTTTTTTTTTTAATGCAAAATTATCTCTATTTTCAAACATAAATTGGTGGTGGGAAATACAAAATATAAGGTGATACTCCACATTGGAGTGGGACAAGATAATAGGTTGCCAAAGAAAAAGTCTTTATTTTTATTTTATTATTATTATTAATTTTTTTTTTTTAAGGCTCAAAGGGGTTAACTATGGATACATATTAATAAGGTTGGCTAGAAAGGCTCAAACGGACCAAAGATGGCACTACGTCATCTTTTAGGGTTAAATAATCTTTCATATCTACTTAGTTAGATGGACCTTGGATGTGGCAACACACTTTTTTTTTTTTTTATACAGAAATTTGGAGATAATGTATAAAGCAATAAACCGCTAAAATTTGAATGAAGAATGGGCAAAAAGGGGTTACTCTCCAAGAAAAATAACAGGCTCAAAAACTCACTTGGAAATTATTATGACATGTGCATTCTTTCAAGCAACTTATAGTTGTCTTCAACATCAACATGTAGAGTAGTAAACATGGTGTAACATAACTAAAGACCAAAGATAATACAAATACTAAAATTTGAAAGTTATCATGTCATCTAATTATGAAAAGATCACACACAAAAATGCTTTTTTTTTTTTTAATTCTACCCCCAAACCTAGTCTTAGTCATGAAAATTATGCATGCAGAATGGTGAAAATGACATAGAAAAGCTAATTGGTAAAAGAAATTAGAAAAATCACACTTAAAATGACTGTCAAAGCAAGAAATGTCTGAAATTTTTTTTTTTTTTATAATAAGAAGATGCGTTTCTAGAGTCATTACACTCCATATTCAGCCATCTTCAACTCAAAAATTTAGCCACAGTTAGTTTCTACAAAAAACAATTAGTAAAAACTACACCAAAATTGAGATATTCCACAATTGTCAACTATTCCCTCCCCCCAACCTGAATGGAATATTGTCCTCAATGTTTGAAAGAGAATAGGGTTTAGAAGACATCACCTAAGTGCTGGATCACAGAAGAAAATATTTACAAGCGGAGAGTTAAATCTAATTTGCACTTCTTACTACTACTCTTGCCATTACCATCATTAGTTGGCCATTCCAACACAAGGGTCTTGGGATCCGGCTGCAGTGCATAAGCATAATGATCAATTAACTCATTAGCAGTATGAGCACAAATAAAGATTTTTTTAGCTGTGAAAGGGATGAAATGATTTTTTATTGCATGGTTAAGAAATGCGATGAAGCCATCATAAAAGTTATTGACATTTAACAAACCGATGGGTTTTTTATGAATGTTCAGATGGGCCCAAGATGCTAATGTGATTAGTGCCTCTAGAGTTGCAAGATCTCCTGGTAGGAAAATAAAAGCATCAGCATGATTTAGCATTTCAGTTATTCTTTCTTGCATACCTGAGACAACTAACTCTTCTCCAGTTGGTGAGTCAGACATACAGCCCAACGGTTTGAGGCTCTTGGGATGACGCCTAACACTTGGCTCCCTCTGAGATAAACAGCTTCTGAGACTAGTTTTGATAACCCTCGGTCACCCCCTCCATAAACCAGATGCAAATTTCTTTTTGCTATGCATTGACCAAGATCGATGGCTGCCTCAACGAACTCTTTATGTTTGCCATAGTTACATCCAGAGAGCACACAAATGTTCTTGAATTGTTTATTGGGAGTAGCTGCCATTGGGATGCTTCTCAAAAATAATTTGTGAGTCTAAAAGAAAATGATCATATATCAAGGATCTTGGTGACAATGATTTACAGCTGTATAGGAGGTAGCATGTCTATGTCAATTAACACGTAAAGTACATGGCTCGAGAGTCAAAAAGGAAATAGTAAAAGAAAAAGCACTCAATTATTAAAGACAATAATACAATTGATAAAACAACAGTGAAATAAAACAACAGTAAAATAAAACAACAGTAAAAGGATATTTACAGGTAGTTGTGATTGTAGCTCACATCTTCCTCTGGTTTTACGTCCAGAAACGGCTTGAACGCCCTCTATGGGTCGAGGATAGGCTTTCCATCCAGTTTTCTTATAAACTGGCAAACAGGGTCGTTTATAGTCAGATTCCCAAGACTATATCGTGCATGCTCTTTTTGAAATAATGGCCATAACTGGAGAATTGCTCTTTGTACGTATCCACTGGGATGCGTTTCAAGAGACAAAAGGGCATCATCCAATGACTCTTTATTCAAGCCATCCCTAATGAATTGAATCTTATCTTCCCTGTTATCAGACATCATTCCTAAAGAACAAGGATTTTTATCGCATTTCATCCTGGCACACTTATGGCAATCAACATGAAGTTTTTCAGCTCTTCGTTTTCTCGAGTAATTTCCTTTACCACAACCAGGCATGTATGCAATAAATTTAGGAGGCAACTCACCTGCCAAACGTACTTTGGCCTCAATTAACCAACGGATGTCAGCAGGGATGTTATTTCTCATAAGAAATCGCATGCGTTCGGACCGAGCTTTATAGATCGTAAGGAGGGCATTCTGAGGAAGTGAAGGAAATCGCTTGTGAAGTTTTACTAAAATCGCATTTCTGTCCATACCTTCTTCTCAGAATATCAGTTATTATGGGAAACTGAAGTAACCGATTTTGATTATCACGGAGTACGGTTATCCGCCACTTATACGGGAAAATAAATCAAAACACACTAAATAAAGAAAATCAAATCTGTAAAATCGAATCAAACATGAAAGTGAACAAAATAAGAAAACACAAAATAAAAAGAAAAATGAACTTACATTCGTCCTCTTATTGAGTTAACCTCAAGCTCTAATTGGAAGTTATATATCCCATCTTCTATTCCTCTGAGTTGTCTTTCTAGATCTTCAACGTGGGATACCAACTCTGGAGGTTGTAGCTTCCAAATACGATGTGTTTTACAAAATCGTATCTGGCTTCTCAGATGAGATCGTATACGTTGAAGTTGTCTGAGATGTTTTAAGAGGATCTGTCTAATTGAGGCATACATGATTAGAAGTGATAAAAAAAATTGAATGATTAAACTCACTTTCACACAGATTTAAATCACCGAAAAGAAGAAATAAATAAGAAAAAGTCTCAATTCAAGTTTGACGGGTCACTCAAATCGATTTCGGTGTCATTTTCATGTGGTTGGTATTCTAGATATGACTTTAATCTTTGACCATTAACCTTAAAAGTTACACCGTTCTTTGGATCTTTAATTTCAATTGCTCCATGTGGAAAAACAGTATGAACTATAAAGGGACCAGTCCATCGAGAGCGTAACTTACCTGGGAATAGGTGCAAGCGAGAATTGAATAAAAGTACTTTCTGACCTGGTGTGAAGGATTTTCTCATAATGTGCTTGTCATGAAAGACTTTCATTCGCTGTTTGTAAATTTTAGCATTTTCGTATGCATCATTACGAATTTCTTCAAGTTCGCAATTTTGTAATCTTCTTTCTGAGCTAGCTTGCTGCATATCAAAGTTAAATTTCTTAATGGCCCAGTATGCACGATGCTCGAGTTCCACAGGTAGGTGGCAAACTTTTCCATATACTAGCCGATAGGGTGACATCCCAATCGGGGTCTTGAAAGCTGTTCTATATACCCATAATGCATCATCCAGTCTTAATGACCAATCTTTTCTGTCTGGTCTCACTGTTTTTTCTAATATGTGCTTTATCTCTCGATTGGAGATCTCAACTTGGCCACTAGTTTGCGGATGATATGGGGTCGTCACTTTGTGAGTAATGGAATACTTTGTCAAAAGAGCTTTGAATGATTTGTTACAAAAGTGGGCTCCACCGTCACTGATTATTGCTCGAGGGAATCCAAATCGTGAAACAATGTTATTTTTCAAAAATCTGATCACCACCTTGTGATCATTGGTTCTACACGGAACTGCTTCTACCCATTTCGATACATAGTCAATAGCGACCAATATGTATTGATGGCCAAAAAAAGAGGGAAAGGGTCCCATGAAGTCAATACCCCATACATCAAAAATCTCAACCACTAAAATTGGGTTTAGTGGCATCATGTTCCTTCGTGTAATGCTCCCCATTCGTTGACACCTATCACATGAAGAACAAAAAATATAAGCATCTCGAAATATAGTTGGCCAATAGAAACCACATTGTAATATTTTAGTAGCTGTTTTCTTAGCACTGAAATGGCCTCCACACGCTTGTTCATGGCAGAATGAAATAATATTTTGAAATTCATTTTCTGGGACACATCGTCTGATAATTTGATCTGCACAATACTTAAACAGATAGGGGTCATCCCAGAAGAAATTCTTTATTTCTGCAAAAAATTTGGCCTTATCCTGCTTAGTCCAATGCTCCGGAAGTTTACCTGTAACAAGATAGTTAACTATATCAGCATACCATGGTAATACTTCCACACTCATTAGTTGTTCATCTGGAAATGATTCATTTATTGGAAATGGTTCTGTAATTGTATCAAAATTGAGACGAGAGAGATGGTCTGCAACAACATTTTCTGTGCCCTTCTTATCCTTGATTTCAAAGTCAAATTCCTGTAAAAGTAACACCCAACGAATTAGTCTAGCTTTTGTATCTTTCTTTGTGAGAAGATATTTAAGAGCAGCATGATCTGTGAAAACAATTATTTTACAACCAATGAGATAAGATCGAAATTTCTCTAATGCAAACACCACTGCTAGCATTTCTTTTTCCGTGGTTGAATAGTTCAACTGTGCATCATTTAATGTCATACTAGCATAGTAAATGACATGGGGAATTCGATCAACTCTTTGTCCTAATACTGCTCCTACTGCATAATCAGATGCATCACACATAAGCTCAAATGGTAAGTTCCAGTTTGGGGGCTGAATGATGGGTGATGATGTTAACAACTGCTTTAGTTTCTCAAATGCCACAAGACAGGAATCATTAAAGACAAAAGGTACATCCTGAAGCAAGTAAATTGCATAAAGGTCTAGAAACTTTGCTAAAATCTTTAATGAAACGTCTGTAAAAACCAAAGATGCCCGAGGAAAGATCTTCTTTCTCTAACTGTTTTAGGTGGAGGAAGATTGGAAATAAGATCCACCTTGGCCTTATCAACCTCAATACCTTCGCTCGAAATGATGTGACCGAGAACAATACCTTGTTTTACCATAAAATGGCATTTTCCCCGATTTAGGACCAAATTTTTCTACATGCATCTCTGTGAGAACTGTGTTAGATGATGTAAACATTGATCAAATGAATCACCAAAAAAATAAAAATCATCCATAAAGACTTCAAGGAATCGTTCAACCATATCAGAAAAAATGCTTAACATGCATCGTTGAAATGTAGCAGGTGCATTACATAATCCAAATGGCATTCTCCTATATGCAAAAGTGCCAAAAGGGCAAGTGAAAGTGGTTTTCTCTTGATCTTTTGGTGTTATGGGAATCTGATTATATCCTGAGTAGCCATCTAGAAAGCAATAAAATTCATGATCTGCTAATCTATCAAGCATTTGATCAATAAATGGTAGAGGAAAATGATCTTTACGTGTGACAGAATTCAACTTTCTATAATCAATGCATACACGCCATCCTGTAGTTACTCTAGTAGGTATTAATTCATTATCAGCATTAGTAACTACTGTGACTCCTGACTTTTTGGGGACAACTTGCACAGGACTGACCCATGAACTATCAGAAATAGGGTAAATGATACCTGCGTCTAATAGTTTAAGGACTTCAGTTCTAACAACTTCTTTCATGTTAGGGTTTAACCGACGTTGCATTTCCCTGGTAGGTTTAGCATTTTCATCAAGGTGAATGTAATGCATACAGTCCACTGGGTTTATACCTTTTATGTCGGCTATGGTCCATCCTAATGCTCCTTTGTGCACTTTCAAAACTTCCAACAACTTACCTTTTTGTTCTTCATTCAGGGATGATGAAATGATTACTGGCATAGTGCTTTCTTGTCCCAAAAATGCATATTCTAATGTGTCAGGTAATGGTTTGAGCTCGAGTTTTGGTGGTGATTCTGATGACGTACTGAGTTTCTTCTCTGATGGTGCTAGTTGTTCCACTCTTGGCTTTCATTTGTTATTGTCCATGGATGGTGCTGAATCGAGTAAGGCGTTAACCTCATCTACTGATCTGTCAATATCAAAATCCAAACCAAAGTGAGTTAAACATGTTTGTAAAGGGTCATCACTGAGGTTTGAAAGAAAAGCATTATCAATTAATTCTTCTATCCAATCCACATTAACAATTTCATCATCTGCATTGTGAGGTTGTTTGGCAATGTTGAAGATATTTAGCTCCATCGTCATATTGCCAAAGGACAACTGCATATTTCCAGTCCTGCATTGAATGTGAGCATCGGCGGTTGCAAGAAAGGTCGTCTAAGATAATGGGGATCGCTTCCTTAAATCTGAATTTGGTTGAGTGTCAATTACAATAAAATCAACAGGAAAATAAAACTTATCTACCGTATAAGACGCGTCTTCCACAATACCACGAGGTTTTTCATGGACCGTCTGCAGTTCGTAACACCACTGGAGTTGGGTGTAATTCTCCCAGTCCAAATTTCACAAATACTGAGTAAGGTAACAGATTTACACTAGCTCCTAAGTCCAACAAAGCATTCTCAATTGTATGGTTCCCTATAATACATGAGATAGTGGGGGAGCCTGGGTCTTTGTATTTTAGAGGAAGTTTGTAACAGATTTACACTAGCTCCTAAGTCCAACAAAGCATTCTCAATTGTATGGTTCCCTATAATACATGAGATAGTGGGGGAGCCTGGGTCTTTGTATTTTAGAGGAAGTTTGTGTTGGAGTATAGAGCTCACATTTTCTGTTAAAAATGCCTTCTTTTGAACATGAATGTTTCTCTTTTTAGTACAAAGGTCTTTAAGAAACTTGGCATAAGATGGCACTTGTTTTATAGCATCAAGCAAAGGGATGTTAATACTTACCTGTTTAAAGATTTCAAAAATCTCACTTGTAGATTTTCCTTTCTTTCTTTAGTAACCTCCGGGGAAATGGAGCTTTTGGAACGTATTCTCGTGGGTTGGTTTCTTCGCTCCTCTACGATGATGAGTCTTCTTCATTTCTGGTACAATTTGAGTTGTTTTGTGCAAGCATCTCCACTTTGTTGTCGACTTCTTTTCCTTTTCGCAAGGTCATGACGGCTTTGACCTCTCCATGCTTCTTTGAGGTGAAGCTGGTACTTACTTCATGCACCTTTAGGATTAAGGCCTTTGGTTGACTTAGGAATTTTCCTTTCTCAGCCGGTCATTGCCAAGGTTTGAACTGAAGAAGCAAGTTGTCCCACCATTTTTTCAAGGTTTCAAAGCGATTGGGTTTGTGAGTTGAAACCTGCTCTCATCTCATTTCGCAGTTCATCAATGGTGCGGTTTTGTTGCTCGATTTTGGAGTAAGTAAGATTCTTGAAATTCTGAAATGCATCCTCCCATGGTCTAGGTTGAGAATAGTTTGGGTTCTGATTGTATGGTCTAAATGGTGGCTGAGAGGCTTGAGGATTTTGAGGAATTGGTTGCATTGGTGGGTGGAGGTGGGCTATTTGGTCCATTCTGTTGGAATCCTTGAGACCATGAAAAATTGGGGTGGTCTCTCCATCCAGGATTATATGTGTTGGAGTAAGGGTTGTAGTTTGATGGCTTTCTCATTACACCTATGGCATTAGCTTGATCTGAGTATGAGTCCTGGTCATGTGGTTAGTTAATTTAGCGGCGGTTAACGATCTATTTGTCGGAAAGACCTTCAACTATGTCTTTGACTTCTTTAATTTCGAACTTGACTCGCTAATGTGAACCTCATTCACTCCTTAACTCTTCTAGTTCTCCGAGCGACGACTCGTTGTTGGGAATTATCCTTGTCTTTTGGAAGAAATCCCAAATCTCTGATGCACTTTTTGACATTAACTCTCCTCCACTTGTTGCCATTAGCCATTCTTGCACATTCGGCAATAATCCCTCCAAAAAGTATTGGCATTGGTGCCATTTTTCGTACCCATGATGTGGACACTTTAGGAGTAGCCCATTGAATCGCTCCCATGCTTTGAAAAATTGCTCGTCTTCTCTTTGGGTAAATTCTGAAATTTTCCTGCGAATAGCATTGGTTTTATGTACTGGGAAATATTTATTCAAAAATTTTGTTACCATTTGTTCCCATGATGTAATGCTATTAGCAGGCAATGCATTGAACCATGAACGAGCTCTATCCTTTAAAGAAAATGGGAATAATCTAAGCTTAACATCATCATCTGAAAAATTCTCATATTTAAAAGTTTGACAAATAGCATGGAAATCATTCAGATGATTATATGGATCTTCATTTTCTAGGCCATAGAATGTTGGGAGACAATTTAGCACACTAGGTTTTAATTCAAAACTTCTAGCAGCTACATTTGGGTATCTTATGCATGATGTGCTCAAGTTAGCTAAGGGACTGAAGTAGTCCTTAAATGGCCTCTCTTGCGGTGCTGGTTGCAAATCAATTTCAAATTTATTTTTAATTGTAACGTGCTTGTGTGTGCGAAGTGTTTTTTCTAATTCAAAGTCTATAGGCTCAAGATTAGGTAATTTTGACCTACGACCATGCATGCAAAAAAAAAAAAATGATAACAAAATTAATAAAGATAAATAAGAGGGAGAAATTACAATACTAACCTTATCACGTTGTTACAATTTGTTATGAAAACAACTCAAGTGCTATATATAGAAAAGAAAATACGTGGAACAAATTAGAATAAATTAAGAGGCGGTTGAACCTGCCGATTTAAAAAAAAAAAATAATAATAATAACATGAAAATTAAATTACAGAAATTTAAAGAAGAAAAGAAAAGAAAATAATATCTACTTCAGAATGTGAATTCACTTTTTTTTTCTCTTTTTTTTTTTTAATAATAAAAAAAAATAAAATATTACAAGAAAATAACTAATCAAAAGAAAAAAAAATAAAGAAATAAAAAAAATTCTACGAATTAAAATACTTACCTCCCCGGCAACGACGCCAAAAACTTGTTGTGCAAATTTTATTGAACTCGTAAGTGCACGAATCTATTATAGAATAGATCAACAGTGACGAGTGTCGATCCCACGAGGAGGTGGATTTTAATTGCTTGTAGAATTAATTTTCTTAGTGGATGATTGAATTTATAATGAAAATGATGTAGGCAATATTTAACTTAACGCTGCTTGAATAAACTATTAAAATGAAATGCTTGGATCTCCGGATCTGTCTCAACATGCACTATCGGCTTAACATTCATTATTAGTACCAATTAAATCATGAAGGGGGAACTTCCACTCATCATGAACCACACTCTAATAGATATGGTGCTAAGGGCTTCTCGTGCCAAATAGTAATAACCTTGCCTAGGGAGGCGGTTATTCCAGCCGATATCCAGACAAGATTATTATTATCTGTCTACGAAAAGTCAAAACAACCACATAAATTAAAGGGGAAGAAAAAGTAAATTTACCAAATTAAGCCCATGGAGCATGTTGAGACTTCACCTTCAACCCAAGCTTGAAAAGAAATTAGCTACTCATATTTGAACTAAGGGTAAAATGGAAATTTTATTAAAATACGTAGAAAATACAAGATGGAGATGGAATTACAGACAATGGAGTCCAAAAATAGATTCAGGGGTGTCAAATTAGGGGGGGGGGAGCCCCCTTTTTATAGATACACTAAGTAAATCATGGCAATCGGATCAAAACAATTTGGACGCTCAGGATTGCGCCACGTGGCAAGCTCCTATTGGATGGAACACATCATCAGGGCTATTATTCTATGTATATGCATGTACCGTACACACGTTTTTTCGATCCAATAACATTCTGCCACGTCACCGGTCAACATTTTTGGTCCAATAGTATCGTGACACGTCATCAGTCAACGCCACATCATCAGTCAATGCCACATCATTCGTCCAATCAAATGCTGCCACGTCATCGTATAGTGCCACGTCATCGTACAGTGCCACGTCAGCGTACAGTACATGTGAACAGTGCCATGAATGAAGCGTCACAGTGTGCGATCGTATATATCTACCGTCATCAGTATGTGTGAACGATCAGTATATGTGAACAGTACCATATATGTGAACAGTACCGTTTTTCTTTTTATGCTCCTCTTAAGGTTTTCGACTGTCCTGAGTTCAAAAGTGCTGTCCGTTTTTTCATCTAATATCTCGTTTATTGTGAAATGACCATGATATCCCCTAAAATACATAAAATACTTAATTAAAATAAAACATACATAATTAAATTACAAGGGACTTAAAGATATAAAAATAGGGATGTTAGTGAGACTTGGAGTGTAAAATGATGATTTTCTCCACTATAAATACACACTTTCTAGTACTCAACAAATACCGAAAACCATCACCAAACAAGTACCCATGGGAATAATCTCATCATATCCGAACCTCGATAGACGGGCAATGACGTACTATCTGGGTACAATCATGCCCCGGAGCTACACAGATAGACAGGGAAGTACCATCTCATATATGATCATATTCGGACCTCAACGGACTGGCAATGATGTACTATCTGGGTACAATCACGACCTAGAGCTATACGGATAGATCGAAAAATACCATCTCATATCTCATCATATATGTACATGTATAATCTGGACCCCAAAAGACAAAGTCGCCCAAGTACACAGCCCAAAGCCTTCGTCTATACTCAAACGGGCCCCAAAAGCCTGTATCTTATATGTATCATCTGGATCTCAATATCTGTATCTCTATATTCATCATACCGCATGTATATGCCCCCAAAAGGCGAGTGCACCCAAACACATAGCCTAAAACCTCTATGTGTGTTCAAACGAGCCCCAAAAGCTCATATCTCATCATATCATTTGTATCACTGTATCTGAAGGGGAAGGGTATTGTTTAATAGTTTTAAAAATAATCATTATACACATATACATAAACATATAGTCACATCTAAAATCTCATTTACTTTTCTCATTCAACAAACTTTAAATCCATTTCTTTTTCTTTGAAGTATTATCATCCATATACTCAAATTTGGTAATATAATCATTAATCATACAAAGTTTTTGTAATAAATACCAATACATAGATAAAAATCTATTTCTATGAAATCATTTAAATCAAAGTATTTGAAACTTATTTTATAAACATGCTTTACTATCATAATAAACTATGAAAATAGGTTTTGTATTTTCCACACACAATGACGATGTCCGAACTCGGTATTGACAAAGTCCGCAGTTTGATTCTCATTCACGGATCATCCTAATTGAAGGAAATAACATAATTACTATCCGTATATGCGAATTATAACTAATAAACTCAAAATGACGTTTATTCGTAATAAATTATTCCAGAATTCATAAAATTACCAAAATGCCCTCGATATCAAAATTTACCAAATTATCCTCAGAATCCAGATTATCAAACTACCCACAATTCATATTACAAAAAAAACCAAAAGTTCTGAATTTATGAAATTATCCCCGAAAATAAAAAATTACCAAAATGCCCCTAACAATATAAATTATAAAATTACCCCCAAAATCTCAAATTAACTAATTTCCCTAATATGAAATTACTAAAATTTCCACAAATTTCTAAAATTACCAAATTACCTTAAAGTTTGTAAAATTATCGAATTGCCCCTATTGGTCAATGGTGACCAAAGCTTAGTCAACGTCGACAAGAAGCTTAGGTTTGAAAGTTCTGATCTCGGTGAGTCCAATGGTGCTGACGGTGACCTCCCACAAGCCACAACAGTAGTGGATCAAGCTCTCCAATGCCATGAGTTTTCCAACGGTCAATCAACAACAATCTGGTCGTTTCAGGTGATGGAGTTGGTCCGAAAATGATGAGGGTGAGCTGAGGAACAAATCCCATGTGGTGGCGCAACCTAATTTTGGCAGAAATGGCGGTGGTGGTGATGGGTGGAGATGCAAGTTTTTTGAGCTTGATCACCCACGTTCTAGCCGATTTCCGGTGACGATGACGGTAGGGATCTTACCGGTGTCTCAAGAGCTTCTGATCGATACCAAGCTAGCTTGGTAAGGTGGCCAAAATTACGAGATCTGATAGGGTCAGTCACACAGATTCGGGTTGGATCCGAGTCGGGTCAAACGGTCAACAGCTTCTTTCTCTCTCTATCTCTCTCTCCCTTTCCATTGATAGTAACAGCTGCCTTTTTCTTTTTTCTTTTTAATTTTAATACAAATTAAGTTAATATCAGACCCGAGTGTCAAAATGAAATCCAGCTATGTGGCCAATGAATGGCGTTCGAATTGTCTCAATTTTGTGTCATGACAAAATTTAAATTATTCGAGTACAATCAATTTATTAACGACGTCTAATTACCCATAAAAATTTATAACCAATTTGACAACTTTAAAAGTAATAACGAAATTAAAAATAACATCATACACTCAATTAAATAAACCACGGTGCATATCTTACAGGGATGAGTGCCGTGATTGTAACTGGTTGATATCAAATTCTACTCCATGTGCGGAAACGTTTTTTGATATTTTGCCTTTCCGTACTTGTTATAAGTATGAATTGAAATGAACAATATTGCTGCTTGTATGTTTATTTTGTTATGAAATAAAAACTCTACTTTTAATTATTGTACAATATTTTTGTTAAATCCTATTTTTCACTGAATTTCTTTTTTTTTGGAAACATGTTAGAACCTTGCAATGTTGTCACTAATTTGTAAGAGACATGTCTTCTGAAAATTCTCAAAGGTGGTTGGTTTTTAGAATCATTCTTCAAAGAAAAGTTAAAGCAAGGAATAAAGACCGAACAAACCATTTTCTAAAGTCTCTTTATTAATGCAACGACGTTGTATCTGATACTGTTTCGTGGTTTTGTTCTTTTATGTCATGGTAGTGAGATAAAATGCCTGACATCTCCTCCATAACAATTAGTTCTGCCATGGCTGCTATCGGCTTCCCCCTATGGCAAGGAGGTGGAGCTTGAATGGAAGTTAGGAGCAGTTATGCTAAGAATATCTTTCCTTGAGAAGGAAAATATTTTCTGAGAAGGAAAGAAATAAGATGCACACCATTACAATTTTATAACCACTACCATATCAATCTTTTATACGTTTTTTTTCCCTTGTGTGTGTGTAAATGCAGAAACTTTATTGAAAAAGAAAAATTAGGTAAGAAAGATCATTTGTAAATTAATACTTAGGGGAAATCGATATTTTCAATATTTATTTTTGGTTCTTAGGTTAACTATTCTGCAATAAAAAGTTTGAAACTTATACTACTAATTAATATAACAAGTACATAGATTAATATTCCTAAAAAGGGTATTATTGTAAAAGGAAAGAAAATATAATGTGTTTAGCTGCATGGATGTTTTGAGATATCATTTTAAAATATAGGGACTAAACAGACACTTAAATTAAAATATAAAAAAAATAATCTTTACACCTCTTATTTTTCTCTACGTAATGAGTCCCCAATTTTCCTCACAAGTCTTTCACCTCTTTGTCCTATTTTTCATAATTTACTTAATTGAAATTAAGTTTCTATTTCAATTTCCATTGGCTTATAAATCTTATTATACGTCATTTCGTTGAGAATTGTTATTATTTTTTAGAAAATTAAGATGGTTGACTTTTAGAATCATTCTTC
This sequence comes from Luvunga scandens, assembly GCA_030449905.1. Taxonomy (NCBI): domain Eukaryota; kingdom Viridiplantae; phylum Streptophyta; class Magnoliopsida; order Sapindales; family Rutaceae; genus Luvunga; species Luvunga scandens. Next base: position 1,181,435 of record JASUUG010000284.1, read on the forward strand.
AAGGAAGAGTAAAAGCAAGCAATAAAAATCGAACAGGCCATTTTCTAAAGTCTTTATTAATGTACTTGTTTATGGTACTACAGGGGAATAAAGCCTTAAATTCATGTCTGAGGTACGGGAAACCCATGAATTCTGCATTGCTGCTGATACTTCTGCAGGATATAGAAAGAATGAAGTAATGAAAGAGGAATTCGCTCTGGGAACAGCTCGCAGAATCCTACTACTTCACCTACTTTATTGTCCACAACCCCTCGGAAATATGTTAAGCACAAAATGATGAATAAGGCTAAGAAAACATATGCATCAGCCACACGCCAAAAGATCTCCATTTTTAGAGAACTTTCTTTTGGTTTCTCGGTTGTAATTATTTCCTAAAAAATTCTGCATAAAAAAAATTGTTTTCTGCGTAAAAAAAATTGTTTTCTTGGTGCTTCCCAAATATTGGTGAGATATTTTACTATATTCGATTATGATTATGCATGAGATATATGTTTTCTCCTTTAACTCTTTTTCCTGAAGTTTGAAAGTTCATGTTTTTACATTATATGTATTACATCTACAAACTAGACTTTTAATATGTTTATTAAGTTACTGTTTCTACATTATATGCAAGAGTCGGACTATTGTCACCTCCAAAACCCTCTTGAAACCCTTTTTGAAATATATTTCACTTATTGCAAAAGATACTTTTTTTTTCTAAATAAACACCCTTTTTTATTTATAAATCCATTAATATCTAATAATTTTTTTGCTCTTGCAGTCCTAATATCTTCATTCTTCTTTTCAAACTTTCTTTATTATTTAATTTCTAAACAAAAAAAAATCTAAAAGAAAAAAATAAGAAAAACCTTATGGTTAGAAAATAATGCATATTTGTGGGTGTAATAAGCGGCAGTGCCAAGAATTTAATCTAGCATGAGCTAAATTTAAATAATAATATAATTTTAGAAATGGCTAACAAGTAACAAATGTAAAAATAAAAATTCATTAATATATTCAATTCGATGCATTTGTAAATCTCGACTTGTTTTCATATGTTAAAAAGATTGAAAAATAACCTTATCATCAAGAATATAAAATAAATCTTTTTTCTATATATACAATAATAATATTGCTTAATCATTGATCTCTCATTTGATTTCACAGATGATTTTTCACAAAATTTATAGTTGAAAATGTTTTTTTTATTGAAGTTATGACAACTAGTAAAAATAATAAATAAATTAATAAATAAAATTTATCCTTTTTAGTATCAATTATTTTTCTTGTTAGCTTATTAATCCCTTTCAATTTTAAAAATTTGTTATCAACTCACTTTCATAATGTAAACATTAAGTTGACTTTTAAATGCCATTAGATTCACTAAAGAAAAATCATTTGAATAAACTCAGTAAAATAAAGTAATTTCTATTTTTTTTTTTTGTGTGTGTGAATAGAGTTAGGGCCTTAGAAACTTCAAAATAACAATGTTTTTTTGTGGGTTGGAAGTGTAAAAATAAATACTTAAAATATTGGTTATTTTTAATTTTTAGCAAGGACTTTCATAGTAAATCAAATTAAAAATGAGACAAATATCTAACTAAATTTATAAATTTTAAGAAATCTAGGAGGGGCTTCAGCCCCCCTAGTCCTAATGTGGTGCCACCACTGGGTGTAATACAATTTTATTACACTATATAAACTTTGAGTGCAGTAGTTATTTTGAGAATCCTTAAAAAATTATTTGCAGTGAGATAAAAAACTTTTTAATTTGTTTTCCCACCATGCTGTATCCTAATATGGTTGCTATGTTTATTACAAGAATTTTATTTTGGTTGAAATAATTACTTCTTAAATTTTGATTCGATTTATAACAATAAAAGAAATTCAGACTTTGCAAGTAAAATTAATTGAAGAGAGAGAGAGAGAGAGAATATAAGTGGGATCAATACTCTTTGTATTTATCCTTAAATGTAATTGTAATATAATATTGGTTATGAGATTAATTAAGGAGTACAAATAGTTCAACTCTATATATGATATATTTATTCGGTTTAGGCATTTTTTTAAGTTCTTGATTTTTTTAGTTTCTGATTTCAGATGTGTACGGCTACTTGAACCCGCCAAAAATACCATTCTTATTTTGATGTTTTTTATCACTAAAATTTCTAGAGCATAAAATTACTAGTATGGACAAGATGATGTAATTTAATTAAAAGAAATTTCTCTTTACAGACCCTTGTCTAACTTAAGTAAACCCATTTAACACACTCGTTATCTAGTTTTAAACACTTTTTTGTTTGATTTATTCGTATCAATAATCAAAGCTATGCAAACAAGCAATCAACGTAATAATATCAACATAAAAGTTGCAATTTGTTTATTTTATTTTGATTTAATTTTCAATTCTCGACTAAATACTATGAGATTCAATCTTTCAAATCACATCGAATTGGATCACTTCGGATTTCTTCATTTGAACCTACCTGCAAAAATTTAAAAATAGAATATGGGTCTTAATTCATTCAATAATTAAAGTAAATGATCCGAGAAAAGGGGGAAAAAATACCTTAATATCAAAGACAAGTTTAGCAATAGAATTTGATTTCTCAGACTTATTCAATTTCGATTTTGTTCTCACAGGAAAAAAAAAAAAAGGTTAGCAGAGAAATACAAGGTACAACAATAAAGAAAATAGCTTAGATCATTCAAAGTCATGAAGTCAATCCAAGTAAATAGGAACAAACATAAATTATTGAATAAAGTAAAACCATTTCCATTTCTCCATCACTATTCAACACAAGCAACAATAGTGCAGTAATTTGTTGGATTCATCTCATTGGGTGGCTCAAGCCCAAATTGCATTAATTTGGGCAATTAAGTAATTAAAAGAAACATGAAATGGGCAAATGAAAATTGATATGATATTTGCCTATATAAAAAACATAAAGTGGCGGCAACCCTAATTAGTGTATGGTACAAAAGACAAGAGAAGAAAAGAAAGAGAAGTGGAGGCTGTTACAGTTTGGGGACAAGATTTTAATCTTTAATTGGGTGATCGGAAGGTGAAATTAACTCTGTTTTCTCCCAATTTTTGAGGATAAGTTCCTAGCATCGCCCTATACAATCCTACTGGTCTTGATTTTTATTTTGTCCTCTTATTGCCTATTATTTGAGATACTTACTTGTTAGAGAGACAGATATTAGGTTGTTACTGTAAGCCAAGGATATTGAGATTCTTGATGTTGTTAGCTTCTAGTATAATCTAGAGAAGAATTTATATTGTAATCCCATTAATATAGTGAAAGAGTTTATCGGACTACGGTCCTGTGGTTTTTCCCGCTTTTAGTTTTCCACGTAAAAATCTGTATCTCTTTTGGTTGGTTTATTGCTTTGGATTTTATTGGTTTATTTTTCTACTTATTTATTTATGGTACATATCTTATTTGAATCACACAAAGAAGGAAAGAGTTTATTTCCGCTTAATTCACAATTGCTTGTGTGAGTCCTTTTCCTAACAGAGTGGTATTAGAGCACCAAATTGTATGTTTTATTACTTGTGTGGTTGAAATAGAGGAATCCTCGGCATGTGTGATTAAATTAAAATCATAGAATTATGGTATTTGGAAGTCTAGGGTGGAGGATTTGCTATTTATGAAAGACTTACATGAGCCCATTGAAGGCGAAGAAGCTAAACCCGTCAGTTTAGATGATAAGAAATGGGCTCAACTAAACCAAAAGGCCATGGGTACTATTAGGTCATGTATTGATCAAAGTGTGTACTATTATGTTGCAAATGAATCCAGGGCTAATATTCTTTAGAGAAAATTAGAGACAATTTATGAGTAGCCGACAGAACATAATAAAGCTAATTTGATGAAAAGGCTTGTTAACTTGAAGTACAAGGAAATGAGCAATATAACTAAACACACTAGTGAGTTTCAGGGCTTGGTTGATCAGTTGACTATTATGAAAATTATTTTAGATTATGAGTTACAATGAGTGTTGTTGCTTAGTTTTTTGCCTGACAGTTGGGAGACATTAGTGGCGTCAATGAATAATTCAGCGCCGAACGGGAAATTAACCTTAGATATGGTTACAAATAGGCTGTGGAATGAAGAATCTAAAAGAAAGAGTGTTGAAGCAGTTCCCTCTGAGTCAGATGCACTTGTTTTAGAAAAGCAAGAAAAGCGGGGGAGAAGCCAAAACAAAAATTCCTGCCAGCAGAACAATAATAACCCCAGAGGAAAATCTAAGTCCTAGAGAAGAAACATTAAGTGTTTTTATTGTCAGAAAATAGGTCATGTTAAAAGGGAGTGTAGTTCGTGGAAAAGAGAACCGGTGAAAGAAAAAGGTGATGCTTAGAAAAATGACAAAGAGAACACTGCAGCCATAATTGATGGTGATATAGGCATTGTTTATAATGAGAGCTCTGTAAATCTCACTTGCCACATCAGTGATTGGGTGATTGATTCAGGTGCTTCGTTTCATGTTACTATGCCTCATGATTACTTTACATTCTATGCTAATGGTGATTATGACCATGTTCAGATGGGAAATAAGGGGGCATCCAAGATTGTAGGCATCAGAGATATTTGCTAGGAAACAAGTATTGGTTGTAACTTGTTGCTTAAAAATGTTAAATATGTATCAGATAGTTGCCTTAATTTGATCTCCACAAGCAAGCTTAATGATGATGGTTGTACTAACCAATTTGGTGAAGGGAAATAGAAGCTCACCAAAGGTTCCCTAATGTTAGCTAAGCGAAGAAAAGTAAACACTCTCTATGTAATAGAAGCCAAGATCAAGAAAGAAGATGTGAATGTAGCTATAAAAGATTTTCACATTGAGACATGGCATAAAAGACTAGGTCACATTTGTTGTGCAAATTTTATTGAACTCGCAAGTGCACGAATCTATTGTAGAATAGATCAATGGTGACGAGTGTCGATCCCACGAGGAGGTGGATTTTAATTGGTTGTAGAATTTATTTTCTTAGTGGGTGATTGGATTTATAATGACAATTATGTAGGCAATGTATTAATTTGAATTAAAGCTATTTGAATAAACTATTAAAATAAAATGCTTGGATCTCCGGATCTGTACTCAACATGCACTATCGGCTTAACATTCATTATTAGTACCAATTAAATCATGAAGGGGGAATTTCCACTCATCATGAACCACACTCTAATAGATATGGTGCTAAGGGCTTCCCGTGCCAAATAGTAATAACCTTGCCTAGGGAGGCGGTTGTTCCAGCCGATATCCAGACAAGATTATTACTATCTGTCTACGAAAAGTCAAAACAACCACATAAATTAAAGGGGAAAGAAAAGTAAATTTACCAAATTAAGCCCATGGCGCATGTTGAGACTTCACCTTCAACCCAAGCTTGAAAGGAAATTAGCCACTCATAATTTAACTAGGGGTAAAATGGGAATTTTATTAAAATACGTAGAAAATACAAGATGGAGATGGAATTACAGAAAATGGAGTCCAAAAATGGATTCAGGGGTGTCAAATTAGGGGGGGGAGCCCCCTTTTTATAGATACACTGAGTAAATCATGGCCATCGGATCAAAACAATTTGGACGCTCAGGATTGCGCCACGTGGCAAGTTCCTATTGGAAGGAACACATCATCAGGGCTGTTATTCTGTGTATATGCATGTACCGTACACACGTTTTTTCGGTCCACTAATATTCTGCCACGTCACCGGTCAACATTTTTGGTCCAATAGTATCGTGACACGTCATCAGTCAATGCCACATAAGCGGTCAATGCCACATAAGCGGTCAATGCCACATCATTCGTCCAATCAAATGCTGCCACGTCATCGTATAGTGCCACGTCATCGTACAGTGCCACGTCAGCGTACAGTACATGTGAACAGTGCCATGAACAGTGCCGTGTACAGTACCGTATATATCAACCGTACCGTATGTGTGAACAGTACCGTATATGTGAACAGTACCATTTTTCTTTTTATGCTCCTCCTAAGGTTTTCGACTGTCCTGAGTTCAAAAGTGATGTCCGTTTTTCCATCTGATCTCTCGTTTATTGTGAAATGACCATGATATCCCCTAAAATACATAAAATACTTAATTAAAATAAAACATACATAATTAAATTACAAGGGACTTAAAGACATAACAATAGGGATGTTAGTGAGACTTTGAGTGTAAAATGATGATTTTCTCCATTATAAATACACACTTTCTAGTACTCAACAACATTGGCGAGAAAGGGTTGGAAACTCTTACCAGAAAAAGATTTCTACCTAGCTTCACAAGTATGTTTCTCAAGACTTGTGTTCATTGCTTAGCTAGAAAGACACACAGAGTAGATTTTAAAAGCTTTTCTGTATTTAGAAAATCGTAAATCCTTAATTTGATTCACACTAACGTTTGCATAATGCAAAGTAGATCAATAGGGGGTGCACTTTATTTTATGACTTTTATTAATGATTGTTCTAGAAAAGTGTGGGCTTTACTTTGAAATCTAAAGACCAGGTGCTTGATATATTTAAGTTATTCCATGCTTATGTTGAGAGAAAGACAGGAAGAAAATTAAAATATGTCTGAGCAGATAATGGTGGCGAGTACAGAGGACCATTTGAGCAGTATTGCAGATCTCATGGAATTAGACTTGAGAAGACTGTACCAAAGACCCCTACAACAGAATGGTGTTGCAGAAAGAATGAATAGAACAATTGAAGAGAGGATCAGGTGTATGTTTTATGATGCCAAGCTTCCTAAATCTTTTTTAGCAAACGCTATGCGCACTACAGTTGAATTAACTAACCTTTCTCCTTCAACCCCATTAGATGGCGATGTACCTGAAAGAGTTTGAACTAGGAAAGATATTTTTTATAAACACTTAAGAGTGTTTGGTTGTAGAGCATATGTTCATATTCCTAAAGATGAAAGATCGAAACTTAATGATAAAGCCAAATAATGTATTTTCTTAGGCTATGGGCGGAAGAATTTAGGTAAAGGTTTGGGATCCGGTGGCAAGAAAACTGATCAGAAGTAGAGTTGTGGTGTTTCTTGAAGATCAGATAGTTGGTGATGTAGAGGAAAGTGATGAATCTCAGTCATCTCTAGAGATTCATATCATTCCAACTTCAGTTTCTCCACCTATAGTTCATGATGATCATTGGGGAACTGAAGAGGAGAATAATGATAGTCCAGCAGAACTAATTGAACAAGCACCTCCAGAACCACCAGCACCACCAGTTGAGCCAAAATTGAGAAGATCTACTAGAGAACAACGACCTTCCACTGGATATCCTCCACATGAGTATGTGATGCTTACAGATGAAAGGGAGCTAGAATGTTTTGAAGAAGCCACGTCTCATCAGCATAAAAATGAGTAGGTTAAATCAATGTAAGAGAAGGTGAAATCCTTGAATGAGAACCACACTTATAACTTAGTGAAGCTATCTAAGGGAAAGAGGGCACTGAAGAACAAATAGGTTTACAAGTTAAAGACTGAAAATAACTCACAATAGTCGTACAAGACTGAAAATTTTTGCTTACTAATCCAATTCTAGTTGTTGTGATTACTTATACTTTGATAACATTAGCTTACTTAATTCATGGATGTGGTAAGATAAGTTGGAGATGGAAACTAAGAAAGAGAAAATGTGGTAATTCGGAAAAAATGATATTCTCACACAATCTTTAGGAAAAGCTTCAAGATGTGGTCATATGCAAGGAGTAGGCAAGTTTATGACCCCGTCTATGTATTTTCAAACTTTCCAAAGGCCTGTTGATAGAGAGAGGGAAAGAGAGGACCGTCTATAGAAGGAATCAATTAACCATCAGTTGGAAGAAATGAGAAATGAACTGAGAAAAACACATTACCATTCAGATATAGCAAGTTCTAACTACCCACGTGTACCTTTTGAAAACAATAATGCTCTTGGAGATGATGTCATGGACTCTATTGAAGCTAAAGCAGCTACTAAAACACCAAATGTTAGTTTCTTTACTATTTTTATTTACTACTTCTAGATTTAGTTTGCTGTAATTTTATTTCTTTTACTTAACTATTTCTAGATTTAATTTGCTGTAATTTTACTGTATATGGTTGTTGTTGCCAAATTTAGTTTGTTTCAATTTTACTATTTATACATATATTGTTTCTAGATTTTGTTTGCTGCTATTCACTGCTTTTACTTGCTATTGTTGGTGTTTGTTTAATGTTATTTTGTGTTCTTACAAAGGTTGTTGGTAAGAGACTTCTAATAATATGTTGTGCAAATAATATAGAGTATTTAGGAACAATTAATGCCAATCACATTGACCAATTATGTTTGCAGGAGCCTGGTCATTAGAAAAAGAAAAAGAAGCATAGAACACCTAAAAACACAGCAAGTAAAAACCTGTTGATACCAAACCATAAGAAACAGAGACACAACAAAACAAAACAACGATACACCTACCAAAAAACTCTTTATCGTTCCAAGAAATAGTTTAAGATTAAACCCAACTGAAATCCCAGTGTAGATGTCTGATGATCTGTGACAATGAATAAAAATGGCAACCTTAAACATCAAGGCATAAAAAACATTTGAACTTTGAATTAGCAGAACAACATGATGATTTAATAGTGATAGGACCTACAACAACTATAAAACAGACTAAGGACAAGGGCAAAAAAAGTTACAGTGAAGCCTCTACTAGTGAAAAGGACCACAAGGCATACAAGGGGGGTATAGCGAAATAGGATTTCGTTGTTGCAGTTGTTTGGCACAATGTGTGACGCTAAGATGTCAAACCAAAAATGGATTCTGTATCTAATGGATGATGGTGTTTTCCAAATGGAAGGGATTAGAGCTCATATTGACCGGCGTAATTGCAATATAGTTATGTTAATGGATGCTACAAGAGTAAACTTCATCGAAGTCTATATTGCGTAAATGATTTATAATCATTCTAGTTTTATGTGTAAGCTCTAATTAATAGACTTTAAGCTTGTTTGTCTATTATTTATCAGAATGTTGTATGATTCCATTCTCCCTGGGAAAAGAGGAGTAAAACCATTTCGATTCATTCGTCCAGGTCTAGTTTCGCTAGGCAAAAAACGTAATCCTGCAACATCATTTGATCTCAAGGCATGTGGAGTTTTTGATAGATTAAAAAAAGCAAAGAAGGGACAATTCATCTTTATGCCTTATAATTCCTAGCATGCTCCTTTGATGCTTTTCAACAAAATTAATTTCTTTTCTTGCCCTGATTTACTGAAATTGCTACCTTAATATTCTTTCTTTTATTATAACTATCATTGGGTGTTGGTCATCTTTAATGTGTAGAAAAAAGAAGTTTATTATCTCGATTCTTATAGGGGAGATCCTTATGATGATTTAAAAGAGCTCATTAAAGTGTATGTTCATTTTCTTTTACTACCATTGTCAATATAAAATTACTTTTACATAGTTTATAGTACTTTTTTACAGATTATTTTTTTAAACAGCTCTATGACAATGTTTACAGCACAAAAAGGAAAGGAGAAATGGAATTATAATAAGATGGTCAAATTTGTAAAGGTATGAACTAACTATTAACTATAATAATTATATTATTTCCATACTTAATTGTTATTATAATGAATTGTGCAAATGCTGATTGTGAATAGGTCCCACAACAACCAGTAAGTTCAGTCGCGTGTGGATTTTACGTCATGAGATTTATGAAAGACTTCATTATTGACTTCTTTTTACTAATGAACAATGTGAGTTCCTTGATCATAATTTACTTTATAAGAAAGAACATGTCATGTGCCAAGGTTTCACTACATAATTTTAATTTTTCATAAACAGTTCAATGGAAAGACAACATATTCTAATGTTGAATTAGATGAAGTCTATATTGAGTGGGCAAACCATGTTTCTGGAGTACTTACTATTATGTGAGGTAAGCATTACCTATTATGTTGTTATTGTGAGTTCATTGATGAAATAAATTAATTTACTAGCTATTATTCTATTGCTAATATTCTAATCTATATATGGTCATGGACTCTGAATTTGATGAAGGTATATTTTACTTGTCCAGTTACCTAGTTATGTTGGAATATGATGAATATAGTGAGTGTTGCTAGAGCTTTGGGCTTTTTTTTGTTTGAAAAATAAGTCTTGGATATTGATGTAATTTTACACATTTAAGTTCTTAGATTGGATTTTTTTGGTTTGATCAGTGTTATTGGCTTCCTCTTGTGTTGCTAGGAATGAAGTATGTTGTCAGCTTTCTTTGTCTTGGAAGAAATGATTTTGTTGTTGGCTTCCTTATGCTATTGGAAATGAACTGATCATGGTTCATTAGTGTTGTACATGTTGCTGGAATTTAGTTTTTATGTTGTTACAGTACTCTTCTATTTATGTTGGACTTGTCACTTGTATTTGAATAAATTATGTTTGCTGACAATTATCAATGATTAGTCAATGTTATTCATTTCATTTTCTTTGTTAGCGAATTTTTAATTGCAATATTAATTTTAATAATCTAATTAATTAGTTAATTTATGAAATATCAATTTCTAGTAAATAAATTGCAAGATTTTTATTAAAATGATAATAATTTCATGGTACAAACAAAATAGTCATTTTTTAATAGTTATAATTTCAATTTTTGAATTAATTAAAAAATATATAATTATAATTTCCATTTTCGTGCCATATTTTGGATATCCTACTAAAAAGTCAAAATATAGTGCGCGAAATTCAAAACAAAAAGAGCCAAATTCAAAATTATTATATTTCCCTCTAAATAAAGTTATGAGAGTTATGTGATTGGTTATATCTATCACAAGTTATGACTAATATTGTTTTGTCATCAATTCTTGACGCTGACTATAATGACAGTATGAACAACCGTCACCCACCCTGTACCATGATAATTTTTACCTGTCATAGTAGGCACTTTTTCTTGTAATGAGTATTCTATTAAAATCTATGTAAAAGTCTTGCTAATTTATATCATTAGTAACTTTTTTTGGGGGCAAGGAAACAAGCCTAGCGATATAGCTAAGAGTTTACAAAGCTAGGAAATACAGATCGTAAACAATCACCACGAAGCCAAGCATAGAGACAAGTAGGAGGATCCTTTAGCACGCATAGACTTAGAGGTAAAGTGAGTGCAAAGTTCGCAAGATAATCTAGCATAGAATTTGCTTCATGAAAAACATGGCACACCGAGACATTCCAATTACGAGAGGGTAATTCTAAAATGCCATAAACTAGAGGAGAGGCTGAATTGTAATGGCCATCAAATTGTTGAAGGAGTTTAACAACACACATGCCATCTACCTAACCATCACGAACATTATCGACTCTTTTTCTTTTTTATTTTTTTATTTTATTAAACATCTTCTCAATAATACATTCCAAATGGCTCCAACAATTGTTCTTTGTTCTCGCTTTCAATTCCAATTCCTTCTCTATTCTTGAAATATTTACATTATAAAAATTAACATACTGTAAATTAATTTTAACATAAAAATTTATAAGGGGAGTAGAAGATAATTTAAGAATAATGAGCTCATTAATCAACATTGTAAGTGAGAAACTGATAATTTTAGACTTATTAAACATACACTTTTTAGTGTTAATAATCATGCTTGATATAATATTCCTTTGAATCATTAAAATCTTCATATTCTTTCTGGTTCAGGTGAATTTCGGCAATTCATTCCTTTATTTGATCTTTAATTTCTTTTGAATCAGATAGCTATTATTTTTCTATAGATGACTACGAAAATGCTTCGTTAAACATCAAGTTTCATGTTGTGTAGCACTCTCTACTAGTAAGATCACAACACCTTTATCTTTTCCTCTGGCTATCACACCCGACAAAGATACAAAAAATATCTTTTTTATCAAATTTGCTTCATAAGTGGCCTTGTAGAAGACATAGCACACACAGCTGAATACACGAAAGCGGCTAATTGAAAGCTTCACATTCCACAGCTTCTTATAAGATGATATGAACCCTAGTTTCAGTTGAGGAAGTTTATTGATCAAATGAATTGCCGTCTTCATAGATTCAGCCCAAAACCTTCCTAATACATTCTTCACATATATCATACTTCGACAGATCTCTACTAGATGTCGGCTCTTTTTCTTTGCTATATGCCAATTCTTTTTTTCTACTACGCCATTCTGTTGTGGTGTATTAATACAAGTGAACCGATGGCATATCTTATAATCTCAAAGATACTAGAAGAACTCACGTGATGTATACTCTCCTCCATTGTTCGTTGTAGGTAGCAAACTTCTTTACTACTTCTCCTTTGTCTACGTCTTTAAATTTCTTAAATTTTGAAAAAAGCATTAGATTTTTCTTTCATAAGGAAGACCTAGACATACCTAGAGAAGTCATGGATAAATGTGACTATGCATTGCATGACATTAATACTAGGTTGCTTGACAGGCTCAAATACATCAAAGTTTACCAACTCTAATGGTTCTTTTGTTATAAATTTCAGCTCTTTATATAAAAATTGGTGAGCCTTGACATATTGATACCTTGCACACACTATTTATTCTCACATCAAGTTGAGACAGACATCTGAGCATTCACTTATATCATTATCACTTTCAACTTAAAAAGAATATGAAGTACTTTGTTTACCGTTTAAGGATGCAATCCTATCATGCAATCTTTCATTATCTAATTCTAATCCTTTAATCTTTTCATTTAGCAAATCATTGCATTTTTGCAAAGCATCCTTTTCATTTGAAAGTTCTAACATTTTCTTTTTAAAACATGCATTTTTCTTTCCAATTTTCATCATATCACTATGCAACTCATTAAAAGCATCATATAATTCATTATAAGATGGAAGATCACTTACCTCATCAAGCTCATCTTCTACTATTGCCATGAGTGCCAAGTTTGACATTTCTTGCGATTGTTCATCTTCACTTTATTCTTCATCACTATCATCCCATGTTGCCATCATCGCTTTCTTCTTGAACTTGTTGAGAAAAGGGCATTCCGATTTTATATGGCCAGGCTTCTTGCATTCATAGCATATGATAGCTTCCTTCTTCTCCTTTTGATTTTTGAAATTTCTGAACTTTCTTCGCTCACCGATTTTCTTGAAAAACTTCCTAAATTTTCTGGCTATCATGGCCATTTCTTCATCTTCAAGTTCGCTTTCCTCATCCCTTTTAAATTTTGATACTTTCAAGGTAATACTTTTCTTCTTCTTATCTTCATCTCCTCTCTTAACTGCCAAATCTTCTTCATAAGAAATAAGTGAGCCAATTAAATCATCAATAGATAAAATGTTTAAATCCTTGGCATCCTCAATGGCAGTTCTCTTAGGTCTCCACTTTTTTGGTAATGACATAATGATTTTCTTTACCTTCTCACTATTTGAAAAGGTCTTACCAAGTGTTTCTAGAGTGTTTACAATGTCCGTAAATCTAGTATACATAGAGTAGACACTCTCATTTTGTTCCATTTGAAACAATTCGTATTGCCTAGTATATCTACTTAGTTTAGATTTTTTGACTTGATTTGTACCTTCACAAACAACTTCAAGTTTCTTCCAAATTTCATAAGCATTAGAATAATTTGAAACTCTATGAAATTATTTCTTATCTAAAGCACAAAATAGGGCATTCATAGCTTTGGAATTTAGAGAAGCTTTTCTCTTTTCCAGCTCATTCCATTCATGTGAAGGTTTAGGAATATCTTCTCCTTCCTCTTTTTTAGTTATAGGCATGAATGCACCACCACACACAACCTCCCATATTTCGTAATCTAAAGCTTGCAAATAAATTCTCATCCTAGCTTTCCAATAAGGATAATCATTACCATCAAAGAATGGTGGCCTAGTGGTGGATTGTCCTTCCCTAAAGCTAGAATCATTTTGGGTTGCCATGGATCTTTTACTCTAGACATTTAAGTCCTAACAAGAGAATCTCACTCTGATACCAAATGAAATACTGACTAGGCTACCCAAAATGGAGGGTGAATTGGGTTCTTAAAAACTAAGCAAATAAAACCACACAATAATTTAAACTAATGTCTTAATAAAAAATAAAAGAAATAATTTTAGTAATGCTCTAAATTAAAAAGATAAGGGAAGAGAGATCAAACACGAGATTTTTACGTGGTTCGGCTAACCACACCTACGTCCACGCCTCTAAGCTCACCGGGCTTGAGGATTCCACTAAGCAAGCCTCCAAGGCTTCAACAACACTTACAATTGACTTCAAAGGTGTCAATGAACCTTTACAACAAGAGATTATTCACAATCTCTTAACCCAAGTGTATCCTAACACTTACAATCACTCAAAAACAAATATTATAATCAATCTATCTCTCACACAAACTATATGATTACAATTTAAATCCCAAAGTGCGAATCAATGAAATAAAATAAGTTTAAAGCTCAAAAGAGATTGTTTTCTCAGTAGCAAACTCAAAGATAATTATTGGATCTCATTTTATTTTAATTTGATTGAGCCATTTTATAGTTGGAGCTGAAAACTAGCCGTTGTTGAATTTCTGAGAATAATCGAATTGCCGTTTGCTTCTATTGGTTAACCATTTTGACTTGTCCAAATAGCCGTTATACTTAGATTTTAAATAAACGGTTTACCGTTTACAGTTATCGGATCGTCATCTATTTCCAAAAACCTGCAAAACAAACTTAGCTTTCCGTTCTTGCTAAACGGCTTAAGGTTAAAAAAACTCTCCTTCCTGTAAATTATCGGTTCGCCATTTTACAATAAACGATTCACCGTTAATTTCCAGAATCTTGCGAAAGCAAATTTAGTTGAGATTAAAAAACTCCCTTTCTGTAAAATATCGATTGGCCGCTTGTAATAAACGGTTCACCGTTAATTTCCAGAATCTTCTCAGATAAACGGTGCAGGATTTACAAAGTCAATTTCCTCTCTGTAAATTATCGGTTCACCGTTTTCTAGTAAACGGTTTACCGTTAACTTCCAGAATCTATATTTTGACAACTTTTGTTTAGAAAAGGTTTTTCTGCTCAAGTTAACAGCCATAAAGCTTTCTTTAAACATGTCTATGGCTTTAAGAAATTCATTTTAATAGCCTCAACATTTTAATCAAGAACATATAAGTTTTGTTATCATCAAAATCAATATTATAAGATCAACACATTCTCGTTGTACTCTTACAGCTTCCCCACGATAGTCCTTGGTTGTTGTGAACTTTTGGCAATACTATCACAATAGTCCTTGACCAACTTGGCTCTTGTACCAATAATTAAAAACTGAGGCAGACTGATCAAAACTGAAACTTTTTAGGAACAAAGAATTTTGCTAAACTAAAGGATTTTTTTAAGAAAGATACAACACTCACAGCTTACACTTCTTATTTCTCTTATTCTTCATTCTTCACTTGATGCCTAACCAAATGATACAATGGGGCATTTATAGTGCATGAGAACAAATCTAAACTATTCAAATAAAAAAATTACAGAAAATTAGTAACTATTTATTTTCACCTACGACACCTACCACCAATAATTTTACCTACTACATCTACAACTAATAATTCAAACCACATACCTACTCATAGAACCTTCCTCTATAAGTTTAATCCTAAAACTGCTTAATATTTTGCTACCCTAAACAAAATTTATTTATATACATATTGCAATTTAAGATTCTAAGTTTATTAAAGTCTAGAAAAACTATTAAATCTTGTGAAAGTTGTTATTTTATATGGGTTTAATAGTATTATGTGGACCTTACTGTGTTACAGATTCTATTATTAACAACCAACTAGGTTGATCCATTAGATTTAAAGATAGAAATCTAACACTAGTAATAAATGTTCAGAATAAAAGTGGAACCAGATGAAAAGGTTTCATAAAATGAAATCAACTTACCATTTTTCTTCCTCCCTATTATTACTCCATACTTTGTTTTTTATATTCTTATTTTTTTCACCTTTGCAGTTCCTTATAACAACCCAGATTATGCACATTAAAAATCAAACCAAACATCTCCATGGCACCATGGGCACCCTAAATTGATAAGATTTAGCCACATGTACAAATAGCTAATGAAAATTAACTGGTTTTACCAGTTCCTATCTGGTTGCAAAATTTCAATAGGCCAAACCAATGGGAAAAAATGAAACTCCTCTTGGTTTTTACTTATTACATTACAAGGAAAGAAGTGAAACAATTTGAACTCTTCATCAACATATCTTTTAATTATCTAGGTCAAAATATTAATATTTTTAAATTTGATAAATAAGATGATTTCTTTCAATTATTAATTATTTAATATGATTAGTAAATAACTAATTATGATGTATGTAGTTATAATGGTTGAAAAATAAAATCCCTTTTATAAGTCGACATTTTAAGTTAGGAGAACCCACCCATATATATAATAATTAAGATTATATAACTCTTATTAATTAGTTTATTTTTCTTTATAAATTAACTTTGAAACACTTTTACTTCATTTATAATTTTTTTCTTATAAATGAGTAATTAAAAAAGTATTTTTATGTAAAATAAATATTTTTATACTATACTATCAAGTATTTTCATTAGTAATCATGAGACAACTTATTTTATGATTTTTTTAGTACTATGATATTTTACAATGAGTCTACGGATGTTTACAATTAATATCTATTGGGACTAATCTGAATCAATTTTTATTATAGTGCAGCTTAGATTTCTACTTCCAAACTTAGATTTCTACTTCCACTGATAATCAAGAGTACGTATATACTATGCTCTACGTATATTTGCAAGAAAAATAATTTATCCTTACCATTTTATACATGGGTTGATTCCCATGACATGCCCATGGGACTTAAACCACCAGCTCATTGTAATCTACCAAGCATGGTGGCAACTTATCTTTTACAAGGGCGGACTGAGGACTTTTTATTATGCCAAGCTTAATTTATGGTAAAATTTATGTAAATATCGATTCATGTGTAGGAGTAAAACAACAAATATATCAAGCAACAACATGTCAAAACTCTTAGTAAAACACATTTTTAATAAAAGAAAGAAACAATGCAACAAATAAGCTTATAGTGTCAATTGTTAAATTTAAAAAAATATTTATGAATTCTTTTTATTTTAGTGCTCGAGAAAGTGATACATTTGAATAGTTTGATTTAATGAAAAGGAATAAAGAAGTATGACTATGAAGGAAACAAACCATGAAATTATGAAAAATATTAGTAATTGTTAATATATCATTTTATAACTTTCTAATACAAGTGATAATGTTATAATATATATATATTGACATAGTTTTTTTCTAGTTAGACAAAATCATAGAATTTTTTTTAACATTTTAGACCCCTAATTGATTCAATTTATAATTTATTCCATAAATGTATGACAAAATTATTTTATAAAAAAAAACCCCTCTAACTCTAATTGGAAAAGAAAGAGTTGAATTGGGGATATATTTGAAAATAAAATAAAAAATCTATTATTGTATAAAAAAACTAAGGTTTAAACAAAGTTTTCTAGCGTAGGTCCTCCACGAATCTTATGAATTCGGAATAAATTCTTATTATTGTGCAAGAACCCATAACCAATTAACAATCAAAATGTGGAAATATTTGAATAATAATCACGCAATTTAGTCTAGTTTGCCCTCTTATTTTATCTTCCAAATATAGCCACTTACCTTAGTGTACCTCACATTAGATAATACCATTGTTATAAGAAAAAAAATAATAAATACATGAGTTATAATTAAACTTTTCACTGTTGAAACAAATTTTTATTAATTAAGAGTGTTCTCATATGCATGTCTAAAAGACTTATATTTTCTAATATATCTCACATAATGATACAAGTGTTATGGAATTTTAATTTCACCCCAAGATCCAACAAGTAAAAATATTAAGCAAATGATAAGTTCAAAATAGATAGAGAAAAAAAAATCAATCACACAACATGGAAAATTCTCATACCTGAGATAAATCATGGCTGTTAAGGACGACAAAAAAAAGATTCACAATGTGAAAAGTTATTATAATCAGTCTAATATTTTCCTCACACCCAAAACTCCAATAATACACAATCTCTCAATAGACCTATTGTAAATTGTTTCTTATAATACCACATTAATTTTTTAAAAATTTTTTATTTATTCAAATTCCTTTGAATCTTGTAGCTAAGAAATATACATAACCTGTTGGATTTTTTAATCCAGCATTGTTGGATCTTTAATCCAACATTGGGCTTATATGTGAATAATTATGTGTTGCAGACTGTCATATAAGGTTAAGCCCAATTAAAAGTGATCTGTTAAGGTTTACGGTATTATGGGCTTTAATGTATTTAAAAGATGTGGCCTTTTAATGTATAGAGACTCAATAGTATTTTAATTCTATGATGGGCAGAATGAGGAATACCCAGTGACAACAGGAAACTGTTGTCTATATAAGTGGTCATGGTCCCCAGGTCATACGTGACGGAGAAATCTTTCCATTCTTTCTGATATCCCGCTCAAGAGAGAAGAAGCGCAGAGAGAACTAAAGGACTCTCTAGGAGAACGTGTAGATCTGGAAGGCCAACCACACAACTCCAGAGAGGAATTAAGCGCTATGGATTCAGGTACGCTTCCGCATAATTTATTATTGATTCTTGGTGATATGACATGAATATTCCTAGGTTATAAGTGATAGTTTTCACTAAAGGTTTTATTATCCCAACAAGTGGTATCAGAGCCTATTCATGTTGAATCATTAAGAATCGAATTATAATTTTTTAATGATGATAGATTTGGTGTTCTTAAACTTAGTAATACAAGAATAATTAAAATTATTAAGTTTAAGGATAGTTATAGTAATTTGGAAAGAAATTAGGAATAAAATAAAAAAATAAAAAAAATATTGGTTTCAAAGTATAAAGACGGCGGCTGCAAAGCTACCGCCAGTGTTCGGTAAAAGGCGCGGTCATTTGGCCGCGCCATCAAGGAAACCGCGGCCAACAGGCTGCGGCCGATCTAGTTGGTGTGGCGGCAAAAGCCGCCGCATGAAAAAAAGGGAAAACCGAAAGGAGAAAAAAAAAAAAAGGGAGGGGGAGGATACGGCCTTTCGGACACCCCAGCAGGAAGCCGCGGCCCCAGGCCGCGACAGGGCAATAAAGCGGCGGCCATAGCCGCTGCATGAGGAAAGAAGAAGCGGCGGCTATGAGAAGAAAAAATAAATAAAATGAAAGGGGGGGCAAGATGCAGCCTTTCGGCCACCCCAGCAGGAAGGGCCGCGACAGTACAGAAGCGGCGGCCATAGCTGCCGCTCAAAGAAGAAGAAAAAAAAAAGGGTTTCAGTTTTGATTTGGGGTCGGTCTGGACCGGTCGGGTCAATTGACCCGAACCGGTCAGCGATTTTGAGCCGGTCAAAGTTTGACCGATCAATTGTTGATGGTTGACCAGTCAAACTTTGACTTTGACCGTTGATCAGACTTTGACCAAAATTTTTTTTTTTTGTTTTTGGGTAATTTTTAAATTCAAATATTGATTGGTTTATATGTATTTTGAGATGAATTAATTGAAGCAATATGTCACCAAAGTGACCTCTCTTGTGAAAATTAATTTATTTTATAATACAAACGGTTTGGTATATGTAATTCCTGTAAATATTGATCGGCCCAAAGGAAGATCCATATTTAATATAATTATATGTGCGCTTGTGGTAATAAATACGTGATGATTATTCGGTTTTTGCATGTGAATAATAAATCGGCCCAAAGGAAGATTCATTATTTGACATGTTCTTATTATCAGTGTTTGATTACTGCACCAAGATATCACTTACAAGTTAATATTTTGTCCAAATATAGAATATTAATGGAGTGCCCGGTATCTTGAGATGGGGTTTACCTCTATTTGAATTTAATTTTGTTTTAAGACTAATATGAGCTTGTTTTGCTTGTTTGTTGTTCTTTATTCAATTATGTCTGCTGCTAATATTACTGTCAACATCAATTCCATTCATATGCTAAATGGCTCGAACTTCAAATCATGGCACGAGAATCTTTTAATAGTTCTTGCAGTCATGGATCTTGATCTTGCGATAAAGGTTGATTCTCCCCCACCTCTTACAGATGATAGTACCCCTGATAATAAAAGGGAAATAGAAAGGTGGGAGAGATCAAATCGCATGTGTATCATGATCATGAAGAAGACCATTCCAGAAGCATTCAGGGGCTCAATGACTGAGAAAGCCAATACGGCTAAGGAGTTTTCTTGCACAGATTGAACAAAGGTTTGTCAAGAACGAAAAGGCTGAAATTGATACGTTCTTGACAAGCCTAATTTCAATAAGGTATGAGGGTAAGGACAAGGGCAACAAAAGGAATAAGGATAAGAGAACTGCAAAATCACTAGTTGTTTCTTTTGCGGAGTTGAAAGTCATTGCATGGTTTGTTCAGAGGTTAATTTAACTTCGGTACCTAGACACACATGGTGGATAGATTCTGGTGCAACCACTCACATCAGTGTGTCTATGCAGGGTTGTCTCAATTGCCGAAAACCCAATGATGGTGAAAGATACATCTATGTGGGCGATGGCAAGACAGTTGAAGTTGAAGCAATTGGAAAATTTAGATTATTGTTAAAGACTGGATTTTATTTGGATCTTGATGAAACATTTATTGTTTCGTCTTTTAGGCTGAAATTGATTTCTATTTCCGCTTTGGACAAATTTGGTTATTCTTGTTCATTCGGAAATGGAAAATTTAGTTTGTTTCATGATTCAAAACCAGCTTGGTTGGTTAGTTCTTTTGATGACGCAATGATAATCTTTATATACTTGATACAATTGCTTCATTTAATGAATCCCTACAATTAACTACACGAGATTTAAAGAGAAAGTTAACCAATGAGAATTCAGTTGCGTTATGGCACAAGAGATTGGGTCATATCTCTAAATGGAGAATAGAGAGACTTGTGTCAGATGCAATTCTCGACCCTTTAAATTTCACAGATTTTGACATCTGTGTTAACTGCATTAAGGGAAAACAAACCAATAAAAGGAGATTTGAAGCCAATAGGAGTTTGGATGTCTTAGAACTCATACATACAGACATTTGTAGGTCATTCCCTGCACCTGCTTGGAATGGTCAACAATATTTTATGACGTTCATAGACGATTTTTCTAGATATGGCTATATATGTCTCCTCCATGAAAAGGCACAATCCTTGGATATGTTCAAAAACTTTAAGGCTGAAGTTGAGAACCAACTTGGCAAAAGAATCAAAAGCGTCAGATCTGACCATGGTGGTGAATACTATGGTAGATATGATGGTTCAGGTGAACAACGTCCAGAACCATTTGTGAAATTCCTAAAGGAATGCGGTATCGTCCCACAGTACACTATGCCGGGTTCACCCACTATGAATGGTGTTGCTGAAAGACGAAATAGGACGCTTAAAGACATGGTGAGGAGTATGATTTCTCATTCTACCTTACCAGAATCACTCTGGGGAGAAGCACTTAAGACTGCAGCGTATATCCTTAATAGGGTTCCAACTAAAGCGACTACCAAAACCCCTTATGAGCTTTGGACAGGTAAAAAGCCTATTCTCAAGCATCTACATGTTTGGGGATGTCCAGCTGAGGCAAGGCCTTATAGGCCTAATGAGAATAAACTGGACCCAAGAACGGTAAGTTGCTATTTTATTGGATACTCAGAACGATCCAGGGGATACAAGTTTTATGATTCCACGACTAAGTCAATTTTCGAGTTAGGAAATGTTCGGTTCTTTGAGAATGTCGAGTTTGCGGGGGGAGATATAGTTAGGGACTTTTTCTTTGAAGAGGAATATGTTGATATTCCCATAGGTGTTATTGGCATTGATCAGGATCTCATTCCTGATTTTGTTCAAGACACAACAAATCAAGACAATATTGGAGAACCCCCTATAGAAGAATTTGTTCCAGAAGAATGAACTCTACCATCTCAAGAACCTATGCCATTAAGAAGATCCACTAGAGAAATGAGAAGTGCATTGTCAGATGACTACATTGTATTTCTCCAAAAACATGAGGTAGACATTGGCATGATGGAAGACGATCCAATCAATTTCCATCAAGCTATGGAAAGTTCTAACTCTCAAAAGTGGATTGATGCCATAAATGAGGAAATGAAGTCCATGAAAGACAATGATGTATGGGATCTTGTCCCATTGCCACAAGGTGCGAAATCCATTGGTTGCAAATGGATATTTAAGATCAAAAGGGATTCGAAAGGTAATGTGGAGAGGTACAAGGCGCGTCTTGTCGCAAAAGGCTTTACGCAGAAAGAAGGCATCGACTATAAAGAGACTTTCTCTCCAGTTTATTCGAAAGACTCTTTCAGGATTATAATGCCATTAGTGGCGCATTTCGATCTTGAGTTACATCAGATGGATGTAAAGACAGTGTTTCTCAATGGCAACATTGATGAGACGATCTATATGGTACAGCCAGAAAACTTTATGTCCAAAGACCCAAAGAATATGGTTTGCAAACTTAATAAATCCATCTATGGGCTCAAGCAAGCATCTCGACAATGGTATTTCAAGTTTCATCAAGTAATCATCTCATTTGGTTTCAAGATGAATTTGGTCGATGATTGTATATACCATAAGTTCTGTGGGAGTAAGTATATTTTTCTGGTTTTATATGTCGATGACATTTTGCTTGCTAGTAGCGATATAGGCTTATTACACGACACCAAGAGATTTCTAATTAAGAATTTTGAGATGAAAGATCTTGGTGACGCCTCTTTTGTATTAGGCATACAGATACACCGAGATCGCTCTCAGGGTATTCTGAGATTGTCACAAAAGAGCTATATCGAAACAGTTCTCAAGAGATATGGCATGCAAGATTGTAAACCAGGTGATACCCCTGTAGCTAAAGGAGACAAGTTTAGTCTCAATCAATGCCCTAGGAATGACTTTAAAAAGAAGAAAATGTAGAAGATTCCTTATGCGTCAGCAATAGGAAGTCTGATGTATGCTCAGGTTTGTACGCAACCGGATATAGCGTACGTTACTGGGATGTTGGGCAGATATTTAAGTAATCCAGGAGTAGACCATTGGAAAGCAGCCAAACAGGTCTTACGATATTTGTAAAGAACAAAAGACTACATGCTCACATATCGGAGGTCAGATAAGCTTGAGATCGTTGGGTATACTGACTCTGATTTTGCTGGATGCCAAGATAGTATGAAATCCACTTCGGGTTACATCTATCTGCTAGCAGGAGGTGCTGTTTCTTGGAAGAGTGCTAAATAGTCTCTTATAGCCTCTTCCACAATGGCAGCAGAGTTCATAGCATGTTATGAGGCATCCAATCATGGGATATGGCTACGAAATTTTGTCACGGGGCTGCGTATAGTAGATGGTGTTGATAGACCACTCAGGTTATTTTGTGACAACAAGTCAGCAGTACTGTATTCTAATAACAATAGGAGCTCGACGAAGTCGAAGCATATAGACATCAAGTTCCTAGTTGTTAAAGAAAGAGTTCAGAGTGGACAGTTGTCTATAGAGCACATTGGCACAAACTTCATGATTGTGGATCCGCTTACTAAGGGACTGCCACCCAAGATGTTCCATGAGCACACTGCTCGTATGGTTGTTATGTTATTTAAGGATATTTAGTTTTACTTGAGTTTGTGATTTTAGATGCTCTTATAATATAGACATTCTCGGTTATTTCCGTTTTTTGGATATTTAAGATTATTTTCTGCAGAAATAAAGTTTTGATTTGTTCATACTCTGATTTTAGTATGTTTTGATCTCAATAAGGTTTAAGGTGGACTAGTTGGAAATAGGCATGTTAAGATCACCTTGCATGAAATTTTCATGCTACACATCCATATCATGATCCATGTCATTCAGTTGTATTGGCATAGTGACCATTGAGGGTCAAGTTACGAAAGATGTAACGAAGGCCGCTTTGATCCTATGTTGGTATAATTGATGGACTGGATTAGTTATAGATACATTTCGGTAATGACAGTAAGGTTGAGCTCATATGGTTATTTTTGCAAAATATAATTATGAGGTTACACATATAGCCCAAGTGGGAGATTGTTGGATTTTTAATCCAAAGATTGTTGATCTTTAATCCAACATTAGGCTTATATGTGAATAATTATGTGTTTGATGTCATATAAGGTTAAGCCCAATTAAAAGTGATCATTAAGGTTTACGGTATTATGGGCTTTAATGTATTTAAAGGAATTAGATAATTAATTTTACCGCTAAAAAAAGATCTAATCCCTTGTCTCAGCACATATAACAATTTGGTAGTTGATAAATGGTTAATTAAATCTTGACCCACAAAAATAAATGTACACACAGATCAAAGAATCCTCCAAAACTCAGACCTTTTAAGAATAATACAAAAATTTCATTATTTTGACTTAAGTGAGCATAATTTATTATTGATTGATTGACATGAATATTCTAAGTGATAGTTCACAAGGTTTTAGATACATAACCTTTTAAGAATAATAAGTTTCATTATTTTTTACTCATGCTAAAAGGGATCTAATCCCTTGTCTCAGCACATATAACAATTTGGTAGTTGATAAATGGTTAATTAAATCTTGACCCACAAAAATAAATGTACACACAGATCAAAGAATCCTCCAAAACTCAGATCTGCTCTCAAATCGCGAGAGGATCCTTGCCCAAGAAAATCACTTAATTCACATCATCATTTGACATATGAATGAAGGGATGGTAAATGAATTGGACCAGGCTTAGGTATGAGCTTGAGCTCGGATTTTTTTTTTTTTAGTGACGCCATTGACACTCCACAAAAGTTCTAATAAAACTGCACTTTTGTATATTTACACATTTGACCTTGATTGAAATTACAAAAATTCTTTATACCCTATATTAAGGAACAAATTATTTTAAAATATAAAAAATAAATTGAGCCATAAATCAACAAACCTATGCTTCGGTTAGATCAATTACAGGCTCATGGAAAAGCTTTTCGTTTCTTCAAGGAAGAAAGCTTTCCAGGTTTAACAATGAATAAACAAATAAATTTCTCGCCCTTTGCGTGACAGCACAGAAAGAAGATGGGTGTGGCATCACCCGCTCGAAAGGCAGAATCTTTACAGGTAATCTTTCTGTCATCCTATCTTTTATTTAAACAAAGATCATGATCTGTTTATCCTTTCTATTCCTTCTCAATTCCGTTTCCCTTTGATGTTTACTATTGACAACACATCTAATGCATTTACTTATCACTAAGCAAAGGAGGCATAAATATATTTTTCCCTTACACGCAGAACTAGCAATTAAAGGGGAGTTTTCATTGACGAAGAGTGTAGGGTTATTAGTTATGGTGTGACTTTCTCTTTATTCATATCTAGCCGAATGTTGCTAGTCACGAGATTTATTTTATCAATTTATTTTAGGGTTTGGACAAGGATAAAGTTATTTAAGGAATTAAAATCAGTGTTGTTAGCAAAAAAATAATTTTAATTCTTTAATTAATGGGTGCATTCAGAATAGGGTTACATGAGATAATTAGAGCGGTGCGAGCAGCTCAATCTTTATTATTTTTAAGTTTTTAGAATGATTAAGCTGGATCCCACATATATTTGGTTTGGGTGAATGATGCAATCTGCAATTAATTTTTTTTTAGTAGACTTTTGACACCCCTTAGAATTCCTCACAAAAATTTCTTTTAATTGAAATTACCTAAATAATTTAGCCAAATCAATTCATTTCATTTTTAAAATAGAAATGTGATTTAACTATTTGATAAACTATTCCTTTTACAAACCTTTTACGCCCAACCCATTTCATAACTTATATTTACATTTTAAATTTTAATTGAAAATTTTTTTTAAGAAAATATGAGTTTAGAGTTATCAAGATAGATATTATATAATAAGAATGAAAAAAATTTAAGGTAACATAATATTTTGGATTTATATGCAATTTGAAAAACAAAATTATTTGTAAAATTTTGTATAAGGATGATTAATTTAATAATTCTATCAATTAAAATGAGGGCATTTTAAGAAATAATAATTAAAAGAGGTGTTATGAAGAGTTTAGATGGGTGATAAAAGTTTCAATAATTTTTTTAAAACTCTTAAGTGAAAACAAAAGGTCTAAAATTCAAGTGGGAATGACATGGGTGTGTGACAAATTAATTTACTATTTTGTTCCGTCTGTAGGCAACATAATTCCCTTCCCACTTACGTGAGTGGAATTTGAACGCTAAATTATTTCGTACACATAAAATTTTACCAGTTCAACAAGGTGGTACCCATCTACATGATAAATTAAATTAATTGTGAAAATCTTATTTATCAATTGATCGAATCCTTAACGAAATAATTACGTACTTCAAGAAATCCATAACACCGAAGCTCTTCTCAAGTTAAACGAATTCGTCCAGAAATGGAAATCGCCACCACCAATCACCGGAAAAATCCTGCGTCAAAATTTAGCTAATCTGATTCCTTCTGAAGATTTCATCAAAATATAATAGACGACGGGCAAACAATCTGGCAATGTCTTGGACAGACACAACTCACAGATCTTGTGTGTCTTTCACCGATTGAAAGACACATACATCCTTGAAAGACAAAGCATGCATGCAGAACACATTGGCTTTTTACGAGGTCTGCATCTCACGAGAGCTACAGACATTACTTTCGAGATTCAGATGGGCGCCGTGCAATGTGAATCACATATAATTTTTCATTCAAGAAAATGATTACCAATGTATCGGTAGCCTTAGCTCTATATAAACGATCTTGTTTCTTTCAAACACATAACAAATGTTATGTAATGCTCTTCTTAGTCAACATGAATAAATTTCATTGCGTATATGTTTTTCTGATCCTTCTAGTAATATCTTTGTGCTCTTCCAAGTTGTGTAGCTCCTCCACCTTCATTTCTGTTAAAGATAACGAGTTGAAAGATAGAAAGCAATGTAGCGATGGAAATGGAGAGAACAACAACGGAGGCCAAGATGATGAAAATTATGGGTTAAAAAATTCTACAAGCTGTGGTGATGATGGAGATGATAATGGAGGCCAAAGAGGTAACAGTTATGCCGGCAGTGGTGTTAGAGGTGGTGGTCATGATAATTGTTATGATGTTGATGGTAATGCTTTTGGTGCAAGGCATGATCATAAACAGGGTTCAAAACGGGGTAAGCACGGTTCACGAGGAGGAGCAGGAGGAGGGGAGGAGGAGGACGGGGTCGTGGTGGAAGCAGCGGTGGTGGCGCCGGAGAAGGATGTGGTGGTGGTTTTGGCTTTGGATCAAGCGCTTGTGGTGGCCGTGGTGGTGGAGGAGGCGATGGCCGTGGAAATGGAGGAGGTGGGAGTGGTGGAGGAGGCGGAGGTGGAAGTGGAGGTGGAGATGGTTGTAAGAGCCATGCGCGTTGATTAAAGCAGCTTCATCGTATGTCTTAACTTGTGTCTACATTGGAAAGCCAGTAAATCTACTATCAAATAAAGTATGCTCACTTGTGCTTATGTTGAGAGATCAAGGTCTAGGTCTAGTTCCAGTAGAATAATTTTCTTAGAACTTAATTCCAATGGAACAATTTTCTTAGAACTTAAGTTTTGAATTTATACCCCATGTATGTGTTGCGGAAGTGTGGGTGTAGAAATTACCAATATTACCATGACTACAACTTTTGGAGAAATATAAATGTGGTGTAAATAAATGCAAAGATAAAGAGCATAATAATTTTACGTGATTCGGTCTAAAGCTTACGTTCACGAGCAAAGACTAAAAGATAATTTCACTAATAAATGAAAATTTACAAAATGATAAAAAAAACTCACAAAACCCAACATCCCAACACACCCAATTCTACCCTCACTAGAGCACTCAAGTAAAAGCTCTCTCAAACTTTCAAATTACCTCACTTGCAATGGCTTTTTAATTTCTCAATTTTGGGATGGATTTAAAGCTCTTCCTCTCTTCTCTATTTATAGGCAAGATGGCTGCACTGTTACACCAAATCTGTGGTCAAATTGTCAATTATTTCAGCAACTAAATTCTTCAAGAATGACAAATGCATGCATGTGACTCAAACCTTTCCCAAATAGTCAATTTTTGTGGCTTATGCATGTAGCTTCCAAATTGTCATTTTTGGTGGCCACCGAATGGCACCATGCATGTGGCTTTTTGACTTTTCAATAACTCTCTACCTCGGTGAAGATTTATCTAAATCTAAGCCGAATACTAAACTCTCAGTATATCAAATCATCCTCCAATCTCTGCCTTCTTCATTGTTTTAAATTTTTAGGATATTGATCAAGTGTAGACAATGGTCAAACTTGATCGTCCTCGCCATCTTGGTCAACATGTTCATGTGATTTTTTGCAGTCTTGATTTTCTGTAGCCAAATCTTTCCCTCATCAATAATTTCCCACACAAAGTGAAATCATATGTTAATATGTTTCGTACGTACATGATAAACTTGGTTCTTTCTTAAATGAATAGCACTTTGACTATCACAATACACAGTAATGTACTCCTGTACCAATCCAAGTTTTCAAGTAAGCCTTGTAACTAAATAGCTTCTTTAACAGCCTTTGTAATTGCCGTGTACTCAGGCTCTATGGTCAACAGTGCAACTGTAAACTATAGTGTGGACTTCCAACTGATTGGCCCTCCAACAAACGTAAATACATATCTAGTGGTTGACCATCAGTTATCCAAATTACCAGCATAATCAGAATCAATGTACCCAATGACACTTTAACCAAGTGTGTCATCTCACTCAAACAGTAAACCGACATCCACAGTTTTTTGAATGTACTATAGTACTAATTTCACAGCTTGCCAATGTTCTTTACCAGGATTATGCATATATCTGTTCACCATACCTACTGTATGTGAAATGTCAGGTCTTGTACACACCATTGCATACATCAAACTACCTACTGCATTTGAGTATGAAACATATAACATGGATTCTCATTCTGCATCTGTCGAAGGAGATACTTGTGCAAAAAGCTTCAAATAAGAAGCCGATGAGGTACTTACTAGTTTTGTCTGCTCAATCATGCCAAATTGTTGTAGTACCTTCCTTAAGTATTACTTCTAAGACAAGCAGGCTTTGCCACGAGCTCTATTTCTATATATCTCAATGCCAAGAATCTTCTTAACTTCACCCAGATCTTTTATTTCAAATTTTTAATTGAGTTGAGTCTTCAACTTTTCAATCACATCTTTGCTCTTGGATGCTATTAGCATATCATTGACATACATGAACAAATATATGAAGGATCCCTTTTGCAACTTGCGAAGATATACACAATGATCAAGTTTATTTTTTGTGTATCTTTACCCTTTCATAAGCCAATCAAATCACTTATACTACTGCCTTAGAGATTGTTCCAATCTATAAAATGACTTTGACAATTTGCAAACCCAATTTTCTTTTCCAGTAATCTTGAATCCATCTGACTAAGTCATGTAGATTTCCTCTTCCAAATCACCATGTAAAAATATGGTTTTCACATCTAGCTAAGCTAGTTCAAGATCAAATTGTCCAACCATGGCTAACAAAATTCGAATAGACGAATGTTTCACAACTAAAAAAAATATCTCATTGTAGTCTATTCCTTCCTTCTGAGTGTAACCCTTCGTTATCAATCTAGCCTTGTATCAAATTTCATTTTTACAAGGAAATCCTTCCTTCTTTGTATATACCTATTTTTACCCAATTGCCTTCTTTTCCTTGGGCAGTGTAACCAACTCCTAAGTTTTATTTTTATGAAAAGACTTTATTTTTTTCATTCATTGCTTGTCTCCACTGTACATTTTCAGGGCTACTTATTGCTTCTCTCAAGAATCTTTTTGTGAAAAGCTTATTCATCACATCATCCAAAATAATCTGGAAGTGACATATGGTAGCCACCATATCAACAAAACTCTTTGCTCTTCGGGCAACTTAGAGTTTATAAATCTCTCTTCGTGAAGAATCATGTGCAATTGAATCTTGTTGCGTTTATGAAGGCTGGCAAATGGTTTATTAGGTCATATACAACTTCTTTTTCATCCCGATTGATAGTGAATCACTATCTGTCTCCTCGACATTGAACTTTCTCCAAAGACAGGTTCATGTGTTCTACCATCTAATTCAACCAGTAGTGTATCTCAAATGGATCAACTTTAACCTTTTCAAACTCCACTTGCTGTAAAGTACTACTGGTCTTGTCATTCTCTCAAGAATCTTTTTGTTTTTAACATGGCTTATTCATCAAAAGTCACATCTCTGCTAAAAATAATCTTCTTTATAATAGGACACTAGAGATGGTATCCTTTCACTTCACCAGTTATACCTGTGAATAATGCTCTCTTTGCTCTTGGGTCTAACTTAGACTCCTTTATATGATAATAAGCTATGAACCAAAAACTTATGAAGAATCACAATTAGTAGCAAGCTTACTAGTCCATATTTCCATGGGCGTTTTGCTATAAATTAATAAATCATATCAAAATACCAACTCGTTAAAATATCGCAAAACTTAAATGTTGGCAAATGGTTTATTAGATTGCACACATATACTTATAACATCAATATCGAAATACCAAAAAAATTCCTTTTCCCAATCTAGCATTGGACAACATACACCAAACTTTCTCCAACACAGTTCGGTTCATGTGTTCTGCCATCTAATTCAACTGTAGTGTATCTCAAACAATAAAGTGTCACACAATACCCTCATCTTGGAATACTTGTAAGAAGAGATCATTCTTGTACTACCATTGTCCGAGTGAAGTGTTCTGAGTCTCGACCATCTTCTTCCATTTCAAAAATGTTCCCAAAACTTCATACTTGTTCTTCATCAAATACACCTACACTTTTCTTGAATAATCATCAACAAAAGTAACAAAATAATGCATATCTCTCAAAGAAACTATTTTGTAGGTCTCCACACATCACTGTGAATATAATCTAAAATCTCTTTTGTATCATGAATTATTAGACCAAATTTTACCCTTGTTTGCTTGACTAGAAAACAATCTTCACAAAATTCTAATTTGCACCAAAATCTTAAATTTAACTTTCCTCACCTTAAATTACCAAAATGTCCACTGATTTTAAAAATTTTAAAAAAGTTTCTTTCAACTCCTTAAGCCTTGTTTCACCAAAGTTTGCAAAGTTTTTTCACCAACATGTCCCAAACGCATATGTCACAACTTGGTTGCTTCTGAATTTGCATCTTTTTCATAAACCGGTGATACTAACCCAATAATTGTACTCTTTTGGAAATAATACGAGTTATTTCTTCTTCTATTTTTGGAAAGTAAAATCCCCTTTCATCATAAGAGAGAAAAAAATATATATATTTTTTTAAAACTAAATGACCAGTGCCAAAATAAAATCCAATACACGGCCCTTGAATCGCGTTTGGAATGTCTCGATTGTATGTCGAGACAAATTTAAATTATTTCGAGCGCGATCAATTTTAATACTTTTAAGAATTTTTCATCTCTTTTAAAACAAATAGTGATTGTAAGCCTTAATTTTTAGATTCTAAGACTTGGTTGCTTTTGAATTTGCATCTTTTTCGTAAATCAGTGATCTTCGACCCAATAAACTTTTAGATAAGAGTTATTTCTTCTTTTTTTTCAAACAACTACTACCTTCAAGCAAACATCTCATAATGATTCAAGACTTGGATTGATCTAGATAAGATTTTTTCAAATGATTCTTTGCCAATTGGATTGAACTTATTCTCATGGTTTCACAGGCATTGTCGTTACCTATAAAAATAACTCCACCATCTAGCTCCTTAAAGCTAGAAAACCAGCCCTTATTAGGACACATATAATAAATTCAACCCGAATCCAAAATCCATTTATCTGAATGACATGTCAATATGTCAATGTCATGCCAACCAGAATAAAGCCTGACTCCATATCATGTGCTGCTACACATACATCAAAAATAGCCTTGCCCTTTTGTAACTTAGGACAATTTTTTTTCCAATGCCCTTTCTTATGACAAAAATCACATTCATCCTTGACAGGTTCTTTTTTAGACTTGCTCCTTTTTCCAAGTTTATGGCTTTGTGAATGACCTCTTGCTGGCAATGCTTTGACAATTGTATCTCTGTGATCCTTTCTATCTTTCTTTCTGGTCTTAGAGTTGTACAACGCACTGCATACAGCATCGAATGTGACACTATCCTTCCCATGAAGCAAAATGGTGGTGGGATGGTCGTATTCATCAGGAAGAAAATTTAACAATAATAACACCTTATCTTTATCTTCAAATTTTTTATCCAGATTTAGCAAATTTGCAATATCTTATTAAATGAGTTCACCTGGTCATTCATCAACATGTCGAGTGTATACATGAATCGATAGAGTTTTTTCTTCGTATAAAGCCTATTTTCCAATCTTTTCTTCATGTACTTTTTTTCCAATGTCTCCTTCATGACAAAGTACTTTTGATCTTTAGCCACAATAGGCGAATAGTACCACATGCCTGTCTATTGATCTTTATCCACTCCTTTTCATCTATGTTGTCAGGCCTTTCGTTTAGGACGAGGTCCAACTCTTGCTGACATAAGACATCCAACACTTCGCATTGCCACATACCAAAATTATTAGTACCGTTGAATTTCATCACTTCAAACTTTGCATTTTTCACAATAGTCCTCACTAATGAAGATGACATGATACTTCTGCCATCTTTCTTAATTTCTTAACCCAGACAAACAAAGTTTATGTGTCTATTTATATAGATAATGCACCAAGAAAGTTCGCAGGAGAATGGAGGAGTCACAATGGTCCCACTTAAAATCCATACTCCTTAAACTCTTATCGTCTTGTCAATAGAACTTTCCTAGACATGCATTTGTCTACACAACCACACTATAGGCTCTTGATACTCCCAAGTACGAACGGTTGGCTCAACTGTATTTGTGAACAGTACCATATACATAAACAGTACTGTGTACGTGAACATTACCGTATACCTGAACAGTTTCGTATACTCCAAGCACAAATTTCTTGCTGCTCTGATACTAATTGTTGCGGAAGCGCGGGTGTGGAAATTACCAATATTACTGTGGCTACAACTTCTGGAGAAATATAAATGTGGTGTAAACAAATGCAAAGAAAAAGAACACAATAATTTTACGTGATTCGGCTTAAATCCTACATTCACGGGCAAAGACTAGAAGATAATTTTACTAATAAATGGAAATTTACAAAAGTGAAAAAAAAAACTCTCAGAACCCAAAACCCCAATACACCTAATTTTACACTCACTAGAGCACTCAAGTAGAAGCTCTCTCAAACTTTCAAATTGCTTCACTTCCAATCACTCTTTAATCTCTTAATTTTGGGATGGATTTAAATCTCTTCCTCTCTTCTTTATTTATTGGCAAGATAGTTGCACTGTTGCACCAAATCGTTTGTCAAATTGTCAATTATTTCTGCAACTAAATTCTTTAAGATTGACAAATGCATGCATGCGGCTCCAACCTTTTCCAAATAGTCATTTTTTGTGGTTTATGCATGTAGCTTCCAAATTTTCATTTTTGGTGGCCACCAAATGGCACCATGCATGTGGCCTTTTGACTTTTCAACAATATGTTTGTACTAAATAAAAAATTAAAAATAATACTCACTTCCAAACTAATTAACTACTAATGAATTAATTATTCTCAAGTATTATTTTTGTTTTATCAATTTAGCAGTTTCTTTTGCTTATTTTGTATGCTTTTTAATAACCTTTAGCGCTAAACATGTTTTAATTGGTAACGTTCATTTAGTTTTCTAAGCTGTTGCAATTTCTTTGTGTCTTTTTCAATTAATAAATTTCATCGCTCCGTGGAGATTCAAAAAAAGGTAAAGAATTAAACAATTAACAATGTGTTTTCTTATGGATTTTCGAATCATATGTTATATGTAGTTGATGGAAAGCTCAGCGGCCTCTTTAGACATGTATTTGGTGACTGTGACTTAACAAGAGCATATTAGTTACCAAGGGTATATTAAAACCTTTAAAAAATATGCTTCTCCAAAGCCCTATAATAATGTTCTTTCTATTTAATTGTCTATATATGTATGTTTATACTTTACTTTTGACCTAAATATATCAAGTGTGAGTGCATGTTTCAAAGGGAACGCATAAGTATTGCTAAATCTTTCCAGGTGTATCCGCCAGCTAAACAATTCAACGAATTAGTAATGTCTTTTAACTTTTTATAAAATTGCAATAATTTCTTGGTGACAAATTTCCATTAATATTCGATGGCTGCAGATGAGGTCGCAGCTAGGCTAGTTAAGGCATTAAAAGCAAACATAAGCTGTTGCATGGCGCGGTCCGTACAGGTGGTGGACATGCAAAATGCTATTTCAGTTCTGTATTTGCAGCACTCTGGCCGTGCTAAATTTAAACTGCAAGAAGCCTTTAAAAATTTAAACTACATGAAGCCATTAAAATGCTTTCCTTTTTTTTTAAGGGTTTCCCTACTTAATCAGATTAATTGAAAAGGTATAAATTTTCCCTGTATATTGATCTGTCAGGTTAATTAAAAACAAAACAGTTAATTCAATGAAGGTTCGTTAGAAAAAGAAGATGTATTTAGAAAGTCTACTATAAGGATTTAGATATAATGCTGAGTTGACTCTTTGTTGATTTTATGAAGAGTTGAGCATAGGTTAGTTCAACATTGGATCTAATTGAAACATATCATGATTTTACATAAATAAATACAATAAAAAATTTTTATTAAATATTTTTCAAAATTTAGGTATACTCGGATCACGAGAGCTCCTTATCCTATCCAAACTCTCATAATTAAAACTAATGTATATTTTCAACTTGTATCTAGGAATGGCAGTGGGGCACATATAGATTGGATCTACTCTACTCTAGATCTAAATTCATAATAAAAATTGAGATTCTTATCAGTACCAGATATGTTATGAATTTATGTTTTTCACTCCATATCCAAATAAAAAAAATAAAGATTTATATTTGCTCCAAATCCAAAAAAAGTTAAAATCTAAATATGCTTCAAATCCATGATGAATTCTAAAACTCAATGATAAAATAACAATAATTTTTTAGAAAGAAAATTAAAGATTAAAATGTATTGGTAACAATTAAATTATATAATTTTTCTCAAAAATATAATAAATATCGCAACTTATGTTTTTACACCAAAATAAACAAATAAAAAAGAGAATAAAACATCCATCGAAATTAATATCAAGAATAAGATCAATATAATATTTTAATATTTCCTTCACCATCTTGATATCCATGGCACACCATCATCATTCCTATTGCATTAAATAATGACATATAAGTTAAATATAATTTATATTCAATACTTTATTATTTTTATTATGATTATATTTACCTAAATATATGAATAACCAAATTATTTTATGGTAGAAAGCCACCACTAATTAGTGATTACACAACATGAATAAGATCATGAGGAAATAATAGAATAGGAAGCCTGGCGACTAAAGTACTAATCCAAGCATTCAAACAAAGTGGAGAAATGAGAGTAGACTAAAGAGAAAGTAAAAGATTGAATTGAATAGTAAAAGATTAAAAAAAAAATTAGGCCTGACTACCTTAATTTTACTTAATTAATTTTCTCTTATTATTATTTAAATTTACAAAACTAACCTTTAAGTTTTAAGATTTTTAAATACATGCTAAATACCACTAATATGCTATGAATAAATTTTATTATCCTTTATAATTACAAAGTTGTTAAGAAATGTTTAAAGTAAAATTTAATTAAATGGTAAGTGGGTATGGATTTGAATGCAAATATAAAGATAAATCCATAGCTGTTCCAGATCCACCTTAGATTCGCATATCGATATCCAAATTTAATCCAAATTCATTTTAGACCGACCCAAATTCGATCCGATTGGATTTAGATAAGGTGAATCTTGGATCAGATCTGATTCGTTGCTATCCCTACTTATATCATATATAGCCAAAAATAGCTTGTCTATCTCTAAACAAAACTTAATTAACATTTTTAACACATGTGATTGTCATGTAGCAAATAAGAATAATAATAATAATAATAATAATAATAATAAACTAAAAAAAAAACTTATCTCACTAACTAGAAGAATTACATTTTATGTGAGCTCTCTTGAGCTAGTAAAAATCAATATTATCAAACTATCATTAATATATATAATTGAGATTTAACTCCTTTCTCATCGCTCGCATTTGGTGATAATAGAAAGTTTTTATCTCCAGATGATGGTAAAATTGAAAGTTTAATATAAGCACGCAGGGTTCGAGCGTTTGTGGATGCATATAGGCTATAGCAACATCTAGAATGGATTGATATCAACTCCATGCGAAAACTACCAGAGGATCCAAATCTCTTTTCCTTTTTGTGGTTGAAAGAGTTTCATTTAATAATATCCAGAAATCAAGTAATTATTAGTATTATTTTAGTCGTATTGTTATCATTATTGGTTATTTTCTTAATTGGATTTTAATTTTTGTTATGTTAATATTTCTGTTACTGGTATTTATTATAATCAATAGTATCAATATTACTAGATATCAATATTTTATTAGTGCTTGGATTTACTTGATTTTGGGCCTAGGATTATTATTCGGCCAAGTTCTAAGACGAAGCCTTTTGACACCCCTAAGATTTCCTCATAAAACCCCGTTTTAATTGAAATTACCTAGATAATTACCAAAGACAAATTAATTCATTTCTTATTTTAAACGGTAATTCCAATAAATACTTAAATAGATTACTCTTTTAACAAATTTTTTACACTCATATTTCATAATTTGTATTTTTATTTTAAGTTTTAATTAAAAACATTTCTTGAGAAAATTATAAGAATTTAGAATTATGGGATATAAATTATGTAATAAAAAAATAATTTAAGATTTTAAAATTTCTATGTATTATATAAATAAAAAACTTAAAAGAACTATTCTTTTAGTCAAATTTTTTTGAAGATGGTTAATTTTAATACAATAAGAGTTTGTTTTCACAAATTAAAATAGTGGTATTTTAAGAATAAAATTTGAAAGTGGTGTTACAAGAATTTTAAAGTGGTGTCAAAAGCTATACTCAATTCTAATTATTTTAAGTCAAGCCTAATTGAGACCACTAGCAAAAAAATGCTAACTATAAATAGAAAAATTGAGGAGAAAAATGAGAGAGAGCTTCTTCTTCTTCCTTTCTCAGCTAGGAGAGATTCAAGAAAGACAGCAGCTAAAGTTTTTCTTGTTTTTTATCAATAAAGCAACACAGGTGTTGGATAATTGTGGAGGGGCTTAAGGTATGAAATTCTATGACGTTTTGGTACTTTATTTCTTGTATAAATTTAGAAATTATTTTTTGAATCTCTAAGATATATTTGGAATGCTGAATCTTTATGTTATTGTATAATTTTCGTGGGTATTATGTGTTGGGGAATTATTGATTAAGTGAAAGTCATGAAGCTTAATGAAATGTAGAGAAATTTTATGATAGTCACTTGCTCCAAGAATTATTTAAAATTATGTATTTTAAGTTTTGAAAATTTATTCATATTTGGTAAAAGTAGACATCTGGAGAATTACATATAGAATTTTGTTTCATTCAACGACTTGTTTTCTAATTTTAATGACTTTTTAATTAGACACTGAGATTTAAAAAAAAATAATAATATTTCTGCAAGGTTGTAAGATGGAGAAAAAAATGTTTAGGCTGACAAACCTTCTTAAAAAATTATGAAACTTTTCAAATTTACTATTCTATCTCTAGTATATCATATCCAAAATTGAAGTCCTAACTCCTTGTATTTTAATTGTTTTAATTGATGAGTGAAGGGTATTCAATGCTAGATTTGGATTTTAGGATTTACTAATCTTGAAATAAAATTAATTTGAAATAGATTTTGAAGGAATTTATCCTTGAAATGTTTATCACATGTACATTAATCTTTCTATATAACCACTGAAAAATATTAAGATAACTCAATGTTTTATTTAATAAAAATCAGAGATTAAGGGCTGGTCAATAACTTTCTACTACTGTGAAAAAGGGAGATCAAAATATATAATGTTATAAGAAATAGTTCCTTAAGAATAATGGAGCCTATAATTTTATACTTATATGATGATGTTGGCGGGAGTTTGATTCTAAGTTACGGTGGTTAATTTATGAGGTTATACTTATTATTGCAACCATCAAGTGGTAAGTAAGCCGGACTTCTAAGTGAATTGCAACAAAAAATATGTATATATTTGATATGTTGGAAAAAAGCTTATTTTAGTATATACAGATATGAATTTATATGATTTTTCTGATGTGTTAAGCATGATTGTGTAATTAGCATATATATGTGTGAAGGTTCATTGGCATAACCATGAGCATGTATTATGCTTTCTATGAAATGAGAGTGGATTTTGGCAAATTGATTTTGAAGAAAGTATGTGTTTTGTTTTTGCTTAAGTACCTGAATTCATTACTCACTTAACTAGCAGCACTCTATATGTTATCTTAGATAATTGGGTGAAAGATGCTTGTGTGAAGCCCAAAATGTGTATTTCAAGAAAGTATGAATATTAAATGAGAATCCTACTAAGTGATAATTAAATGAAAGTAGTTTAAGTAAGTAATTTGAAAAGAAATGTGAAGTTTGAAAATAACAAATGAAAATTTGAATAATTTATCGTTAGGCGTTCTCAAAAAGAAACCATCATGACATGTAATGTGTTTGCATTGTGTATAAGCATATATGTATTTTGATATATAAACAATTGGTTTGCTTATTCAGTTTTGTATTTATTATAGTTTATTATGATTCAAAGAGATCAAGATTGATTCATGATGATTGAGGAGAAAGAATTTGAATTGAGGATGATGCATAGATAGTTTGGGAATTTTAAAGTATTCACCTGATTAAGGATTGAATATTTTTATATATTGTATAAAAATTTTAAAGTTTATTTGTCTTAACGCTACCGCATGCTTAAGTTGTAACTTGTATGTAAGGATGATCCTTCTGGACTTCGACGGGGGGTTGGTTTCGTTTCACACTTTGCTTATCAGCACGAGTACTAATTTCCATGTAATATAAGAAGGAAAAATATAAAAACATTACATTATCAAACTAAGGTATGCTAGCTCCTTTGAATTTGTACACACATTACAAGAAACATGCATATTATTACTTAAAATTCAGACAGTTTTAGCATTGAAGCATAAATTAGGAAAATATTAAAGACAGCAATAGATATGGACATACGGCAGGAAGTGAATCCTACACGAACTAGCCAGATTAAAACCTAAAAATTTAGGCAGTGAATCCAACACGAAGTAGCCTGATTAACTAAAAGCAAATTAAAACAAGTGCGCACTTAAGGATATGGGTGGAAAATTCCACCACTAGTCGCCCCACCGGCTCCACCGCCAGCACCACCACCGCCAGCACCACCACCGAGACCACCTCCAGCACCACCTAAACCGCCTGCGCCGCCTAGACCACCAAGACCACCAAGGCCTCCAACGCCACCACCTATTCCACCAACCCCACCAATTCCACCATATTTGCCAATCCCACCAAGGCCACCAATCAACGGCAGTCCACCAACACCGCCTGCAAAGCCACCCACGCCAGCAAACCCTCCAACGCCGCCATAGATGAAATTCTTTTTATCATCAAGGCCAGCACCACGAGGTGACTCAGCCTTTGGTGCATCAGCAGCATGCACAGTGGTTTCTTGCAAAGGTCTCTTTTGCTCATAAAGAGCTCCATTGCTTGGTATCTTACGTGCCTCAGCTGCATGCAAAACAACTAAAACAAGAACAGAAATGACTGACCAAGTTGCCATTTCTCTCACTCACACGTAAAGCACAGTACAATTGAGCTAAGTGATCGTGCATATGGAGGTTGTGTCTTTATATAGAGGGTAATAACTTGTGAGGTTGTTGATAGTTGTGAGTAATAAAAGAGCTATAGTAAATGAGAGAGGAGACTTTACTATCAAGAATCTCGAGAAGAGAAATTCTTCAATTATGGTTCAGACAGTTAGGTGAATTAAAAGAACATAAAAATTTAAGGCCGTCGTGTGTTGTACTCATTCAAGTGAATTACCAGATTTGTTTGCTTGGTGTGCTAAGCCACCAAATGAAGCCAGGCGCGGCTTATTAAATTAAAAGCAGCGAGATGCTTGCTTCATTAAGATCACCTGCATGCTGCACTTAGATGCTTCTCCTGCTTGCTCGAATCGGTGCATATACTGTATATGTGTCGAAATTGAGAGCTGCTTGCCGAGTTAATTCATTTGCAACCGAGAGAGAAGCAAAGAAATAAAAGATGAAAAAGAGAAACTAAGAGAAAAAGAGAAAGAAATGACCAAAAAAAAAAAAGGCGAGAGAGAAGAGAAGAAAGAAAATGGAAGAAAAGAGAGGCCGAGAATGAGGAAGTAGAAAAAGCAAAAAGGAAGTTACGGGAATTAGAGTTGGTTAGCTGGAATTATATCGTGTAGACTAATGAGTAACAGATGTGTGAATTTAATCAATCATGTTATAGCTTTCATGACGCGTCCAAGTTTTTATATCAATTCAGGTAGTTAAAATTTTAACTCTATATTTAGGAAAATTTCACGTTACTAGAAATTAACAAGAGCCCCAACAAATTACTAATTGAGTCAGAATTTGTGAGTGGATTCCTGTTATTACTGTTTTATCTTTTTTATGTATTCTGTTAAGCATTTACGATATTTTTAATAATATGATTTAGAGTCATGTTATGATTATATATATACACATTATCTAATTGATTAACCATGAGATCTGATGTACCTTATCGTGAGATATGTGCTTTTAATTATTTTTTCTTTTTAGATGCTTTCATGACGCGTCCAAGTTTTTATATCAATTCAGGTAGTTAAAATTTTAACTCTATATTTAGGAAAATTTCACGTTACTAGAAATTAACAAGAGCCCCAACAAATTACTAATTGAGTCAGAATTTGTGAGTGGATTCCTGTTATTACTATTATGTATTCTGTTAAGCATTTACGTTTAATAATATGATTTAGAGTCATGTTATGATTATATATATACACATTATCTAATTGATTAACCATGAGATCTGATGTACTTATCGTATGTGTATTCTTTTCATTAGATGCTCACTGCATACTTATTATCAGTTAGATTGCTTTACTCATCTGATGGCATTAATTCTAATAGATATGAGAGGTTTTCCCCCAACTCCACTTGTGCAATGATGATCCTGGCGAGTAGACAGTTATTTTGGGTACATTTAGTGCAACTTGTCATGTACGCTTTGTATGATCGATACAAAGTTATGTTATATGACAATGTGTGTGTGTATATATATATATATAGCAATGCTCCAACCTACAATTTTAAAGTGTTTTAAGTTTTAAACTTCTAAAACCCTACGGTTTTAAAACTTTCCTAGATCTTTCCTGCACTTTAAAATCCTAGACCATAAAATTACTCTGTGTGTGCCTTTTTTTGTGTATTATATCTATTCATTCAGTTACAAGCTCAATATTTTTCTATTTATCTCATTTCTATCAAGTTTCTGTAGGATTTTCGTGTAGTTCAGTTTTTTTATCAATTAAGGTTGGGCCACAACATGCATTACTGCATGACTTGTATTTTGAACTTATTTATGTTTACATGTAGATAGTTGAGATATATGTATGTATAGTGATATGTAGAACATGAATGTTTTGAATATGTTTTTGAATGAAACATAGAGCCTCTTTATATGTATATAATGGAGGCCACAGGCCAGTTTTATATGTGTGCATTTATGCATTAAGTTATGTTACCAGCTTTAGATATAAGCATGAAACTGGTAATATAGTAACTATGTATCTTGAATTTGACAAAAAGGTAGAACGTGCCTTATTAGGTAGGGATGGCAAAATTACCCACAAACCCACCCACTGTGGGTAATTTTGTAGCTTGTGGGCTAGTTTGGTATTTCAAATTTAAACACACTGCGAATTGTGAATAAGGTATTTCAAACTTGAACACACTGCGAATTGTGAATAAGTTTGGTATTGAGAAAAAATCTACTGAATACCCATGTAGGTATCCGCCAACCTGCATTCTTTATTTTTATTATTTACGTATTTTTATTTTAATCATAAAAGTTATATAAAAATTAGTTATAAACATACGTAAGTTAGAGTTCTTAAACCTAACCTTTCTTATTGCAACATATATACTTTTATAATTTTTAAGTTTAATGTTACCAACATCTAATTTTAATTTGATTGGTTTTATTTGTTTTTCTTTTATAACTTGAACCTAATGATTGCTTAATAAAGTTAAGTTCTTATTTGTTTAATTTATTGTTAATGGTAGTTGTACAAAATTTATTTGTTAATATTGTTAATAATACTTGCATATTTGTTAAAAGATGGAGCGAGGCATTGATATTATGATGATGCTTTGCCTACAACAGAAATATTTTATGTTAGATTAATATATTTTGTATATTTTATTTTAATGTTAAAATTTTAATTTCATATTTATATTGATAAAATCTAAAATTAAGTATTATATGCAGATTTGTTAGGCTATTGTTATAAATTTATAATTTGGATTATATAATTTAAGTTTTTATGTATTACTAAAAGTATTTTTTTAATATTTGTAATTTTAAATGAGAAAACCCGCAAAAAATCCGTTGTGGGTTGCGAATGGGTTTGGTAATTATTAAAACTCACAACCGATAGGTCTTTTTAAATCGCTGCTGGTTGTGCGCAGATTTAGTAATTTAAAAAAATAGAAACCCACAGTGGGTAGTACCCATTGCCATCCCTACTAGTGTTCAGTTTTAACTCTTGTGGATGTGCATTCATTGAAACAATCAATGCTCCATTCTTTTTATTTTGGTTGGATCATGGGCCGATTATCCATAAATAGGATTAGGATCAGAATCCTCTCCTAATCTGATCTTCTTTTGAACAAATATTATTAACGTGATTGGTGTTTAATAAATTAAAAAGAAAAGACAGTCAAATTCTAATTATACACTAGCATTAAAATACTGGTGGTATAAGATTTATAAAAGATTAGGAGTACTCAAATCAAAAGGGGTTCTTACTTCAACAAGATGTACTTCCTTTTAATAAACAGTACATTTGTATTAAAATGTTGTATTTAATTGTATGGCTACATATTAGTGATATTATTTCCCTCTTTCCGTAGTTTTAATATATGTTTATAAATGTATTAATTTACTCTCTTTAATTTTATTTTTTAAGCTAATAATTATGTATGATACTAATTGATTTAATTTGTAAAGTTTTGTGAAGTAGTGTAAGATTTATGATACTAATTAATTTAAATAATTATTGGTCATTGGTATTGGGAATTTATGTTAAAAAGAAAAAGAAAAGAAAAAGCACTAGGCTGAGAGTAAAATAAAATATACCGGAGAGCTGCCACTAGATTCGGACTACTTGGTCTAGTATGTGGCAAATGATCAACCTGAAATAGAGAAGTGACAAGTGGTTGATCAATTGCTCCATTTTCCACCATTATATATTTACTTGATTATACTTCCAACTCTTAATGAGAAAATTCAATTGGCTAAACAAAGGAACAATTTAAATCTAAGAAAATGATTACTTTGAGACACGCAGCATCCAGATTCCTTTGGGCCAGAAATGCTTGGAGCCGAAGGGCATTTGTGACTGCGACCCCCACACTATCACAAGTAAGTATATGTATACATAATTACATTGATGCTTTAAAAGTAGGGAAATTTTAGATGCTTTGAAGCATTATGTATTACAAATGGATACTTTGAAAAGCAACATGTAGTTTCTTTTATAGTAGTTTTATAATGAAGCGTTTGGTGACCAAAATTTGATGCAAATTGCAGTCCAAAAAGGACAAAGAGACCATAGAGGCATGTGAAAATGTGAAAGA
The DNA here is from genome assembly GCA_030449905.1 of Luvunga scandens. NCBI lineage: Eukaryota > Viridiplantae > Streptophyta > Magnoliopsida > Sapindales > Rutaceae > Luvunga > Luvunga scandens. Next base: position 1,225,355 of record JASUUG010000284.1, read on the forward strand.
AGCGGCAAATGCTGTTAAAGAAGGGGCCAAAGCTGTTAAAAAAACTAGTGAATACGTGACAGCCACGGCTGCTTCAACTGCTGAAAATGTAAGAATCTTGCTTCATGTATAACGCATTGTCTTAAAGCCTGAGCATTGACTAAAGTTGTCTTTCAAATTTATCATTTTCTAGCAATTAAACTGATCTATAAGGAGTAATTTATAGGTGAACAAAATGACAAAAGAAGTAGGCGACAAAGCAAAGGACCTAGTAGCAGATGCAGCCAAGACAACAACCGATGCCATCAAAGAGAAAGTCATGAAGCATTAAATCGGCCCATGTTCATCGTGAATTCAAGAATTACATCTCACTATTCATTTCCGTAGTCAACTTGATTTTATTCTGTAAACAGTTATATCTTTCTCAATTGGGAAAACGACACTTTGATCACTACTTTTTCTTTTTTAATAGAACTTCAATTTCTCATAGAGCACGTACTGCTATTTCAAAAAAGAGGACAAAAAAAAAAAAGAAACTGACAAAAACAATGTCGACCGGAGCCGAATTTATGCCCCTAATTACCAACAATGTGCGACGTGCGTGCATATTGTTTTGTCAGCTTTTTATTTATTTATTTTTTTTATCATTTTTCTTTATTTATACAATGCACACATAGATTCCTATTCCCTCAAATTAGGGCTCGATAATTTTACGTTCTATTTTAGAGTTTAAGGTGGGCTTTGTTTTTTTTTTAATATTTTAAATATATTTAAATTAGTCTGAATTTTAAATAGAATTAAATGTCTTAATTTAAATAATATTTTTTTTACCTGAATTGATAAATAAATGTTAAGTTATTTGTTTTCTTAACTTAAAAATTTTAAAAATAATATTTTTATATTTATACTCTTACAAATTATAAATATTAAACAAATAATAAATATTTCATAGAACTTAAACAAGATAATATATTATGATAATATAAATTATGTTCAATTGCATACAATGTTTTACGTTCTAAATTATTATATGTTAATCAATTTTTATTGTAATTCATGATGGTTTTAAATAAAAAATATTAATAAAAAATTATGAAGGTAAATAATGCTAATTTGAAGAAAGTAAAAAAATAAAATAATGGTAGTCTACTACTATATTTCTAACCACTAGTACCAATCTTGTCTGAGATCCCAGACTATGTTAAAGTCCAAAAAAGTTGTTAAACCGTGGGGTTTAATAGTTTTAAGATCATTACACTATTAAACCACACGGTTTAATAGCTTTTCCGAACTTTAACAAAGTCTAGAATCTTGGATTAGAATACTTCTACCACTGTATCATCACAAGTTATAGAGATAGGTAATAATGATAATTATTAAATATTTTTTAGATAAGGATGAACATCAATTAATTAGATAAGTATATTTTGGAGAATATTTTTTAATTATATCATTCAGACTTTTTAGATTAAGCAAAAAGTTAAAAAATAATGACATGAAATTTTTATTAAGTTGAAAAAACAAATAGACTTATGACTTAACTAATTAAAATTCAGTCAATTAAATCATTAAGTTAAAAAAAAACCACTAAGTTTTGAGTATACTATTTTTTGCAAGCTTAATTTGGGTTTGCTGTTGGGATGTTCAAATGTGAGTTTGAAAAGTAAATAAAAATTATGGTTATTCATAAAAAAATTTTGAAAACTATCTTTGACAAAATCATCGCATTTCATTTTGAAATGCAAGCATCATTAGCTTTTAAAAATCTATCTTTTCAAAATCAGTATTATTGTTTACAAACCCAATATTATTTTTATTTAATTAGGAAATGAAATTAGTGGTTTTAATGAGAATCAATTAATTTTTTTTATCATCAACCATTTTGAGATAACACAATAAAAAAATTAATAAAGCACAAAATATCATTTTCTAAGTTAGTAATTACTTCATATATATAATTAAAAAAATTATTTTATGTACACATTTATATATGTATTAACACTAAGATTATAATAATTTTAGCTATTAGTATTTTTACAGCAATTTAACAGTAAGATTTACCAAACATATTTGAAACTCACATCACTTTCAAAAATAAAATTTACTAATAATTGATTATATTCACAACTAATTATTTATATAGCATGATTGACAACAATTATTGTAAAACAATAAAATCACCAAAATAGCTCTAAGTTACATTTCACGTTTTCAATCTCAAATGATATGTTAAATATTTTTTAGAACAATCCTTATTTATTCATAATTTGGTGGCGATTAATTAAACATTTAAACTGATCTTAAAGTTGTATACTATAATTTTCCTCGCTTTATAGGGTGTCGAGGTGAACAAAATGACTTAAGAAGAAGTGGATGATAAACCAAAGGAACTTCTCATGGATGCAGCCAATTGACAACCACAAATGTCATCGAAGACAATCATGAAGCATAAAATTTGCCCATGTTCATCGTCAAGTCAATAATTAAATTGAAAAACTCCAAATTTTATTAGTATATCCTAAAGTCCACTTATCATTTCTGTCCTCATATTTACAACTACAATCGGTTTTAATTTATAGCTTGATTATTTTTATTTTGAATTATCAAATAGATCCTGACATTATAATCCTAATATTCAAGAATATATGTGAGTTTTAACAAATAAGTGTTAAAGTTGTGGCTTGAATAAATAATTAAAAGCATGAACTAGTGTGGTTGGTAAGCATTAAAGAATTTAGCAAGTGAACAATTGGTCGGCCACAATGCCCATTATGGCCATTATAAAATTAACAACTTGTTAAAGCCTAAACACTATAAATAGGCTTCGTTTCCTGAGAGTTCAATCATCCAGTGAGCTTCATTCTAAGAGAATTGAGAGCATTATTAGTAAGATCTTCAAGAGTGTTGAGAGAGCATTTATTTGGGTGTATTGGTTCATTGGATTTTGAGAGTAGTTCTCAATTTCATAACTCACATTTACTAGTAACATTATTCTTCAGTCATTGCCCATAAATGTAGGCATTAAGCCGAACCACATAAATTATTGTGTCCTCATTTCTTTATATTTGTACATCAATACATTTGTTTTCCATCCACAAATCGCAATCACTGTAATATAGATAATTACTCAACTCGCATTTCCATAACAATTGGTATTAAAGCTGACGGTTCATGCTTGGGGCATATAGTACTGCTCGTAAAAATAGTAGAGCCAATAGTTTGTACTTGGGTGTATCAAGAGACTACAGTGTAGTTTTATAGATAAGTGCATGTTTAAGAAAGTTCTATCAACAAAACAATAAGATTCTAAGGAGTCTGAGTTTTAAGTGGGACCATTGTAATCCCTCTAATCTTTCTTGGAAAATTCCCCGGCGCATTATCTATTCAAATAGACACAAAAGTACTAGCAGTTTAGATTAAGTGATTAAAATGGATGGCAAAGGCATCCTCGTCATCTTCGTCAGCAAGGACTACTATTACTAATGTGAAGTTTTAAGTGGAAAAATTCAATGGTACTAATAAATTTGGTATATTGCAATGTGAGGTATTAAATGTTTTATGTCAACAAGAGTTGGAGCTTACTCTTGAAGAAAAACTTGACAAGATAAATGATAACGAGTTAAAAAAGATCAATAGATAGGCATGTAGCACCATGTGCCTTTGTCTCGCTAAGATCAAAAGTACTTTGTGATGAAGGAGACATCAGAAAAGAAATTTTAGAAGATGCTAAGGATAAGTATATGATGAAAAGCTTTAAATAGGCTTTATTTGAATAAGAAACTCTATAGACTCATGTATGCAACTGACATGTGGATAAATGATCATGTGAACTCATTTAAAAAGATATTAGCTTATTTGCTGAATTTAGATGAGACTTTCAGGGCTGAAGATAAGGTATTGTTACTGTTAAACTCTCTTCTTAATAAATATGTCATCTCACCACCATTTGCCTCATGAGAAGCATAAAGTCACATTTGATACTATATGCAATGCTTTGCATAATTGTGAGACCACAAAGAAAGATAGAAAAGATCATAGATATATAGTATTAGAAGCATTGACAGTAAGAGGTCGTTCATGGAGCCATAAACCTAGGAAAAAAAAGGCAAGTCTAAAGTAAGACCTATTAGAGATGAATGTGCTTTTTGTTGAGAAAAAAGACATTAGAAAAAAAATTGTCTTCAACTACAAAACAATGATAAGGGCAAGGCGATTTTTGATACATGTGTTGCTAAGAACAATGCCGAGGAGTCAGATTTTACTTTGGTCGACATGATGTTGACGTATCACTCAGATGAGTGGATTTTGGATTCATATGTGTTGTACTTATCATATGTGTCCTAACAAGGGCTAGTTTTCTAGCTTCAAAGAGCTAAACGATGGAGTTATTTTTATGGGCAATGACAATGCCCTTAAAACCATGAGAATAGGTTTAATCCAATTGAAGAATCATGACAGCTCAATCCAAGTCTTGATAAACTTTCATTGTGTACCAAACTTGAAGAAAAATCTCATCTCATTAGGAGTCCTAGAATCTAAAGGGCTTACAATTATTTAAAGATGGATTCTTAAAAATGATAACCAATACACTAATAGTAATGAAAGGCATAAAAAGAAATAACTTATACTATTTCCAAAGGAGTACAATTATTAGATTAGCAACAACAATTTCTAAAATGGATGCAAATTCAAAGACAACCAAGTTATGACATATGAGTTTAGGACATGTTGGTGTAAAAGCTTTGCAGACTTTGATGAAACAAGGCTTATTAAAAAGTGCAAATTCATGCAAATTGAAATTTTGTGAACATTGTATTATAGGCAAGCAAACAAGGATAAAGTCGTTCAACAATTCATGATACAAAAGAAATTTTAGACTATATTCATAGTGATATGTGGGGACTTACTAGAGTAGCTTGTTTAGGAGATATGCACTATTTTGTTACTTTTATCAATTATTATTCAAGAAAAGTATAGGTGTATTTGATGAAGAACAAGAATAAAGCTTTATGTATATCTTTTAAATGGAAAATGATGGTGGAGACTCAAATTAATCGAAAGGTCAAAAGACTCTACTCAGACAATAGTGGTGAATACAAGAATGACTTATTTCTACAGGTATGTAAAAATGAGGGCATTGTGCAATACTTTACTATTCGAGATACCCCACAGTAGAATGGGATGGTAGGACATATAAACCGGACTAAAGTTCTGCATATGTTATCAAACACTGAATTGAGCAAGGAGTTTTGGGTTGAAGCAGTTGTATATGCATGCCATATGATTAAACATTTGCCATTAGTTGTAATTAAGGGCAAAACATCTATGGAGATGTGAATTAGTAAACCTATTACTAATTATGATTCTTTACATATTTTTTATTCTGCTACTTATTATATAAAGGAATCTAAGCTAGGCCCAAAAGCAAAGAAAGCATTATTCATGTGTGTAACTGTTGGGATAAAAAGATACCATCTGTGGTATCCAATTACGCAAAAGGTCATTATCAACAAGGATGCAACTTTTGATGAATCTACTATGTTGAAACAAAAGGATTCTTAAGAGGAAGACAAGACCAATAGTGCTTCGCACCAAATAAAGTTTTAAAAGGTTAAAGTTGATACAGCTAGTTTTGATGAGACAGATAATGATTCATTATCAACTGAAGATCAAGAAGAGGTTCTACATGATCTTGATTCAATTGCATATACAAGGCCAAAAAAAGAAATTTGTAATCCTGTGTACTATACTAATATGGTGGCTTATGCATTTCTAATTGTAGATGTTGATGTTCCTTCCACTTACAAATAACCAATAAGTAACAATGAAAGTGTACAATGGAAGCAAGCAATAGTCAAATGAATGCAATCTCTTTAAAAGAATGAAACTTGTGATTTAATTACACTACCCAAGGAAAAGATGGCAATTGGGTGTAAATAAGTATATACAAAAAGGAAGGATTTCTTTATAAGAGTAAAATTTGATATACAGCTAGATTAGTAGTAAAAGATTATGCTCAGAAGGAAGGATTAGACTATAATGAAGTGTTCTCTCCAGTTGTGAAACATTTCTACATTGGAATTTTACTAGCCATGATTGCGCAATTTGATCTTGAATTGGTTTAAATTGATGTGAAAACCACATTCTTACACAGTAATTTAAAAGAAGAAATCTACATTACTCAGCCAAATAGATTCAAGGTTACTGAAAAAGAAAATTAAGTTTGCAAACTGACAAAGTCACTTTATAAATTAAAACAATCATTAAAGTAGTGGTACAAGTAATTTATTCAGTTTATAAAAGAGCAAAAATACACAAGAAATAAATTTGATCATTGTGTGTATTTTTGCAAGCTACAAAAGGGATCCACTATGTATTTTCTCTTGTATGTCGATGATATGATAATAGCATCCAATTACAAAGATGAGATTAAGAAGTTGAAAACTCGACTTAATCAAGAATTTGAGATGAAAGATGTGGGTGAAGTTAAGAAGATTCTTGGCATCAAGATATGTTGAAATAAAGCTCGTGGCAAAGCCAGCTTGTCTTAAAAGAAACATTTGAAGAAGGTACTAGAACAGTTTGGCATGAATGGGCAGACAAAACCTATGAGTACCATGTTGGCTTCTTATTTCAAGTTTTTTACACAACTTTCTTGTTTGATAGATGCGAAATGAGTATACATGTTGCAAGTTCCATATTCAAATGCAGTTAGTAGCTTGGAGTATGCAATGGTGTGGTCATGACCTAACATTTCACAAGCAGTTAGTGTGGTAAGTAGATATATGCATAATCTTGGTAAAAGACATTAGCAAGTTGTGAAATGGATTCTATGGTACATTTAAAAAATTGTAGATGTTGGTTTACTATTTAAGCGAGATGAAACACTTGGTCAAGGTCTGATTGGGTATGTTGATTTTGATTACACCAGTGATTTGAACAAACGACGGCCTACCACCAAATATGTATTTACTTTTGCTAGAGGGCCAATCAGTTAGAAGTCTACACAGTATTCTACAGTTGCACTGTCAATCACGAAAGCCGAGTTTGTGGTAATTACGAAGGCTATTAAAGAGGTTATTTGGTTACAAGGCTTACTTGAAAACTTAGGATTGGTCCAGAAACATGTTAGCGCGTATTGCAACAGTCAAAGTCCTATTCACAAAGAACCAAGTTTATCATACACGTACAAAGCACATCAACATATGTTTTCACTTTGTGCAAAAAATTATTAATGAGGAGAAGATTTTCCTTCAGAAAATCAAGATTGCAGAGAATCCCGCAGATATGTTGACCAAGGTCCTAACGATGATCAAGTTTGAGCATTGTCTAAACATGATCAATATCTGGCAAGTTTAAAACAATAAAAAAGGCCAAGATTGGAGAACGATTTGATATACAAGGAGTTCAATACTATTAAAGTTAAGGTGGAGATTTGTTAAAGTTGTGGCTTGAATAAATAACTAAAAGCATGAACTAGTGTGGTTGGTAAGCATTAAAGAATTTGGCAAGTGCACAATTGGTTGCTAACCAATTCTGTTGATCGACCACAATCGCCATTACGGCCATTATAAAATTAACAATATGTTAAAGCCTAAACACTATAAATAGGCTTCATTTCGTGAGAGTTCAATCATCTAGAATAGTGAGCTTCATTTCAGGAGAATTAAGAGCATTATAAATAACCTCTTCAAGAGTGGTGAGAGAGCATTTATTTGATTGTATTGGGTCATTGGGTTTTGAGAGTAGTTCTCAATTTTGTAACTTTTATTTGTTAGTAAAATTATCTTTTAGTCCTCACCCGTGGATGTAAGTATTAAGTCAAATCACGTAAATTATTATGTCCTCTTTTCTTAATATTTGTACATCACCACATTTATTTTTTGTCCACAAATCGCAATCACTATAATATAGATAATTGCTCAACCTGCACTTTCGCAACAATAAGGCCTTTCTTATTTTTTTGACAAATAAATCATATTATATATCAATAATTAGGTTGTTCAAATCTTGGGCGAAGGTAAAAAATTAGTTTGTCCTTTATCCATCCTTCTACCTTTTTAAAATGAGAGAAAAAAATAAGGATTAACAATCCTTATCCATCCTTATACCTTTATCCATCCTTCGACCTTTTTCAATATGGTAACCGATCGTTGATGAGGATTTGTCCTTTCAAAAATAAATAAAAACAAATGAATTTGGCTATATATTTAAAATGGTCAGAGGGGTATTGCAAAACATATTAATTACACGTCAATATCTTTTAATTGATGATATAAGTTGCCTTTTATAGTCACTGTCTTGATTCAGGCGTGATTGATTGGTCTTTAAATGGTAACAGATCGTTGATGAGGATTTGTCCTTTGAAACAAAAAGTAATCGTAAACATAAATGAATTTGGCTATGTATTTAAAGTGGTCAAAAGGGGCTTACAAACGACATTATTTTACACACAATTCCAATTACGAAGAAACAAAAAGAATAGTTTCTTTCAGCCAAAAGATGCTATTGCTTAGTCTTATTATTTCATCGATGTGCATGATGAACAATGCCGTTATACATCATCGTAGAAGGCATGTTAACATCATAAATAAAATAGGAAAGGATATTTTAGTATGCTGCCAGTCCAAGAATGATGATCTCCATGAGCATTTGCTGCATATCGATCAGACCTACTCATTCTCTTTCAAAAATAACGTTTTTTGAACCACACTATTCTTCTGCAGATTTGCATGGGATGGGCAGTTGCATTGGGTCAACATCTATGATGCCCATAGGGATGCCTGCACTGATTGTAACTGGGGTTTATTCCCAGATGGTCCCTGTTTGGCCGAGCCTCCTACGAACATGGCTACGTGTTTTATCTACCATTATTAGTATCTATCTTTATTCTTTTGTCTTACGGGTGCAGCTTTAGGGGCTGTGAATGTGTTTTGCGTCTGCGGTCATTTATGTTTGGGTCGCAGATATTTTTAATGTTAAAAGAACTATATGTATTTCTAAAAAATCATATGCATGATATAATTTGATCGATCAATAAAACTCGGCTCCGTCGACAATGCACCCATTACAATGTGCCCCATTTTTTTGTCATTTTCGCGAGCAAACGTTGGATGAGATAAGAATAAATCGAACAATGTGAATGATGACACATGTGCAGCTAGATAAACCGGTCAAGCAGGTAAAGAAAAAGTAACTGTATTTATGTAACAAATCTTAAGTAAAATCTAATAATATATAGATTAGCCTATTAGGAATCAACTCAATAGTCATTAACAGCAATATTTATTTAAATTAGGCTAATCTAGTTTTGGTCTGGGTTTTTATTGTTTCACATTTTTGCCTTTCTAAGAAAACGAAACCATGATTTGTGAGAAACAAAAAGGTTGATATTAGTAGCAATTTGTATTTTGGATTAGACATAAAATATGTTACAGTAATGCTGTAGTCAATAACAATTAGAAAATATTTTTATATTGATAACAATGATTAAAGTTAGAAAATAAGTGATGACAATTTCGATAACCTAATGCATACATTAGGTAGAAATAAGAATTCATTTTTAAAATCTGGCTTGTAATGAAAGGAAGTGTAGGTGCTTATAAGTCCACTGACTGGCATCTATAGGGTAGAGGGAGGTCAAATGCTTATAAGCTCATAAGTCCACCAACGTACGTTGTAATTCAAATCCTAATTAGATGACATACCAACAATAGCAAGGGTCGTCCCTAAAGAAAGAACCTATCCTAATACTAATTGTTATAGTAAAGTTTTGCAGATAAATTCTATGCCTCACTAGTATTATTCTAAATGAGTCAACCCACGTGTTTATTCCACTCTTTAATACGTTTTCCTTGTATTTGTATATGTTGAATTCCATATCACATAAAAGTAATATAAAATAAATTTAAAAATCGAAATGTGAATCTTTGTGAAATGGCCAAAAATGCCAGTAAAATTATTTTCTTCACAGTCAGAAAATAAGATCTGGATCTTGTTGTACCATACTATATTTGGCACATCCAATTATACTAACGATCCAGCTTTCCCATACTTAGGAAGGACCAGCAAAAATCTACTAATTTGGCCACTTTATTCTAATTAAAACAAACAATAATACAATTTTCCTTCGCATGGTGATAATTTCTCCCCACAATTTTTGTAAATCCACCCACTTCTAGAAAATAACTATAGAAAATTCACAACATTTTCAAAAATTTGAAATGAAGATGAATTTTGGAGAATTAACTAATTATTTCTATCTTAAATTTTTTCTCATATCTAAAATTTTCTTATTATATTTCATTGCTATGATTGCTCTCACCTAAATTTAAATTGACTATTTTACCCTTACAAGATCAAAGTACTAAAAATTTACTTTAACTTCAACTTTTATAATTTTATATGAAATTTATTGTTTCTGAATAATGCATCAATTCTATTTTATTTATATGACTGTTAATCTTTAATTAAACTACATAATATCTTTATCGTATAATACTCATGTAAATTTTATCAAGCTGTCAAATTTATGTCACTTAAATGTAAGATATTAAAAATTATTAGATTTCATTTAGAAAAAGTTAGATTATAGATTACAAAATTAAATACTTAAACTATTAAATACAAGAACACATATTTATTGGGATAATTAAGGGTGTTCGCGGATCGGATTTTACGGATTGGGCATCAATCCATATCCGATCCACAATTTTGTAGATTATAAATTTTTAATCAAATCCAATCTATGGATTGATGAAACTCAACTCAAATTCAATCCATGCATCTACAATCGGATTTGGATTTAACCCAATTTGTATCTAATCTACCATTTTACAGAATTTTTTGTGGGTTAAAAATTTTTAAGTCTGTTCAACCCACAAACTAATCAAATAAAAAAATTTAATATAAAAATAACTTTACTACTTATCATATTTAAAACTAAATAAGAATTAAATAAATTAATTGTTTAAATAAAGTCAGAAAATACATTCAAAGTTTTGAATATAACCCACCAAAAAAAAATCGCATTTATTTAAATCAATACATAAAAATTAACTATTTAAGAAGCTATATTTGTTTATTTATTTATTATATTATTATTAGATAAGATATAATATGGTGTTAATGTAACTATATTTTAACTTATTTATTTATTAGTAAGTACTAATGCCATATTTATAAGTTTAATTTTTTAATTAAATAATTTTTTTATTTTTTTGCGGATTCGTGCATTTTTATAGATTTATAGAAGTAAATTTATATCCAATCCACCAACGGCAGATTTTTAAATTTTCAATCCAATCCACCCAATTCACAGATTAGATTTTTACAGATCGGATGGATTGAGCGAATCGGATTAGATAATGAACACCCCTAGGGATAATTGGTTTATTTTATGCCATAAGGGTGAAATAGTTAAATAAAATTTATGTTAAAACAACCTTAATGGGTAAAAAAAAAACTATGTAAGAAAAAAAAATTTGAAAATGATTGAATTGGTTAATTCTATAAAAACAAATTATTGATTTGTATTTATTAAAAATAATGTAAACTTATTGTAAATGTTTTTAGAAGTAAGGTGAATTTACATAAATAATGAAAATGAAAATATCTCCATCCTTTTCCTTGAAAGTACTACATGGTGCGAGAATATATTATTATACTGTTTAAATATTCTTTCAGTCCCTAAAATTTGAGCAAACTACCAAATTAGTATCAATACTTTCATAAATTGCTCAAAAGGTCATTTTTTGTTGTTCTATTTTAGTTAAATCTGCTTGATCGTCATCTATTTATTTTACATCTTGTATGTCAAATTTGTTTGAATTTTAAATTATGTCAGACAAAAAAAAACCTATCTTACTGTTAATGACATAAATGTTTTAGGTAATTCGTACTTTTTTTTAAAGTATAAAAATCAACTGAACAATTAACTCAAACTATATATTAGAGACTAAACAATCACAGCTTAACCTGAACATGTATATGCCTATTTTAAGGGAGAGGGTAGTTGCAAATTTCCTGCACAGACAACTAAAAATCAAGAATGGCTTCTTTAACCAAAATGGTTATGTTACTTAGTCTTGTTGTGTCATTTATGTGTATGATGAGCAATGCCGCTTCTGATCGCCCCGTAAAGCATGTTAAAATCATAAATAAAACAGGAAAAATCATAAATAGAACAGGAAAAGATTTTATAATGGGTTGCCAGTCGAGGGATCATGATCTTGGTGAACGTGTGCTGCATAACGAGGAGACATTTTCCTTTTCGTTCAGGACTGCAGTTTTCGGACGTACTCTATTCTTCTGCAGATTTACATGGGACGGCTAGTTGCACTGGTTCGCCATCTATGATGCCGGGAGAGATGCCTGCAATGATTGTACCAGAGTATATTACCAAATGGTGGTAGGGTAATAAATTTTTTGGTAAAAACTATCACCTATAACTAAAAAATATTTACGTTGTATCACTAAGAATAAATAATGAATTATGCATAAGCGTACCTGAAGCGTACCTGAATCCATAACACTGAATAGTTCTCTAGGATTGTGTGGTTGGTCTTACAGATCTATACATTCTCCTAGAAAATCCTTTAAGTTTTTCTATGTTCTCTCTCTGACGATAAGATGTCAGAAAGAATGGAAAAGATACGTGTGACCTAGGGACCATGACCACTTATATAGACAATATTTTTTTGTTGTCACTAGGTATTCTTAATTTTGTCCATCATAGAATTAGAATATCATTGGATCTATACACATTAAAAGCTCACATCCTATTAGATACATTAAAGCTCATAACATCGATAACTTTAATAGATCACTTTAATTGAGTTTAACCTTATATGACAAATCGCAATACATAATTATTCACATATAAGCCCAATGTTGATTAAGGATCCAATAATGATAGATTAAAAAATTCAACAAAACGGTCCCTATTTAGCCGCGACTCATCTTAATCATGCTATTTGCTATTAGTATCATTACTTAATAATTAGCTTCCGTATTAATTACCTTGATACAAAATAAACCTCTATAATGTTTAGCAGGTAAAACCTTTTCTTTTATAATGCAAGAGGTTTGAATTCGAGGTTCAGATCCATTAGATTGTGTAAGTGTCACTCTGTTTAGTTGGTAAAATAATTTCTTCAATGATACAAAAGATTAATTTATTTTAATTTGTGGGTGATAATTAGTTTAATTGGTAAAACTTCTTAATTAATACAAGGAAGTCTTAAGGTTTATATCCTATTGGGACGTGTGAACAGGAAATTTAATGAGTAGTTGCTAGACTTAATTTAAAAAAAAAAAAATCCATTCATATTCCAGATTGAAATACGTGAAAATGATCTGGCTCTCCAATCTGTGAAGGGATAAGCACAAATCCACTAATGCTATATAACATGTACCAACTAATTTAGATTATCTCCTTCCATTTGAACCCAATTTCCTTGAAAAGCACAAGAAAAAGAAACGTGTCCTTTGATCAAACATGGAAAGAAATACACCTTGCAATTCCTATTTAAAAGCATGTTCATTGAATTTGCATAAACCTAATCTTTTGTTACTTATAAATCTTTGTTGTTTCATTGATGTTTATGATGAGCAATGGCGAATTGGCGAAATACAATGTCCTGAAAAGCATGTTCATGAAATCATATATGAATTAGGGTTGGATGTTACAGTGAGTTGCCAGTCAAAACATAACTGGACTCAAATTAAATTGACTGGATTTCTCCGAGAATAACAGATTTTGGGCTAGTGCATACAACCGTAGGCCGATATGAATCAAACCAGCTCTTATTAATTTTAAATCGTTTGTAACACGAGTCCCCTTGTAGTTACAATTTTAAACCAAAATTACAGGCTTCTGTTCCTCCAACAACGGCTAACTTTTGCCGCTAAGGTCTCGACCTACTATCGACACTGTAGGCGGCTCATGCCCTTAACTATTGAGAATACAAGTTTGAGCCTCTGTGTATCGGAGCCCAATTATTTTTCCCTACGTTAAATTTGGATAGAGTTATATATAAAAATGTTTTAATTTATAATCCTAAATTTATTAAAACCTGAAAAAACTAATTTAATAGTGTAATGACTATGAAAGGTATTAAATTATGTGGTTTAATAATATAATAACATTATACTATTAAACTATATAATTTAATTTTTTTAAAATTTTAATAAAGTCTAGAATCTTAAATCGGATCAGCACTCAAGTTATTTATTTCTCCAAAATATTACTGGAAATAATTTTTTTATTAGTTTCAGTAGACTTTTGAGCTGTACTACAAGTATATACATTTAAGTTTTCATAGACTTCAAATTGTAGTAGCGGTAGATCGTATCCAATTAAAAAAATAAAAAATAAAAAGGCAAACTTTTGATGCTCCAATATGGAGTTCTTTTCTAATAAAATTTAAAAACTCAATACAAACACAATTATATGCAGTCAAGCTTGGTCGTTAGTAATCAGACTAGATAAAATTATTTATACCCAACAATTTTCAAGTAATTCCATCACAGCTAATACTGTAAATAAACAGTAATCTTCGTGGTAAACTTTTAATAAGATAATAATGATGTTTAATACTGTAAATAAACAGTAATCTTCGTGGTAAACTTTTAATAAGATAATAATGATGTTATGTCACTCTTGTTGGATGGCTTTACTGTGTGTATGGTCTGTATTTCTTGTGTGTATGATACTGATAGGACAATTTATACCTTACATTTATGGTAACTTACAACTAATAAAAATGATGCAAAAATGAATAATATACGGATGGGCCACGTGGCTTATTTTTAATAATTATAAATTACATTAAATATAAGTTGGGGAGACCTGACTATTGATAGTGGTGGTCTTTCCTTTTACTCTTTGGCTTACAAGTGTCATTTTTTGGAACACGATTAGAAATGATACTTTGTAAAGTAGAGCTTAGATTATTGTGTGGGAAAGTACAAATTAAAAGTAAGACAGAAAACAGTGTCCTCGTGGTCAATACCACAAAAGAATCCTTCAACAAGAAAGTCATGGATGCATGCAGATCTATGATTTTGCTTCATGTGATGGTCAAGAGAAAAATCAAAAAACTCTGCAGCACCAAAACCTGAGCTAGCCAGCGGCTAGCCGTTGTGAATTTTGGAATCTATTGTTTTGTTTCATCTTGAATCTTGAGCTTCGATAATGCAAGTGAAATAAGATAAATTAAGGGTCCAAGTCCAACTACAACATTGTTGCCTATAGGATATAGTGAGACTTATTATTATAGATACTTGCATAATTTGCTAACAACAGTACGGTGACCTTCAGCATCAGAAGCTGCAGTGCTTTTGTAAAGAAAGAATCACTGCACAGTCTCAGATCTTTGAAAAGGTGAGTGAACATGAAATACAAATTAGGAATCAATTCTTTCACACTCATTAGTCATTACCAACTTGGGAATAGTAAAGAGTGACACAGCCAAAACTCCACTAATCAATGGGTCCCCCAGCCCCCCATGGAATTTTTTAAGTAAAATCAATACGACTTCTTTCACTCTGAATTACCTTGTCACAAACCTTTTTGGGTTCTTTTTACAAGATTCTTACTATCCATCTTAAATATGCTCTGATTTCATTTGAAGGAATTGCTTGCAAATATCGAAAATGGGATGTGAAAATTTTTCAAGTACTGCAAATGCCAACCTTTCAACTATTGGCTATGTATGTTGTGATGCATTAAGATATAAGAAATAACAACATTTTCTTCTTTACATCAAAAGTACCCAAAAGAGATTTGTAATTGAAGAAGCTGGTGATAAAACAAAACTTCATTTCTACTTAGTTGAAACTATTTAAATAATTATTTGAAACCAATTCTGCTACCAGAGGAAGATGAGTAGAATAGTGAGGAGGCAGAGAAGCTTGTGTTGTTGCTTTTTGGATGCAGAGTTGCCGCGGGTTTAGATGAAGATGTTGCTAGAACTCCACTTGAGTTCTTATTTTGTTGAACATTAGCAGCTGCTGGTGATCCCTTGAGAAGCATGTCAACCTTCGCATACTCCTCTCTTTCGTGTTTTATTTCTTTGAGCATCGCGGCAACATCTTTCATTGTCGGTCTCTCATCAGGAGATGCATTTACGCACAATAAGGCTACGCCTAATGCCTGCATCATTTCATCAATTTCTGACTCTGGTCGAGATAGAAGACTTGGATCGAGGACTTCAATTCCCCTCTTCTGTCTTACCCAATCTACAACATGGGATCCATCAGGTATTGTTGGATCAATTGGTTGCTTCCCTGTCAAGACTTCAAGCATTACAACCCCATAGCTGTAAACATCGCTTTTCTCTGTGATCTTCATCATGTAACCATACTCTGAATAGAACAATAAATGTTAGTTGAAGATTGCTAAGCAGCTATAATGGCAGCATAGTATAAGATTTAACATGTTATTGATTAACAACAAATAATGGAATAACAAAGCCCCAGACAAAATAAAGTAAAGGGATATTGAACTAGGGCATGGATCAAAAGATGCTTACCGGGAGCAATATATCCATAGGAACCAGCAACTGTGTTGGAGGATCGAGCAAAATCACCATCATCAACAAGCTTGGCTAGGCCAAAGTCAGCAATATAAGGCTCAAATTCAAGGCCAATGAGAATGTTATTGGCTTTAATGTCCCTGTGAACTATGGGAGGGACACAGTCATGGTGCAAGTAAGCAAGGCCTTGAGCTGCTCCAAGCAAAATTTGGTACCTCAGTTCCCATTCCAATGCATTTCCTGTTCTCTCATGAAGGAGACTGCCCAAGCTCCCATTAGGCATATAGTCATACATGAGCAATCTATTGTTTCGATTCCAGCAACAACCCAAGAACCTAACGATATTCTTGTGTCGAATTGAGCCAAGCGTTTTTATCTCTGCTGAGAAGGAATCCCGAACCCCAGATTTCTCATCACTACATCCGTTAGCTACGGCCATTGTTGTTGGCCAAAGCTTCTTTACAGCAATGACTTCACCATTGTCCATATCAGCACGATAAACAACACCAGAACATCCTTTGCCTATCACATTGGCATCAACTAGGCATTTCAAGACTTGCTCTACTGAGAAATTCAGCTTCTGGAATGGAGTGAATTGCCATGGCCATGAGTCTCCCAACTCAGAATCATCATTATCTTTCATAGCCCTTTGTGCTCGAATTAATGCAAAAGTGCCCATGATCGCCATCGCCACTGTCAGGGTGATCAACAACACAATGGCTACTTTAAGTTTCCTTGACCTCCGCACATCATTTTCATTGCTTGCTAGTCCTGCCCTGCCATCATTGCTCAAGAAACAGGAGTTCTTTCTCGAAGAACAAAGGCCTTCATTTCCTGCTAGGTCTGTTGGCGACAACTGTCTAAAGAGCTTGCTGTCAGGAAGATAACCTGTGAATTTATTGTAGGAGATGTTGAGAGATACTAGATTATCAAGCTGTGCCAGCAGATTCAAATTCCCCTCAAGCTTGTTATGTGAAAGGTCTAGAATGGAGAGCTTATTTAGAGCAGAAATTTGAGCCGGTATTGGCCCAGTGAGTCCATTACAACTGAGGTTGAGAGCTATTTCAAGGGCTTCTATTTGACCAAGTTCCATCGGCACACTACCGGTGAGCTGATTGCTGCTGAGATCAAGCAACTGAAGACTTGAACAGAGGCCAAGTGATGAAGGAATGGGTCCAGAAAACAGATTCTTCGACAGAATGATCTTGTTCAATGACAAAAGACGCCCCAGGCTCGCTGGTATTTGACCTGAAAATCGATTATCTGAAACATCAAGAACTTGTAGCCCGGAGAGAGATGACAAAGAATTAGGCAGGGAACCCTGCAGAGTGTTGTGACTAAGGTCTATCATTTGCAACTCTGTGCAATCACCAATCTCATCCGGAACCGATCCTGAAAGACGATTACTAGATAAATCAAGAAAGGTTAAAGTCTTCAAACCCCCAATTTCTCTAGGAATCAAACCAGCAATGTGATTATTTCCAAGCCTTAACCGCACAAGTGAGCTGCAATTGCCAATTTCTGGAGGTATGGAACCCGAAATATCGTTGGAAATCAAGAGAAGCTTTGTGAGGTTGTGAAGCTGGAACAAACCAGCAGGAACGCTAGCAGTCAGTGAATTGTGAGACAAGTCTAGAGCTTGGAGATTGCTACAACTAGCCAAAGTTGAAGGAATGCTTCCTTCAAGCTGGTTCTGCCAAGCAAAGAAAACAGTGAGCTTTGACAGCATCCCAAGCTCTGGAGGAATCAATCCTGAAATCTGATTTGTATCAAGTTGCAATTGCACAAGATTTGTGGCGTTGGCCAGATTCGCGGGTATTGAGCCAGACACATTGTTATCACTAATCATAAACTCTTCAAGCTCCGAAAGGCCTCCTATTGACAATGGTATAGTCCCAGACAGAGAATTTAAAGAAAAATCAACCATTTTCAAACTTGTACAATTACCAATCTCTTCTGGGATAGCACCAACAAGATTATTTTGCCACAACAACAATTCTTCGAGCTTTTTAAGCTTACCAATCTCTGGTGGAATCGAACCAGAGAGACTATTTTCATAGAAAAACAAACTCACAAGCTCAGAGCAGTTACCTATTTCAGCAGGAATCTCACCTGAGATCATTGTAGTGTAAATAGACAATGTCTGAAGTTTGCTTAGCTTACCCAATGAAGCTGGCAATGAACTCGAAACTCGCGTATCAGCCAATCCCAAAACAGTCATACTGCTGCAATCTCCAAGCTCAGCAGGAATCTTCCCCACAATGTCCTTGTTTCCTCCAGCCCTCAGCTCTTCAAGATTGGATAGTCTTCCAAGCTCTGCAGGTATATTCCCGGCCAAGGCATTATCAAAGAGTAAGAGTTTCCTGAGGCTCTTACATTTACTCAACTCAACAGGGATTTTCCCAGTAAGCTGATTAGAGTTCAAAATCAACTCTTCAAGATTGTGAAGCTTGCCAAGACTTGAAGGTGCAGTACCAACAAGATTGTTAGAACTAAAGTCAATGACTCTAAGTCCCACACAATCACCAATATCAAACGGGATACTCCCAGTGAGATTTGCATCAGAAATGACAAGCTTTTGAAGATGTTTAAACGAAGAAAGATTGGTTGGTATTGGAAGTTGAAGAGGCACAGACAGTATTGTAATCTCAGTTACAAAACCTTGAGCAGAGCATTTAATGGAGGTCCAGTTACATGGGGAGGCATCAAGACCGTTCCAGTTATTAGAGAATGAAGAAGAAGAAGATAATGAGGAGTGTAGCCATGAAAAGAGAACGGAAGCTTCATGGTTTTGAGACTCAACAACTGAGGTAAAGAAGATAGAGAAGAAGAAGAAGAAAAAGAAGACGGCTTGTTGCCTCGAGGCGGGCATTGATATTGAAGACAATGTGCCTCAATTTCCAAAACTTTCTTCTCGGGTTTGTATCATTGGGTTTCTTGATGTTTTTTCTCTCTTTCTTTGTGCTTGCTTGCTTGCTTTCAACTCAAAAACTCTCAACAAGTTTTGATAGTAACATTAATGCAAAAGCACAAAAAATAATAGTAATATAAAAGATTATAAAGAAATGAAAACAAAAGCAAAGCCAACGCCTAGAGATCACCAACAACACCACCACCACCACAACACTTAATATGTATTATAAAATAGGTTTTCTGCTAGATGGGCTCACGCGCAAGAAAGAAGAGAGACACCATATGACACGACTTTTCAAGTTTCATATGTATTTTTCTGAACATGTCAATAATAAAACAAAAAAAAAATAGATTTGTTTAAATTATTATTTAATAGTGATGAGGGGTGCGATGAGAGCAGATGACAAGCCCTAACTCATAGTGAGTGCTTGTATGTTTTTAATAATGTTTGAATGCGCAAACAGACACAAGGGATCCTTATTCTCTTCCTCAATTTGCTCATTGTAAGAAGCTCTCTGGGTTCAGTTACTGCGTTTGTATTTTCGGCTCCTCTCTGTCATCCACTCATTTCACAAACTGAATGGTTGGGTGAAATATTTTAATTTATTAACAAAGAACAAAATTAGATTTCATTTTCACTGAAGGAGATCAAAGAATTTAGAGTACAATTAAGTATTGTGTGTTATTATTATGGCAAGAAACAGCATGGTATCTTAAATAAGAGATGTGACTCTAATGTACTGTTGTGATTAGTGAGGCGTATAAGTGCTTGTGCCAACTATATATTAGCTATATCTTGGTTTGCTTTTTGCATGTACAAAAGTCAAAATTTATTTACTACTAATGAATCAATTTGGAAGCTTACAGAAAAAGTTAGGAGAAAAATAATTTTGAACGTTTTTTAGTAATAAATTTTATTAAATTAAAATTAAGAGAAATTTAAACATCACTAATACATACGAGTAATGATACGATCACAAATTTCTTGTACAAACTAATTTGGTATAATGTTATATTGATCAATTGGAGAAAACTTTACACGAAACACATGTTTTATTTTCATTATTTTCTATTTTTATTCAGATAATACAATTATACTACCAATTTGTACAAACAAATTAGTAGCTTTATCAATGCTGAATAAATATTATTATCAGTCTTTTTCTTTTTTTCCCTCTTTAATGGTAGAATGTAAGCTTTAAAGGGATATGTCAAGATTGCTAATAAATGTTATTTTACCATTTACACAATTCAAAACAACGTATTTATGAAAGAGCTTTCTTTAAATACATATATACTATTGATTGCTTATTATTTTTAATATTCTTAACGTAGATTCTTAAGGCAGATATTAATAAAAGCCTTATAAAAAAAATTAATTAAGAAGAGAGAGTAGGCTGTCTACTAAAATATAATTCTCACATGGATTTTGAGTTGCTGTTATACAAAATAATAAAAAAATAATAATGTTTATTTTAATCTTCTTTTAAGATTCAAAAAATATTTCTTTTTTAGTAGTTAACTCTAAAGTCAATATCTGATTCTAGTGATAAGGAACGATCATCCTAACCTTTAAGGGTGAAGTCTTAGGTTTGAGTTTCAATGGATATGTGAGTTACTAAATAAAAAAAGAAAAAAAAATTGAGAAATTTTATCTTTTTTTCTTGTTGTTTATTTTTGCATATTTTTCTTTTTCTGGAAGGTTTATTCATACCAAAATATGGGTCTAAAACTATGAGAATATTAAAATTTCAAGAACTAAGAATTGCCCTTTCTTCGCCATTTAGCTATGGTAAGTTGAGATGAGATACTCTAGTGTCTTAGAGTTGAGAAAAACATATATAGTAGTTACAGATATACCTTAAAAAACTCAACAAGAAACATGAGAAGCAATTCTTTATTGTGCATTAGCAAATTAATTGTAAGATATCACTACTTTATGGACATGTTAATTAAATTCATTATTTTGACAACAAAATGTATCAGAATAATTCAGAATATTACATGACTTTAAAATACATGGGCAGAGAGTCGAATACGGGTCTCACAATTTACGCTGTCCTCCTAATTTTGTATACTTCGCTTATTTTTGTCAAGACAAACATTTTATAATTATATTTTTTTTTTTTCTTTTTCTTTTTTGATAGACCACTACCGAACCAACTCAATCCCTTGCAAAATAAAGCATTACTTTTTTCTTCTTTCCCTATAATTTCATTTTTACACAACTTTCTCTTCATTGGATTAGAGATATAGCCAGTTGAAGTTGCAAATTGCACAATAGAATCTGGTCAGTTTCAACATCACTCGCAGCTGGGAATTTGAAGCAATCATTGGATGGCAAGATGGTCTGCGAGACATTAGCTAAACCACCACTGACTGATGATAACAAACCCTAATTTCAATTCCAAATCTGCTTAATTGAATTGATAAATATTAATTCTTCACAAGCTCACATAATTTGACACCCCCAATGCTTGTAAATGCTATTGCCTCCATTAGAAGTCTGATGGGGGAATTTGTGACATCTCCTGACATATTTTACATGCAAATTAATTATCAATTTTAATCAAACACATAGTGTGTGCCCAAGATGATGAGTGATTGCTTATTCCGCAAGCTTGTTTTGCTTGTTAAGCCATGCATGCGCCACAAAGCGTGGCTTCAAAATTATCAACATTTCAATTCCATCAACCAATTGAGCCAATATTAAACCTTATCATCACTACTGTTTAATTAATTTAATTAATCCCCTGTAGCGCGTCCGTACACGCGCTGATGAAGTGGTATACTTGTATTGCTAGTATTTTTGTTAAATATTATTTTATTTATCTTTTATTTTTTACCTGACAAACTATATATATATATATATATATATATATATATATATATGAGCACCCTTCGAAAGAAGAGAAATTACCTAGACCCAGATCGCCATTAGATCCAATAGCATGTTAATTTAATATAAATTACAAAGCATAGTCCCAAATTTTTATATTTTTAATTAGGTATAAGTTAATCAATACCAGTTCTGAAGAATTAAGACTTTAAGGACAATCAATAAATTTAATACGTAATAATATAACTTGTGCATTGGCATGGCACCTTCAATTTTATATAAATTGCAACACGATTAATTTATGTTATTTAAGTCACCAACAACATTCAATTTAATGGGCTGCACCTAGAGTTTTAACGGTCAATATTGATCCCATTGGTCAAAATCATTTTGTCGCCTCAAAATTTGCAAAATTAGCTAGACAAAGATGAGAATAAAAGAAAATTTGGGTTTCTATTAAAGATTTAATTTGACTCTTATAGGCTTATGTTCAAATTATGAAGGCACAAAGCGTACTATATAATTGAAGCGTTGAGATTGGTAATTGGCTAAACAAACATAAAATCAAGTTTTTTTTAAAAAAAAAGTAAACCGAACCATAATATACACATTAAGGTAGTGTTTATTTTTTGAATTAAAGTGAAAATCTCGATTGAGAGTATGGAGTGAAAGTGAGAATAGAAGTAAGTTGTTTACTTACATTGAAATAGGAGTATGGAATATGAATTAAAATTCTATTTATATGTTTACTTTATCTTAAACTGAAAGTGAATTGTTTCAAATTATAACTTTTTTCTTATTTAAAGAATTGTAGTTTTTTATTATAAAGTAAATAAAAAATTATTTATAAAAGAAATTATTTATTTTATTTTTAATTTTAATTATATAAATCATAATCGTTATTAATATTCTTAATTATGTAAATCACAATTTTTTATTAATTTTACTATTTATTACAAAGTACATAAAAATTATTTATAAAATAAACCATTTATTTTATCTTTAATTTTAATTACATAAATCATAATTATTATTAATATCTTAATTATATAAATCATAATTTTTTTATTAATTTTACTTTTAATTATATAAAAATAATTTTATATTCTTGATATGTCGTCTTAAGACAACAATATCAAAGGTAGACACTATTATTCTCTCTTAAATTGAAACTTAAGGCTCTGTTTGGTATTATATATTATTTAGCAACTATGATTTCAATCAAATTAAAACTACAAAAATACTTTGTAAAAACTTATAACTTAGTTTTTAAAATGCTAAGCTTTTACTCCAAAATTATTTTATTTTATATTTTTTAAAAAGTAGAGAGATAGTAAAGTTTTCAAATGAATTTTTTAAACCCCCTACCTCTGTCAAAATTTGAACGATAGCCAACTAAATAAAATAACTTGAAAATCAACCGACCAACACCCTGAGGCCAACTTTTATCCGTAGTTAGAAAACATAAAATGCTAAAATCACACTAGTTTAAATCTATCAAGCACTTCATGAATAATATGACAAATATCATATAATTTGGAATGAAATCTTAGAACTTTATAGCTACTATTTTAAAAAAAGTCTAACTTAAAAAAATTATTTTTATGAAATACTTTCACTTAACTGCTAGTACTGTTTTTATTTTACAGCCACCGTAATTTCAAAGCCACAAGACTATCATAATCTCAACGATTCTAAACCTCATAAGTATCAGTGAAATTATTCTTTGGATGCATTTGTAGATTATGATCACAGCCTAAAGTTGAACCGACCATGTGGGTAAGGGACTACAATAAACAGGCCAAAACACAAGTGGGTCATCAATCTTTTACATTCTATAATCATCAAAAGAAGAAAAATCTTTAAAATAAAAAAAGAGCAGAAAAAAGAAATAAAACAAGGCATATGCACGTCTCAAGCTACAACCCTAAGTGAGAAAATAATGAAGATTTGGACTTTTGGGAAGTAAAAAGGAAAATGGATTGAGTGGAGTAGTAGCTTTACCCACAACACATCCCTGATTTTGAGGTCATATCACGTGAGGACTCGAATCCAAAAATTTTGCCCCCACTAATTAATTTCCCTAACAAAACCAAACTATATAATATCTTATTACTGTGTAACAAATGAAGCTTATAATAATATGGTTATAATATTTTATATGAATAAAGTCAAAAATAAAATAAATTTTGTTCCATGTAGGAGAGAAGGTTAATTAAAATATAAACTTTAGGACCGTAAAGGTGGAAACAAATAAAATTAAAGCTAAACGGCGCTGCTTTGGCAGCCCCCTTGCTTTAAGGGTCATGGTGACCTTGGGAGTTTCCCCTATGGAATCTATACACGTGTTGTTTCTGTCACCACCTCATAAGCTCAACCTAAAAGCCCTTGTTGAGTCATTAAATTATGTTTAAGAAGAGGGTTAATATAAGAACAATCTCACTGTAAGGTTAATTTAAATCTACTCGATTGGTTAATATTATTTCATATACTAAACAAGAAAGAGTGAATATTGATGTGTGCTTTAAGGACACATATTAAAATACTAAAATTCGCAAGTTCTTTAAAATTTGACTGCATCGATGTGTTGAAAAATAGACAAAAAGAACGGTTATTGGTGGAAAGAATAGGAGGGTATGGTTCTTGTGGTGAGGGCGACCACTCCATCGATTTTCTTATGGCATTTATTTGTATAATGCGAGCTTGGTTTTGAAAGTGACCCAAGATTGAGCAGAATGAAAATTTTGATGAGGTGTGTCATTGAGCAAGCATAAAAGCTTTTTGCCTCCCAAGATCACATTCTATAATTCAAAGGCAAGCCTTTGTATTTTTTAATATTTTTTTCCTAACAAATTAAGGGCCCATCCTGTCTGTTGAAGTGAGACTATGAAAGCTAAACAATGACGAGTCGATTGCGGTGCTTGGTTGGACCTGCGACCCTTGGGATTAGGGATAGGAGTTCAGATCGGGTTGATTCGAATCGAACGAACTTAAAATTTATTTTGGATTCAGTTCATTTTAAATTAAAATTTGTAATCCGTCTGCGTTGAAAGGTTAAATTTGATCGGGTTGTATTTCAGTTTGGATTGAATCTGAACTGAATAATCAACCCGATCAGATTAACTAAGAAAATAAAAAAAAAAACAAATAATTAAAAAACATATTTCAATGCTAACACATCACACTCCCAAACATACTATTCTCAACCGCCACATGACTCCTCCACTTCTTTTTCTTCTTCTTTTTTCTCTTTATTCTTCTTCTCCTCCTTTTCTCCGCCGCTGCCAATTGCCAAATAACATCTCCTTCTTCTCTTTTCTTCTTCTTCTTTTCTTTTTCTTCTTCTTCATTTCTTCTTCTTTCCTTCTGCCGC
Organism: Luvunga scandens; assembly: GCA_030449905.1. NCBI lineage: Eukaryota > Viridiplantae > Streptophyta > Magnoliopsida > Sapindales > Rutaceae > Luvunga > Luvunga scandens. The sequence continues at coordinate 1,250,997 of JASUUG010000284.1, forward strand.
TGTCGAACATCATCATCATCTTCTTCTTCTTCTTCTTCTTCTTTCCTTTCCTTGCTCTGCTGCGAAACATCATCTTCTTCTTCTTCTTTTCTTCCTCCACTACCAAATATTTCTTCTTCTGTTTCCGATCTTTCATTAATTAATCGTTTAGTGATCTATTTTTTTAATTGTTAGTTAATTTCTTAATTTTTTTATTAATTATTGTTAATTTTTTTATTAATTATTAAATATATAATTATTTATGCTAATTAATTAATTTGTGAATAAGATTATGAGAAATTTATTTGATATTTAGTTAATTACGTCTTTTTTGGATGGAAATAAAATTAAGAATTTTAATATAAATGAATCCAAATTTAATTCAATTCGCTCAGTTCGGATTTATAGTTTGAATCGGATTGGATTAAATTTTCTAAACCGAACGAGTTAAAACTCAAATCAAAACCCGAATAACCCGAACCAAAACCCAGATGCCCACCTTGCCCACCTTGCCCACCCTTACCTGGGATGTGAACACTTGACAAATGATAGATGATGTAAACAAAATTCTTTTTGGGCCATAAAGGGCCTGGATAACATGAAATTCAGGCCTCAAAAGTCAAAAGGCTTCAAACTCAATGTTTTTTAATGTCCTTTAAACTAACTTGCCTCAATCAATAATTATGAGTACATTTAGTAGTTTGCATTTTTTTTTTTTGCATTGGATTAACGTATTGTTCTTGTGCTAGTTTAGAACTGTAAATTTTTATTATACTGTATTTTATTGCATTAAAATACTGCTCTTATGCTAACCCATATTTTGTCTATAATTTTAGTTGCATTGCATTAAAAAAGTGGCTAAATCTCTATTTGGTATAACTTTTCAAAACATAGTTTATTTAAATAAAAGTTTTGTTAGTACAACTTTTATAGGTAAAATTTTTACCCAAACAATTCTAGTTGTTTGGTTGTTAATAAAAATTTTTATTAAAAATTATAAAATTATTTTTAATAGTTAAGTTTTTTAAAGTTATATAAATAATGAAATAAAGTTGTCAAATAAATAAATAATATTTTAATATTTAAAAAAACTTTTCAACTTCTATTCCTAAAAGTCTAAAATTTAAGTTTTTATTAGTAGAGATAAAATAGTTTATTTAATCTTTAAAATCTCTTATAAAAAGACAATTAAACAACAACAAAAATTTTGATAAGAGTTTATAAGATTAAATAAACATTTATGACTATTAGATAAGTCATATTAAATAGACATTAATACAATAAAAGGTATATAAAATAAACCAGCGGAGGTAGGATTAGATTGTATTGCATTAAAATATTGTTCGTATTTTAAATATAATCATTTAACGTATATTGTTTAATAAAATAATAAATTTAAATTTATTAATTATTAATTTATATTTGTATTTAAATAAAAATTTTAATTTAAATAATAATATAAGATAGTAATGGACCTAAGTATTTAATAAATAAATGATAATACATTATTTTACTTTTATTCCATAAAATCATTTTAATTAGTTTACTTTAAATGCCTAAAAATATTTTAATTTTATTTAATCATTTATTATTTACTAACATACTACATTTAAAAACAAATTTAAGTAAAACAATTATATTTGACATTAATAAATAAAAATGAATATAGAATTTAATATTATATTATTTTAAAATCTAATATAATGTATATTATATTATATAATTATATTACATTTTTCCAACATAATATTAAATTATACTTTATTATAATATGATTATACTATATTATAATAACTATTATATAGAAATAAATTATATTATAATGCAATACTATTGATAATATAACTTAATGTTGTAATATTTTATTATTCATTTTTATATTATAAAAATAATTATTTAATACTTAATTCCAAAAAATAAATAATAAATAAAACCCTAAAATATTAATAAATTTAAATAATACTAATTTAATTTTAATATTAATATAAAATAATATTATTTTATAACATACAATCATACTAAATCAAATATAATATTGCATTACAATTTAATACAATACATCCTAATAAAATATAGAATAATGTAATTTAGCTAATACAGTACAATGCAATGCAATGTACCACACATACCCATAGTTATTTGCAAAATCAATTTTTCATCTCTTGGATCAAGGAATTATGTCATGACCCAACCTAGACATGACAAGATATTGTCCGCTTTAGGACTTAACAAGGCCCGTACGAAATTATTTCTAGGGCGTCCATACACCCCAAAATGCGTCTTGCCAATTAAGGTGTGGATCACCCCTTATAAATACAGCATCTCTCCCGTGCTTTGCCGATGTGGGATTTGCCTAGAGTGTTACATACACCCCTCTTAGAGACACAGCGTCCTCGCTGAGGCTTGCCCCATCATCGCTCAAGAGGACACGCGGAGCTACTCTAATACTATCTGTCATGGCCCAACCTAAACCTGGCAAGATATTGTCCACTTTGGGCATTAACAAGGCCCGCACAGATTTGTTTTTAGGGCGCCTATACACCCCAAAACGCGTCTTGCCAATTAAGATGTGGATCACCCCTTATAAACCCAGTATTTCTCCCGTACTTTGCCGATGTGGGATTTGCCTAGATTGTTACAAATTATATATAATATATCACATATCACAGGCTTCATCCAAGTCTGTCTTATGAATATGACAGGCTTATCTTTGAAATATATATATACAGACCTGTCATCTTTGAAGTACATATCTAGTCATGTTAAATGAACAGAATCCAATCTCAACTACGCAGAGCAACCATGGCTTGACAAATAAATTGTCCTGCAACAACATCATTACTCTCTTGATACTGCCAAGCGCATGAAAGAATGCTATCTTTAAAACATTTTAAATTGCAAGTTAGAAGTTCGGTCTTGTTTTAAAATCGCAAGTAAGAAGTTGGGTAACAAGACGAGCTCTCTCACAATCTGAATGAAATTTAAATGGCATTTGTTTTTTAACCTAATGACTTAAAGTGACTTAATTTAATTAATTAACTCTAGAGGTGTTTGTTTTTATAATTTAATAAGAGTTTTCAAATAATTTTGACTTAATAAAAAAAATCAATTTTGTTGGCTTTTTACTGAATAGAAGAATATGAATTAAGTCAGTTAATTTCTAATGTCAAAAATATCTCTATTTTATAATTTATTTTTCATGTCTATCCCAAAACTCACCCATAGACGTTTACCTTATATAATCTCATTTTTACATCTAACAACTTCAAGATGAAATGACAAATCAACTATTCCAAGTATATTGTTAATTTTTTTTCCTTATATTATATACTATTATTGAGATTACTGATAAAATTTAAAATTTATGGTATTTTATATATTATAATTCTAAAATTATTATGTATTCACTTGAATGTAGTTTTACTTATAAATATTAAAATATTATAGTATTTAGTATATTATTTATTTGACATTTAAATTTAATAAGGGTACAAATGTAAAAGTACATATTTTCATATTTTTAAGATGAAAAAATAAATAATTTAATACTTATTTTCAGAGAATCAGATAAAAAAAATAAACGTATCATTCAGATTTAGACGTTCAAGCCTATTCAAAATTCAGACTAATTCAGGTCTATTTAGATTTCAGATGGAAAAACAAACGTCACCTTAATATGCAACAATAATCGTAACCACATTAACTAACTGCTTGCCTAAATTTGACATAGAGAATACGAAAACATTATATCTGTCGGCCATTATAATACCATAAAACACACCTCGGACTCAGTGAGACATGACCATATTTTGTGCCTGTCCATCATCAGCATAACGTACAGGGTACAGTCATATGCAGCAGGTATACTTGACTCCCTAGTACAAAGCTCAATTGGAAAATCCCCAACGTTTAACCTTCCAGTGAATGGAGATGCAGCAGCATTCTGCAGGACTAACTCAAGGGATCTTAGCCGCAATACAAAACAAAAACCCCGAATTAGTTAAATTTTGACACCGAATACTAGTTGGATGCTGCAAGGGAACCGAAATTAAACCAAACATGTGCCAACAAACAAAAGTTAACTAGTAGCTTTTATGGCAACAACAAATAGTCGTTGGAAAAATAATAATACAGGTAACTCACCAAACGTTCACGTTCTACACTGAACAGCTTTGAAGTCATTGCACTGCAAAGCGGATCCCAATTCTCAACCCGCATTTCAGATAAAAAAAACAACCAACAAGTACCAGTGTGCAAAATCATGATTTACAAAGACAAAAATCTACAAACAATAGTACATTGAGCTTCAGTTAATGTTATCGATCCTAAGAACAATATGTTAAACATTATGAGCAAAAATAAACAACCAACAGATAGCGTACTTATTTTGTCACAAGAACCGAGATTCTTGGGGTAAAAATCATGGTTTCAGATAGACCAAATAGCGAATCCAAGTCCGTATCTTCGCCTTCGACATTTTGCTGCATGTGTATAATTTCTAGGCCGTTAATGTTCTGTGCAGGGTTCCATACTTTGAATACAAGATCTCGACTGAGTGAAGACAAATTTAGACCCGACTACCTAACATTGTACATCGAAACTGAAGCACATTTTGACGCCAACACTCGCCACTAACAAGTAGAATATACTCAACTCGACATGCTATTGACAACTAAGAGTAATCTTATCATAAACCCAACAGAAGATTAATAGAGAGAGTGCATACAGCATTATAAGCTGGGAGGAACAGGTGAAACAGCAGTCTCCACTGTTGGTCCTCTCATGTGCGGATAGCATTTCAGAAACAGCAGAAACAATCTGTAAATGAAATATTTAGAGCGCCAGATTTCAACACATAAACTTCAAAAATGAAAAGAAGAACAATGATATAATTGATAACCATTAAATTTCCATAGCAATCACTTCACAATATCATCATCAATACATGTGTTATACTCTTAATCAAATAGACAAGGAGAAATTAGGCTGTACCTTCACCTTGATCGAACTCTTGGGACACAAAGACATAATTTCATTTCTACTAATCCCATTCAACTTGGTTTGGAAAAGCATCTCCCTGATAGATGAAAACCATCATCCACAAAGTATCATTAAACAACATATTAATCGGAGCACTTAAAAATAACTTTCAGGAACTTGAAATTCTATTTAGGCTACCCAAGAGGGGGGGTGAATTGGGTTTTAAAAACTAAGCCAATAAAAATGCACAATATTAAAACTAATGTCTTAATCAAAATCAAAAGTAATAAATTCAACAATGCTCAAATTAAAAAGGATAAGGGAAGAGAAATCAAACACTAGAATTTTTACGTGGTTCGGCCAACCGTGCCTACGTCCACGCCTCCAAGCACACCGGGCTTGAGGATTCCACTATGCAAGCCTCCAAGGCTTCAAACACTTACACTTGACTTCCAAGGTGTCAATGAACCTTTACAATAAAGAGATTATTCCCAATCTCTTAACCCAAGTGTATCCCAACACTTACAATCACTCAATGATAGAGATTTAATAACAAATAATCTCTCACACACTCCAAATGATTACAATTGAAATTTTAATGTGTGAGGGAATGAAATGAAACACAATTGAAGCTCAAAGAAGATTGTTTCTCAGTAGTAAGCTCAAAAATCAAATGTTGGATCACTCTTGTTTGAATTTGATTGAGCCTTTTTATAGTTGGAGTGAAAACTAGCCGTTATTGACTTTCTCGAGAATAATCGGATCGCCGTTTGTCTCTCTGTCGGTTAGCCGTTTTGAATTTCCAACTAGCCGTTATCCTTTGACTTCAAATAAACGGTTTGCCGTTAACTTTATCGGATCACCGTTTCTTTTCCAAAGAACCTCCGCAAAAATGTAACCCGGCTCTCCGTTTTTGATAAACGGTTCAAGAGTAGAGAACTTCTACCTTTGGAAGTTATCGGTCAGCCATTTTAAATAAACGGTTCAAGGCTAAAGAACTTCTACTCACTGGAAGTTATCGGTCAGCCGTTTTAAATAAACGGTTCAAGGCTAAAACATTTTTACTCACTGGAATTTTTCGGTTAGCCGTTTTAATTAACGGTTCACCGTTAATTTCCACAAGCTGTGACACAAAACTTTGCTAACCGTTTGGGCTAATCGGTTCAAGGCTAAAACATTTTTTACTTACTGGAATGTATCGGTTAGCCGTTTTAAATAAACGGTTCACCGTTATTTTCCAGAACATGTGAAATGTTCATCACTGTAAATTATCGGTTCACCGTTTTCCAGGAAACGGTTCACCGTTAATTTCCAGTTTCATCGTTTTTGAATTTAAAACAAGTGTATTGCTTTTAGAAAATTCTTTTTAATAGCCCCAACACTTTAATCATGAACATATAATTTTTGTTATCATCAAAATCATTATTATAAGATTAACAGAACTATAGCTACAAGGGACAACATACATTCCAATTGCATAGATGTAAATAGATAGTGCTTAATCGGTTTAACCATATAACTATTATGTACCCTTTATTCAGCTTTTCATTCATGCAGTAACTAATCAACTTCTCCTCATGATCACCAAATGGCCTGGGCATAACAGACGGGTCAACCTGAAAACATGCATTGTGAGGACGGATTTTGGTAATTGGCAACTCTCTATGGGTTATACAACAATTCTTTGGATACAAGAAGAGCAAATCAATAGGCTTATTCGTTGGTTCAGATTTCCTTTTAGCATCTCCCCCAGGCCCCTGCAAGACTTATACCCGAAATGCTTGAGGTATGCTGAAACTAGAATCCACCCACTCGAATAGACAACAGAACCAAGGTAATATTAAAAGAGTATAATATATATATATATATATATATATATAGATAGATAGATAGATAGATAGATAGATAGATAGATAGATAGATAGATAGATAGATAGATAGATAAAAAAATCTTAGGTAGCAACACCTCAATATTTGCATAAGTGAGCAAGTATTCAACACATGGTCTGGAGGGTGGAGTCTCGATTCCACTCCTACAACAGAATGTTGTGAAACTTCAGACACATTTTTTTCACCAGCTTCATGATTGATAACCAGGCAGCCAGATGCTTCATCCTCACTTTGCTCCTTACCCATTCACAGATGTCCTCTCTCACCCTCAACTCCTTCAATGCAATCCTTCCCGCTTTCATTGTTGCCACTGTTGTGCTGCAGGGACCGTGTGCAATCAAAATCTCAAAAGTTCCACCAAGCCTCTTTGATATCAACACAAGCTTCTTCACATCATCAACTCAGTTCACCTTCATCATTGGAAGGACCAGCGCAGCATCTCTATTTCCCCATGAGTATAGTTTTCTTCTCGGGGCCCATTGGATCTATCACAACAGGACTTCTCCCCTTACAATGCTACTGCATGAACTGTCACCTGCAAAAAAAACTTTACAATGCTCTCATATAAGTTGCATTTTCACTCTCATTACTGCAAAAGCCCTAACTAGCCTTCTAGTACAAGCAATTACACCAAAAAACACAATGCTGCCTTTTTCACACCAAAAGTTCTTCCAGCATAACATTTTTTTTTATTTAATCTTTCACAGAATATTCATGAAAACAATCCCCTCTTGGAGTTTTATATAAAACTACCTGTTTGCTATCATAACCACCTTTATTCTCTAACCATTTCATTAACCGTTTAATCTCATGAGCATCCCACAGTGCCAGAGGACACATCGACCTATCCCTCTGTGGTTTTCCATACACTACAGAATTGAAGAAAAGCATCTGCATTAGTTCAATATATTGTTAGTAATATCACATTTATAACGTCAGTTGTATTAGTAATATGTGTTCAACACACATATTTGCACAAAGAAACAGCATCAGTAAAAGATCATACTTTATCTAATTCTCCACTCCAAAATTTTGTCCAGCCAACACCTGTAATTTCTCCCACACCACACCCTGTGCCGACACCCAACCCTCACTTCCTTTAAAGTATTATTCAAACAAACAAATGAAACTGAACATAAAAGGGCCAGTAACCAATGTCTAAAAATTACACCCCCAATGCAGTTGATTTGTAGTTTCGTAAATATCTCTTCTGAACAATAAAAAAGTTACTTTTAACAAGCAACGATGATGCTAGTAAATCATTGAAAAATGATAACATTACCTCTGAATAGAGAATACATCCTCCTACATACGCCAAATTCTCCTCCTTACACCTAGTAATACCTTGAATCAATCTATCAAAACAAATGTCGCCCAATTCCTGTTTTGTATACAGTTCACATCCTTTAAAGAAAACAAAAACCCAGAACTTATGTGCACTCCAACCAGGGGACAAAGAACAGAGCATAGCGTAAACATCATAAAAGTGACTTTAAATCTATCATCGGCAGCCTATGAACTGCACAAAATTTCTGCCAAGTTCTTGATGTTAATTCCTCTAGATGTTGCACTGAACATTTCTAGATATGTAGTCACTTCTCCACTATCACCCTCGAATTGTAGAGGCATTCCTCCATCATTTAATCCCATTATATAACCAAAACTACTAGGTCTAAGCTTGAGCCCATTACCATTCAAAACTAGAACACACCTAGTCATATCAATCCTTTCAACTAACCATCCACAGAGCTTCCTTTCAGCCTACCACAGTTCAACTGAATGATATTCCCCAAACCCGTTTCACAAACTGCTGCCCTTTGTTCATCAACCAGATTCAAAACAGCTGCAGCCAATCTCTCAGGGGCACTTTTCATAAAAAAACTTGAACCTCTCTGCATCCCCTTTGACTTCTGCTCGTTGGCTCTGAACTTTTTTGGGTTTTTTGTTTAAATATCCCAAATTTGCCCCTAAATACCAAATTTATACCCTATTACATACATATACCTCATAAAGGTAGGAAAAGTCAAATATACCCTTAAAAAGATAAAAAATCCTCACACCATTCTTCCTCTCATTCTTTTTGGCTCCTCACACCATTCTTCCTCTCATGGGTTCTTTCGATTTTTCTCTCAACATTCTTTTCTTCTGCATTTCTTTAGTCACCATTGTTCCTCTTTAACAGTTTTTTTTCCTCTCACCATTTGATTTATTACCTCCAATACAAGGGTTTTAAACTGTGAAAAAGGTGCATTATCAAGTGTAGATAAGGTATGTTTGAAATGTATCATATTTATATGCTAGGGTTTTATTTGATTTCATTATAAGTATAGTTACTAATGATTTATCAATTTTAATAGTACATTAATCATTTTGGTGCTTGCCCACACATTATTGCATAGAATGTAGGGATTTAAGACTCCATTTAAGTTATGGGTGATTGAAGAATCCGTCCAGGAAGAAGTCGAGTATGAAGTCGAGTAAGTAGAGATTTTAGTCGAGTAAGAAGTGAAAGAGATACGTAAGTCGAGTATCCAGTCGAGTATGAAGTCGAGTAAGTTAAGATTTTAGTCGAGTAAGTTAAGATTTTAGTCGAGTAAGAAGTGATTGAAGAATCAGTCCAGGAAGAAGTCGAGTATGAAGTCGAGTAAGTTAAGATTTTAGTCGAGTAAGTTAAGATTTTAGTCGAGTAAGAAGTGATTGAAGAATCAGTCCAGGAAGAAGTCGGGTATGAAGTCGAGTAAGTAGAGATTTCAGTCGAGTAAGAAGTGAAGGAGATAAGTAAGTCGAGTATGAAGTCGAGTAAGTAGAGATTTTAGTCGAGTAAGAAGTGAAAGAGATACGTAAGTCGAGTATCCAGTCGAGTATGAAGTCGAGTAAGTTGAGATTTTAGTCGAGTGAAGGAGATAAGTAAGTCGAGTATCCAGTCGAGTATGAAGTCGAGTAAGTTGAGATTTTAGTCGAGTAAGAAGTGAAGGAGATAAGTAAGTCGAGTATCTAGTCGAGTATGAAGTCGAGTAAGTAGAGATTTTAGTCGAGTAAGAAGTGAATGAGATAAGTAAGTCGAGTATCTAGTCGAGTAAGAAGTCGAGTAAGTAGAGATTTTAATCGAGTAAGAAGTGAAGGAGATAAGTAAGTCGAGTATCTAGTCGAGTAGGAAGTTGAGTAAATATATTAAATGAGTCGAGTACTAATTGGAGTAACTTTGAAAATAAATTGAGTAAAAGCTGAGCAAATTTTTTGAACAAGTCGAGTAAGAATTATGCACTTTTTAAAGAGGTCGAGAATGAAGTGAGGTAAGTCCAATATTTAGTTGAGTAAGTAGTGAAAGAGATGAATAAATCGAGTATCTGGTCGAGTAAGTACATTAAATGAGTTGAGTATAATATAATTTTGAAGATAAATTGAGTCGAGTATTAATAATTTTTAAAAAAAATTGAGTAAAATTGAGTAAATTTTTTAACAAGTTCAATAATAGTTATGTAATTTTTTAAAGAAGTTGAGTTTAAAACTGGATAAGTTGAGCATTTAGTCAAGTTCAATATATTAAAACTGAATGAGTCGATTATTAAGTTGAGTAATTTTTTAAACTAAGTTGAGTAAATATCGAGTAAGTTCTTGTAACAAGTCAAGTAAGAGTCAATAAGGTCGAGTAAGAGTCGATAAGGTCGAGTTAGTTATTTGATCCAGTCCAGTAAGTTAATTAAATATAAAGCAAGACTTGTAGTATAATTTTATTCAACTATTTGAATAATATATTTTCTAAATTTTTTTTAATGATGGTAGTGTCTTCACTTGTCAATGGCAACTGTACGTGTTCCTATCTTGTATAATGGTGAATGGACTCAGGAAAATGGTGAATACAGATTTTCTGGGGTACTCGGATACGAGGTATTAAAGTGCCATATTCAACTACACTTGAGCAATCGGTCGAAAGAGTTGTAGAAGTAATTTCTATTGACCTTTCTGAATTTGTTATTAGCATGAAGTTCAAGTTCAAAACATCCTCAGAGCCTTTGCCACCTATGGAAATTTTAAATGATTCTGATGTAGAATTTTTCTTAGAAGAAGCTAGTAAGCGGTTTTTAAATCCTCTCTGCATCACTTATGAACGTAAAGTAAATATTGTCGAGTCTAATGGCGATATGAGGCAGAGAATAGACCACCACAACACACCTTTCATGGGAAGAGAGTCATTATTATCCAACCATTGGTTTATCGACCAAACATGAAGTGAAAAAGTCAATATAGAAGATGATGGTTTTATTCCTGGCCATTTTGGTAGTGAAAATGAATTAGAACAAGAACTTATGCCCAACACTCAAGATGATATGGAACATGATCCAACCAAGGTCCATCTTGATGTGGAGGATGTAACACTACCGGATATTGAAGTACCAAGTCATAGTCCACCGGTGTTGATCGTAACTCGGTAGCGGTTTAGTGACTATTATTTGCCAAGACTTAGTTTCTTTGGCTAGTAGTAATTCAATATGCACAAATGATTCATTTCTTAGTGTTGACAATTTAGCATCAAATGAAGTTGGTGATGACAAGTGATGGATTCGTGGAAAAACAACAATTTTCTTCCAAAGAGGTCTTGCAAGGCATGGTTAGTGTATATCTTTATAACAAAAAATTTTGAATATAAAACCTCAAGTCCGGTAAGGATATACTTGTTGTCACTTGCGTGGATAAAAACTGTAAATGGCGTCTTCGTGCTGTTAAGGTTAATGATTGTGGTATGTTTGAAATAAGAAAGTATTGCCATGTACATTCTTGTTCCCATGATGTGTCTAAGAAAGATCATCGCCAAGCTTCTGCGAAACTAATTGCCCAAAATATTCAGTTTAAGTATGATGGTTCGTCTTCTTCATATAGGGCTGCTGACATTAGGCAGGATTTTCAACAACAATATGGTTACGATATAAGTTATCATAAAGCATGGAGAGCAAGGGAATGTGCAATGCAAATTGCTAGAGGTTCACCTGAAGAGTCTTATAAATTGCTTCCTCAATATATGGCAATGCTTGAGAAAAAGAATCTTGGAACCCGAACTTTTCTTGAGGTTGATGATAGAAATCACTTCAAGTACTTCTTCATGGCAATAGGAAGTTCTTTGAGAGGATTTTCTTCTTCCATTAGGCCTGTTATTGCAGTTGATGGTACTTTTCTTAAAGGAAAATATAAAGGAACTATGTTCATTGCCACATGCAAGGATGGTAACAATCAAATTTACCCATTGGCTTTCGGTGTCGGTGATAGTGAGAATGATGCATCTTGGCTGTGGTTTTTCATAAAGTTGAGGGAATCAATTGGGGAAGTTGAAAATTTAGTTTTCATTTCTAACCGGCATCCAAGTATTAAGAAATCTATATCTACTGTGTTCCCGAATGCTTCTTATGGGGTTTGTACATACCACTTAAAGCAAAACCTTAGGGTTCACTTTAAAGATGTTGACGTTGGTGGTATATTTAAAGCAGCTTCCAAAGCATATCGACTGACACACTTCACATATTATATGAATGAGATATACAAGGTTAGCAAGGCAGTTGGAAAGTATCTGGAGGAAGCAGGGATTGATAAATGGGCACGTTCACACTTCGACGGGCGACGTTACAGTATTATGAATACCAACATTGCTGAATGTATGAATGGAATTTTAAAATCTGATCGATTGTTACCTATTCATAAACTAATGGATGGGATAATTGACAAACTACGAGAGTGGTTTTGTAAGCGTCGTGAAGAAGCTGCGGCTACAAATAGTCGACTGACAAAATGGGCGGATAAGGTATTGAGAAGTAGACAAATTGCCTCTCAAAAGTTTCGAGTGATCAATTTAAATCTATATGAATTTATTGTCAAAGATGTTGATTTTGATGGGCATGTGAACATGTTAGACAAAACTTGCAGTTGTCGGGAATTCCAACTCGAACAATTACCATGTGTACATGTTGTGGCGGTGTGCAGGCATCGAGAATTTTCAATCTATGATTACTGCTCCCATTACTATTCAAGTGATGCATGGGTGTTAGCATATTCTGAGACCATTTACCCTGTTGGCCCTAAAGAGGGGTGGGATGTTTCTGGTGATGTATGTGCGCACGAAGTATATCCTCCTGTAGAAAAGCGATCAAGTGGGCGTCCAAAAAATAATAGAATACCATCTAAGGGTGAGGAAAAGTTGCCTCGTAAATGCGGTCGGTGTGGTGGTCGTGGACATAATCGACTCAAATGCATGATGCCAATGCCGTTACATGAGTGATGCCTTGTTTCAAATTTATATGCAATGTAAGTGCCTCAACTTATATGCAAATTTATATTCATTTATGTTTTTTCATTAATTTATACTTTATTTATTTCCTTAATGTTGTTTAAACATGTGCTAAATTTAACATTATGTGTCCATACAGGGCTTGATGGAGGATCTAGATGGTATGTTATCTTTAAATGGCGACATTGTAGATTTTCTAGGTTATGGCTTCAGTACTTGAAGCAGTTAAAGAACTATGCTGAGTCATTGTATAAGGATTTCTGTATTAAATTTGTTACTTATTAAAGTAAATTGTATTTACTGTTTGTTGGATAATTTATTATTGTTACAGATACTATTTAATGGTTAGTTGATGCACATATTATTTAGTGGCTATTATACATCTTCATAATTGATTACATACTGATTCAATCGAAGTTGAGTATTCTAGATTATGTACTCGACTTCGATGAGTGGAGAATTTATCTTCATACAATATAAGATTATATTAAAGTCGAGTATTCTCGACTACTTACCCGACTTCGATGAGAGGAGATTTTTTTCCTGAATACGACAAGGTTATATTAAAGTCGGGTGCGTAGTATGTCGAGTATTCTCGACTATTTTACTCCACTTCGTTGAAAGGAGAATTTTTACTGAATATAAGGTAAAGTTATATTAAAGTTGAGTAAGTTTAGTTTTCTCAACTATGAAAATTTTCTACTTTCTGTAAATAAACGGTTGGCCGGTAGTAATAAACGGTTCAAGGGTAATTTCCAGAGTGCTCTCTGGAAATAAACGGTTCGCCGTTATTAATAAACGGTTCACCGATACTTTCCAGAATGCTCTCTGAAAATACACGGTTCGCCGTTATTAATAAACGGTTCAAGGGTAATTTCCAGAGAGCTCGCTGGAAATAAACGGTCCGCCGTTCTTAATAAACGGTTCACCGATAATTTCCAGAATGCTCTCTGGAAATAAACGGTTTGCCGTTATTAATAAACGGTTCAAGGGTAATTTCCAGAGAGCTCGCTGGAAATAAACGGTCCGCCGTTCTTAATAAACGGTTCACCGATAATTTCCAGAATGCTCTCTGGAAATAAATGGTTCGCCGTTATTAATAAACGGTTCAAGGGTAATTTCCAGAGAGCTCGCTGGAAAAAAACGGTCCGCCGTTCTTAATAAACGGTTCACCGATAATTTTCAGAATGCTCTCTGGAAATAAACAGTTCGCCTTTTATAATAAACGGTTCAAGGGTAATTTTCAGAATCTATATTTTGACAACTTTTTGTAAAAAATAATTTTTCAACTCAAATTAACAGTCATTAAGCTTCTTTAAACATGTCTATGACTTTAAGAAATTCATTTTAATAGTCCCAACATTTTAATCAAGAACATATAAATTTTGTTAGCATCAAAATCAAATATTATAATATTAACAAATTAGGCACAAGATTGTATTAAAGTCGAGTATTCTCGACAACTTACCCGACTTCGATGAGAGGAGATTTTTTTGCTGAATACAAGAGACAAGGTTATATTAAAGTCGAGTACGTAGTATGTCAAGTATTATGGACTATTTTACTCGACTTCGCTGAAAGGAAAATTTTTACTGAAGGTAAGGTACAGTTATATTAAAGTTGAATAACTCGAGTTTTCTCGACTATTTACCCGACTTCGCTATTGGTTATTTACCTGACTTTGGTGAAATAAGTCGATCATACTCGACTTAATACTCGACCTAAATAAAGAAGTGCATAAATGCTTAAGGGACTTAATCTTCACTAAATAAGCAAAAAATACAAAATATTTAACTTAATTGATTTACACATTTATAACCATACAAGTCAGTTCATAAGGTTTTAATTAACATTCTCCCAAAAGTTAAATCATTTGTAAAACAAAGCCAATTCATTGTTATCCAAAGCTACACAATCAACTTTTTGTCATTATCAACCAGATTCCTCTATCAACTTCGCGTCAGTAAACAACCTTGTCGACACTTGTTTCCGGTATGCATTAACGGCTGCTTGTGTGGGAACGTTGTTTGGCATTTCTAGACCGTTTACAAGTGCCTCCAAGTAATACATAACAAAAACCCCACAATCATTGCTACAAGAGATAGAAAGAAAGTGATAGTTAGTAGACATTACATAACTCAAAAGACAACAAAAGTGTGAGTATGTTTCTTACTTGTTCTTTTGTTGTGGGTTGTCTAAAACTCGCACGGCCTTCCACTTACGAGTTAGACAATTATCATCAGAACATGAAGCATACCATGATATTCTATCTAGAATTAATGGCATCATAACTACAAACGGCAACAACTCCTTCTCAAATGCAGTGTCATTCATATAATCTAACATGGAGTCATACACAAAAATTGTCTCCTTTAAAAGGTCAAACTCTCCTAGTGCCCAATGTTCTTGCTTAGGATGAAGTGGAATATACACCTACAGAAAAAGCCATGTAAACCACTAAATGGGGAACAAAATTATAGTCAACACATCAAATAAACATAGGCTACTTACTTTGGAAACATCTTTCCAATGAACAGCATATTTGAGTTTTTCACCCTTGGCATAATCAATGACATAATTAGAAGCTTTATCTGTCCATACTTTTTTGGTGATCACGTAAACTGAATACAAATGCTCTAACTTTCGCTAACATTACATATAACAAGAGTGTGAGTATCTTATACATTTATATTTTTCTAAATATTGTATAAATGTGATTACAAACTTACTTGATATATAGTGTCCATTATGGTGCATTGTTGCATATCACAAGATGAAGAGTTGACCAAGCCATGTCGTAGAGCATAAAAAAAAGAGTCCAAGTGCTGTAGATAATAAAGAAACGATTATTATATACATTGTTTAACATATTCATTAAAGTACCTAACAAATATTATTACTGTGCTACATATCCATGCTCTTGGTTTGCATAATCGACGGAAAAAGTCTTTATCTGCATCGTGAATGGGCCACCTTATTGTTAAACTACACATAAAAAGCAGCAAATGTTATTACACAGCAACTTGAATAAATATAATTAATACTAAAAGTTAAAGAATAAAAGAAACTTACGGCTCCATTTTGTCATCACGCATCCAATCATCAAAGTTTATTGGACCTTTTGATTCAGTTACTGCATCCTTTCGTGACTTCTTATAAGGGTCAGTGTAAGGTGTGCTAACATATGCTAATTTTTTTCTCCTTTTTCTTAGATAATGTTGTTCCAGTGGAGCACAATCTTTTTGTTTGCATCCTTTTTTATAGTGAGACTTCATACAAAGTTCATCAGTAATGTTAATTACACTAGGTCCTGAGGTAGGAGCATCATGTGCAGGTAGCTGTATTTCAGATAAAAACAATACAATTTAGAATTCTCTATATAATTTTTGTCAACTGAATTATGGTGAATTGAATTAAATATTACGAACCTGAACATTAATTTTATCCACATCTACATCAGCAGCCACCGAGGTCTGAAGATCATGTACAGATGACTGTATTACGGATAAATATAATAGAATTTAGAATTTAGAATTTTCTACATAATTGTTGTCAACTGAATTATGGTGAACTGAATTAAATATTACGAACCTGAACATCAATTTTATCAAAGATCTACATCGCAGCCCACCGAGGTCTGAGGATCATGTGCAGGTGGTTGTATTATGGATAAATACAACAAAATTTAGAATCCTCTATATAATTGCTATCAATTAAATTCAACACAAACTAAATTTAATATTACCGACCTGAATATCAATTTTATCAGTGTCTATATCATAAGCTACTGAGGTAGGAGGATCATATGCAGGTGGCTGTATTATGAATGAATATAATAAATATTAGAATTCTGTCATTATTGTTATCAACTGAATTTAATGTGAACTAAATTAAATATTACGAACCTGGACATCAATTTTATCAGCATGTACATCAGCAGCTGTCGAGTTTTGAGGATCATGTGCCGGTGGCTGTATCATGGATAAATACAATAAAATATAGAATTCTCTATGTGAGTGTTGTCAACTAAATTCAACATGAACTGAATTTAATATTACCAACCTGAACTTAAAATTAAAATCACTTCTAAAAGTGTTTAAAATGTTTGCAAACCTGATCAGTAAGACTGTTTTTGCTTATATCAGAAGGGGCTAAAAACTTCTCGAGTAACTTCGTCGTTCTCCATAAGTCTTTTGTAATGTTGTCAAGCTTTGCTTCCAATATATCAATCTTTTGCACCTTCTCCTCAATTTTGCTTAATCTATCATCAATTTTCTGAAATGTTGAAGCAACATGATCGTCTATGGAGATACGACAAGGTGGAGTGACCTAAAAACCTGTTTTAAGATATATTATTAAATTACTTTGATAAATAAAAACATAAATGTCTTTAAACAAATCAACTAACTTACATTTTTGTTTCTTTTTTCGAGGAACGGTGTCGCCCCCTCTGAAAAGTCGAAGTATTAGGTGGCGTAGGAAAAAATCCTGGGGAGGGCGCACAAAATGGTGTTTGCGAAATATCATCAGCGATGGTTGTATGTCTATTGTCCATAACAACATCGACTTGTTGTTGCATTTGCACATTTGAATGTGCAGAATTTGGTTCATTGTCAGGCTCATTGCCACTTATAGCATTGGGTTCCCCAAGCTCTTGCTTCCACTCAATTTCTGAAGCCAAGAACCATTGCATATAATGTTGTGCAATCTCATTACTCTCATCACTTCCAGTGGCATGCAATTCCGTCACTATAGTAAGCTATATAATATAGATGTCAATTAAATTATACCAAAACAATACTAATACTTTAACTAAATAACTTATATTAAACTAAATTACTCGTGTTAATGGTTCACACTTAAATA
This sequence comes from Luvunga scandens, assembly GCA_030449905.1. NCBI lineage: Eukaryota > Viridiplantae > Streptophyta > Magnoliopsida > Sapindales > Rutaceae > Luvunga > Luvunga scandens. The sequence goes on from JASUUG010000284.1 coordinate 1,268,986, forward strand.
AACATGAAATACTTACTGTGTCTTCCTCTTTCAAGGCTTTATTAATTACATCAGCCATAATTTTATTTTTGCAAAACCACTTAAGAATTCTTGGAACCTTCAAATCACCCTTTTCGGTTGCAAATTTATGGCGAATTCAAAGAATAACCTCGTATGTCCACACCTGCAATATTACAACACTACGTCAATATCATACAAAATTCATGCATTTATTATAAAAAAAAATCAGCATCTTTACCTGAAACGCAAATGGAAAACCATAAAGGCTATATTTCTCTTCTGTGTTTGGATCCAATGAACTAATTCTTTTGCTTCTCCTTGTAATTGTATTCTTCAAGCTCAACATTGTTGCCTCAAATGACAAGCGACCCCATGGATAATTATTAAATTCTTTAAAATTGTCTAATAAACGAATATAAAGGTCCTCAATCTTATTCTTGGGCTCCTTCCCTAGCAGCACAGACTCTAAGAAATATAGCATAGCAAACTTTACCATCAAGGCATCATCATTAGACTGAGCTGTAGAAAAAGCTGTTTGTAATTGCTTTTGTGTAAATTCACAATTACCTCCCATGAACACATCACATATGCTATCACCATTGTCTTTCTCATGTGCTAAAACATCATGTTCTTTGTGGCATTTCAGTCCTGTAATTAAGGCAAACTCTAGCATAGAAAATCTACACTCTTTTTCTCCTATTTTGAAATACATTGCCTTATCAGTTGATCTTACATACCGTAATAATAATGCGTGAATAATCTGCCCGGAGAATAATAAATCCTGAAGGCACACGAAATGACCAAAGCATGTTTCCTTAAACACTTCATATTGTTGCTTTGTGAGACGTTGCTTTATAAGTGAAAGTGCCTTCAACGTTGACATATTAGACACTTTTACTAAAAGCGCCTTTTGATCGTCGTTATCTGAATTATGATCGGATGCCATGATCTTTTTGGTATGTGGTCCAGAACCTACATGATCAAGCAAAAGGTTTTACCTAGATGTTAAATCGTGTTAGAAACTAATCATATTAATTCAAATTCTAAATTACAAATTATTTTTTTTAGAGAAAAACATATATTTTATACCATGAACATGTACTATTAGGCACCTGACCTAATAATATAAAGCCTAATAATAAATAATTCAATTGTTATTACGTTAATAACATGCCAACAACCATTTTCTAGTTTATAATTGAACTCTACACCTGATTTTAGGTATCCAACTCTAATTTTAACTAAAGTACGAAAAATAACTAACCTGCATTGGGGCAGTGTCGAAACACCTGCAACCTAATTTTAACCGTATCAAGTGGCATTGTTATCAAAGCCGATATAATTATGAATGCCTTTGTATGACATGAGAAATATGTCACACTATATAAGATGAAAACAAATATGAATATTCTACGAATCTATGATTTGATCTTCGACAATCACCTTAGATTAGATTATAGTATAGGATATAGTTTGCTGGGTTGAAAACACATAATCATTATTGTATTTACTCCCTAAAATTAATGACTCATGAGATCTGAAAGATTTCATCTCCTGTGATGATTAGAATTTAGAATATAACACATTTAAATTCTCACACCATAGCCTTGATTTCAAAAATTTCCAGAACAATATGTTTATAACAAAATTCAAAACAATAATCAATAAAAGGAGGATCCAAGGAATAGAATCAAATAAACTTTAATATTGGATCATAATGTTGCAAAACTAAACACATCCCTTTCTCCAACAACAAAGTCAAAATTGGGAAAACTAGCCCACATGATTCTTTAATCAATTGTTCCCTAACCAAATTTTTGCCAAATAACACTTAATTGTTACACTCAAACAAAAATAAGGACACAAAATCCATTGAAGAAACACAACAAGTCCAAAGTTCATCAAATAAAAATATGTTGTCGGCAATTATTTTTGTATGTCCTTCATGATGTCTTGTATTATATTGTTCAAATTATAGTTCTAATTCTTTCTATTTTCATTAAGAATGTATTTAAAAAGCCTATACTCAATTTACTAAATCAAATATTATTTTCAAAAAAACCCTAGAATTTTTCTTTTACTATTTGTAAGAGAAAGAAGAAAATGAACAATCACTTACCAAGCAACAAATGACGAAGGCAAGACGAGGAGCGGGTGACACTGATGATGCGGTGGAGAATGAATACTGATTTGTTCTTCCAAGAGTTTTCCCTCTTTTTTCTTGTTTCACAAAAGTGTGCTGGTTGACAGTAGAAGAGAAGTGCAGTAGAAGAGAAGTGCAGCTACTCGACTTGGGGATTTAGGGAGGGAATCAGTTTTGTTTTATTAGGATTTCATTAAGGTTATTTTTGTACTTTCTCTTATTTTTTTAAGTATATAAATGTAAAATGAAGGATTTTAATAGATGGAGCATATTTTTGTTATTTCAGGGGAAACGGGGTATATCCCACGCAATTCCCTCAACTTTTTTACTTACATTTCATCTCAGATGGCGGGTTTTTAAACGCCATTCCAATTTCCCTCCAAACCTACAGGGCAGTCATTGCAAAATAACTAGCTTCAAGATTACGGGCACGTCTCTACCAATGCAATAGATTCAATTTTACTTCCATTTAACGCACCTCGTTTGTACTGCATGCACTTGCATTCTTTGCCTTCATCTCACGTACAGCTTCACCACTGCCATTGCATACCAACGCTATATAGCCTAAAAGTGAATTTGTAAAAGCTCCTATTTTTCATTCATCGGAGTGCAAACACTTGCAAAAAGCTTACGAATCCGTATTGGGCATCAGCTTCTATTGTTCCATCTGCGATAGCATCGGCTTCCGCCACTCCTCCTCCATTGCAACTCTGTAAATCAAAAGCCTTCCGCTAACGAGTCCCCACCAGCTTCAATGCTGCAATGAAATTACACAATGATATTATTGATCGTGTTTTTCGGAAGCTAATTTAAATTTTGTAATAAAGAATTAATTACTAAATTCCAATTTCTCACCTCTAACTTTCGGTTGCCGTCCGTTGCTTACTGGTGACTGAATCGCTAAATTATTTTTTTATTATTTATTTATTTATTTATTTTACTCCTAGCCCCGCTTTCAGCCATCAAATTCATGGCTGAAATGAATTCCGAGAGGCGAGAGTAAGTAGTTGCCACTGGCTGCAACGGTTATCAGTGGGGGTGTAAAATTGTAAATGACCCAACAAATAATCTCAGCCGTTAGATGAAACAATCTAAAATCCAACGGGTCTGCCGAATTTATAAATTGGCGTCACTGAAGAGAGTAAAGGGATCCTCTTAATCTTTCAGAAAGGAGCAAAATGGCGGCGGCAGCAAGAGGACCGGGTATTGTACTGTCCCGGCCGGTGACGTTCGTGACGGGGAACGCCAAGAAACTGGAAGAAGTGAAAGCCATATTGGGGCAATCCATTCCCTTTCAGTCTCTTAAGCTTGACCTGCCGGAATTGCAAGGGGAGCCTGAAGATATCTCCAAAGAGAAGGCTCGTTTGGCTGCCATTCAAGTTAACGGCCCTGTGCTCGTTGAAGATACTTGTCTCTGCTTCAATGCCTTGAAGGGTCTTCCTGGCCCTTACATGTAAGTTTTTTTTTTTTTTTTTCAAATTTCAATGAAAAGAAATTATCTTTCAATTCTTATTTGTTGACTAATGAATTCCCAGTACTTTATTTTCAAATGGGTTACAATTAGAAATTGGTAAATTGATCTTTACACCTAATGTATGAAATTAACGTCAAAGATCGTATCAGTCCCTGGCCTCTCTTTGGGGAACACAATTTGTGTTAGAATTGCACTCTCAACTTATGTGTATTACTTTTTTAATCCGTAGCTAACACAATGTAGCAATGATATGTATGAGATGATCGGAGTTAACTGGACCCAGGATTTTGGGCAAATTGTGTGTAGTATGTGTTATGAATGTTAGTTTACTGCCATTATGTGCTTCATTTCTATATCATAGTCAGAATGAGTTCTTGCTAGAAAAGTTCAAGGTTAAAGGTTATTTTTTTTGGCCACTTTGAAGACTGCTAGAGAGGAAAGATTCTATGGATTGGTTGGTTTTCGTATTGTCATCCCAAAGTCAGTAGTGGTCAGGTTTCGTAGGTATGATGCCCAAGAATTATACTCTAATAGCTTAATGGATTCGTAGATATCCACAGATACATTGCTACTAACCATGGCCTCTCGTTATAGTAAGCGTTACAATATTTAGAAGATTTTTATGTGCTTGCAGAGTGACTGAGTAGCATCCTTGAACCGAATTTTCTATTCTTTCTTATGCTGAATAGCTTCTCCTCATCCTTAGCTATTTTTTTGTCTTTTATTCGAAGGTGCTCCAAGTATTTATCTTGGCTTGCTGATGATAAAATTTGAATCCCTGCTCAGTAGGATAAATTTGCTCTTGGCCCCTAAAAACAATGTATGGCTAAAGTTAGGAACATGTCTACTTTGAAATTTCTTTTATTACTTGGAAATCACAATCATGAGAACCTTGGGAGATAAATTGAGTCACATGGTCTAAACGCATTGGTAAAATGGTTGTAGAAGTTGTAATTTTGATTTCATTATGAACTTGTTAACTTACAATGTCTTGGGCTTGAAACATGAAGAAGGGTTGCCATGGTTCAACAATTGAAATGGGAGGACTAAATTCCTTAGCTGTGTGATTGTTCATCTTTAAAGACGAGTTTGATTGGGAACTGTGCCAAATCGTTGATTTGGTGCTAGTGATTGCTGGATCAAGCAGTGTGAGTGTACACTTGGTTGCATGACCTCTCTTGGTCGAAGATAATCAGTTTTCTTGGGTTTTCAGCAATGCCACTGAGGACAGGGCTGGGTGGAGCCCTATGCCTTTGGTGACCCTGCACCCCACCAAAAAAAACATTTGCTCCTTGGTTAAAGCTATTAAAGATATGGCCGCTAGATATTATATTTCTGACAATATAACTCTGCAATCTTGTGTGTGCCCCCAATATAGAAGACTTGCTCCACCAGTGGCTGAGGGGACCATTTTCCTAGCCCAAGAGTTGCTAAAAACTTCAATTAATGACTTTCAATTTGGAATCTTCGTTTTTGTGATTTTATTGTTTATCTATCGTTTATTTTTGTTACATTTGAGATCTTGTAGCATTGTATGATTATTTTATTTCTTTGTGCTCAAATATGTTTTTCTGAATAGCATACTGTAGTTCAGAAAACCTTAAAAAAAGGAAGAAAGAAATCTCTTAGATATTCTTTTATTTGCTGTGGAATTTCGTTCTGTTTTCCATATCTTTCTTATGTGTTAGAAACTTTAACGCTTTTTCTTGGTATCTCAAAGTTTTTCATCTGAAAAGATGGTTATTTGAACATTTCTTAAGCTATTTTCAGAAATTTCACAATTTCCCTAACTTAAGTTTATTCATGGTAAAAAATAGTGTAAAACTTAATAGTTTGAGTAAATAGTAAATTACATTTCACGGCTTCAAAAATCTCAAAAAGCGGTAAGTATTTGAGAGTAAATATATGTATTAGATGTGGTGATCGATTCTTGGACATAATTTCAATTCTTTTTATCTTTGCTGTTTAATTATATATGGTACTTGAATTAGTATGAGCTGGAGAAATTGCTGCTTAAAAGTTGTCTTTGTTACACCTCTCTGCCATTTGTCTTATTGTTTCCTAACGTTTGCTGTGTTCACAGATATGTTTGATTCCATCGTGCATTAGCATACAATAGTTTACTTCTATTCCTGAGCATATTGCTGAATCACATGCCTTACTATTTGGGACAGAAATGAGAGCAAAACAATACGATTTCTTTACCTATAGTCTTGCCTTGGTGTATTATCCAGCACCCAATAGATACCTGACTATTAGTTCCACCAAATGATTGAAAATATATATATGAAGTTAGAGGTGTACGGCAGTTGTTTGGTAATCTTCTTTACTGAATTAAATAGTATTCACCTGAGAATAAGTGCATTGCATTTTCATTAGAGGGGGAATATTAACTTTGAGCCAGTTACGAGCTTACTGCTTGGATTCACTTATACTCCAATTCTGAGGATTATAGAACAGTTCATTTTTGTAAATAACTTATCTAATCTGTTTTTATAAAATTATTTAGGAGGTTCTTTCTACATATAATTTTCTGATTTCTAGTCTAATAAATATCTTTCGATTATGTTTCAAAGATTATGATAAATAAAACTGAAATCTACAGTTACTACTAAATCTTTGTTAATTTTCATGCCAAGGATTTTGTGCTGATGGACCAGCTCTTATATTTTATTTATGTATAGATGGGTTCATTAAATTTCTTATCTTTGGAAACAAGATGCTGTGCTTTCTTGAGGCCTTCGTTTTAAAGAAGACAATGGAGCACATCTCTGATTATTTTTTAATGTGATTTTCTAACCTTGCAGCAAGTGGTTCCTGCAGAAGATTGGTCATGAAGGTTGTAACTTACATTTCTACTTTTTTCATTTTTTTCCCGTAACCTTCTGTTAATTTGTCACTATCTGTAGCTGATTTTGGTTAACTCTTTCTTCTTTAATTTTTTTCCCCTTTTCTGGTAGGTCTGAACAATTTATTGATGGCATATGAGGATAAATCTGCTTATGCATTGTGTGGATTTGCTTTTGCTCTTGGGCCCAACATTGAGCCCATTACTTTCTTAGGGAAAACTCCGGTATGTTTAATGAGTTTTCTTTGATCTTTTCAACATTTTTACATACATTATATAGTGCACGCAAATAATTAATCACTTATTGATGAAACTACACAAGAAGAACTTCAAGAAGATTAGCTTCTTTGTATTTTGTTGAGCACAATCAGAGCATCTTCCACGGTTTGAAAAGATTAAAAATTAAAATAAAAAACATTTTAAAATATTGAACGGTGCCTAGAATATTTCATAACGTTCATTGATGTTTCTTTTTCTCTTGCAAACACTTTTCAATCCACAATTCACTACTTAAGTAGTAAAATCAAGTTAGTGGTACTCAATTTTCATTATTATGATTATTATTATTTTTTCATAATAGTTGTAAAGTCTCATTTGTCATTATTCATGCCTGATTTTTGTATTAACATTATTTGCTTTCCAGAATTCTGATGTTTAAAGTAGCAGCTCTAACTTATGGCTGTGTGGCTGATATTTCCAGGGTAAGATAGTTCCTGCTAGGGGACCCAGTGATTTTGGATGGGATCCAATCTTTCAACCTGATGGTTATGACCAAACGTAAGCCCATTCTTTCACTTAAATTTCTGCTGTTCGTGTGATCATGTCAGTTGTCCATTACTCTATTGCTGATTGTAATTTGTGTGCTAGTAGCCCATAATTGTTCAGCCAAGTCGTAGATGAATTTATGCTTTGGTTTTTCTTTTTTCTCTTTTAAGTTATGCGGAGATGCCAAAGGAAGAAAAGAACAAAATTTCTCATCGTTCCAAGGCTCTTGCTATGGTGAAATCCCACTTTGCCGAAGCCGGATATACTTTCGAGATGGACACATCTACATGAATGAACTGTATAGGTCAGACAGTCAAATGCTTTATCTCTATTTGTGTCTTCTGGTGGAAGGGAAAAAGCAAAGCCTTCAGATTATTTATCCATCCTGGCTTGCATAGGACAATCCATGGGTAACTTTTTCTTACAAGTGTGATTATCTAGTGAAACAAATGAGCGTGCAACTTTCGGTTAAATTGTTCTGCAGTTGAACTTTAACATCAGTCATCATTTTGAACGAAATGCTCTGTATAAATAGAGCAAGAAGCTGTTCCAGTCACAAATGGTTAACAAAATAGAAAGTAAGTAGTGATCATCACTCATTGAACCCATATCTCTTTGTGATCAGTATCTTGTTGACAGTTTTCTATATGAAATTTATGCTAGCCATTTTTTGTGTCTGAATACAATGGAATGGATTCAAGAGTTTCAAGTTACGATCCTCTAATTAATGATTTTAACTTTCTTGTTTGCATAACTGCTTCCTCTCATGCAATTTTAGATGGAATTACTACCACTCCTCTGTTTTAAATGATGCTAGATAGATAGTCTTGTAGCTCCAAAAATGAGGGTAGTGGGGACAAGATCCCGAGCCTGGGGCCGCATACTGAGTGAGACAAATGAACCTACCACCAATAATGGATTAAAAGAACAGATAATTAAGCATAAATTTTTCTGTAAAGCAGAAACAATTCGGAGACGCGCCATGGCATTTGGGGTTCCACTCCAATTACAGGATTTTACTCAACACTGCTTTTGCGGCTCTCAATAATGTTGTATCGTTCTTGTTCAAGGCTTGTTTTGTAATTAAACTTCAGTAACTGTTGCAAAAAGCATTAGCATGGGTCATAAATGATGTTACAGGAATTAGAATCTACTATTTTTAATTCCACTGTGAAGTACACCAAAAAGTGCATGCCTGCCCAAAATTGTGAGAACTTACCTTAGTTTTCCCAATTACACGTACAACAACAAACTGAGTTGGATATGGGGCCTCTTTTATCAGAAACAGATAAGAGTTGATTAATTTATTAGGGTGTCGCGGACGGACCACATGTAATCTGAATGCGAAATGTGTGTTATTTCGTGTGCTTTGTTGTTAAGCTTATACTGTACTGCTTGAATTTATGACTAGGCAAGATTCACAAGTCCTCTACCAAATTGTTCAACCAAAATACCTCACTCATTTATGATGAAACTGTGCTAGTCGGAAAATCACACGGCAGTTTCATGTAATCAGTGGGGCAACCACAGTACTTACAACGGTTGTATTGGAGACAAGCACCATTAATTAATGTCTTTTGTCAAGACATAAAACCTAAAACTATACATTTGAGCAAGAGGAGTTTTAAATTGAGGATGAACATGACATGTGAAAAACAATATTGTGCAGAATTAGAAGCGAGTGGGAAGGGAATGCCAAGATCATATGCAAATGCTTAAGGCAAAAGTGGCGGGTGGAGTTGGCCTCACGGGTCACGGTCCCATGTATTTTTTTGCAAGCAAAGAACTTCTCTTATCACATGCCATATGGGCCCTATAAACACACGCATTGCCATGTGAAATAACGCATGCATCACCTTCCACAAGAATTTAGGGCTCATTAGTCATGCATCACCTTCCACATGAATTTAGGGCTCACTAGTCATTACTGCTTCTAGTTGGATAATATCACCCAGTTCATTCATCAACCACTTCGGCATTACAACAAGCTCAACCTGATTCTTAAATGCGTGTAGCTGTGCCTGTGTAGGACATGTAATTCCTTCAGAGTATGACTGTTCAATTATTCTTTGCACACTTAGGGGCTGAAAAAGGTCTAATCATTGTAGCTGGAAAAATGTGGATCAAAGCTCATCATTGATTATGCCACTGTTTTGATTAGAATGTTAAGATAATTTGTAATGGAAACTAAAGTGCTTTCGCAAAGCTTTAAAGAACTTTTCTGTGGATAGCATCATTTTGGTGAGACCGAAAAAAGTTTAAAAGAAAAAGCTCATCATGTTAAGTTAGTTAATAACTTTATGTGCATGTGAGTGTGCTGGTTATGCACATGAAAGAATCACAACTAACAAATAATGGTAACACTAACATATATCATAAAGGTAATAGCAATTCCACAAACAAAAGTAAAAGATTGCTTCCATTTCAAAGAAAAAGCTACAAAAAGAAAAGGTAACGAAACATCACTGCTATTGCTATGCATCATTTGTAACAAAGTTCTTTTTTAATAATTCAAGTTTTTGACATTCAAATACTGTTGACTGTATGACTAGACGCAACAAAGGAGGGGGGAGAAAAAAGCCACAAAACCATTCAGACCCTATAAACCCAAAAGACCAAAAATGAAAAAGAGAGAGTATGTAGAGAGACCAAGATTGACAGTTGACAACTGACTGACACTGGACACAAATAGGCAAGTGCTAGTTAGAAGGCAATGAGAATTGAGGCTGAAAAAAGAGGCCAAAGAGGGAAAATAAAATGAACAACTCTTCCGCACCTGCTTCTGGGAATGCAAATGTTTGTTTTTTCAGTTGAAGCAGGCCGAGGTTGAGCAAGTAACTGATAAACAAACCCGGTGAGGTAATACAATGACATGTGCAATAATGTACACTTGTCAAAATATGTGAAGCAGACATATGGTAGAGATTGAAACAATGACCAGATTGTGGATAAATTGGATAGGTGATAGACTATATAGAAGAAAAATGAAAAATAAAACAGAAATTGGATGGCCTTTTCTTTTTTTGGCCAATTTAATGATGAATAGAGAGCTATGAGCACTGACGGCTCCTGCGGCAAGTAAGAGCCCCAGCACCAGAAGTAATGGATCCAACCATGGAGGAAGACTTGGCTCCCAAGCTTGAAGCACGAGCATAGCTAGCTGAGGCTCCTGCTCCGGATGGGGTGAAGTAGGCACCATTCAGCAAGAGGTCTCCTTCGGATCTCCAGTTCCAGCTCTTCCACTGGCTCGCAGCTGTGTCCACCCTCTTTGTTACCTGTGAATGCAAATCTAGTTGTGAGAATAAGCAACTTGAGCATTGCTGATAGTCTTATTGTATAGACAAAAGACAATATGTGAGATGTGAGAGTTGAGACAGAGACAGTACCTCCTTTGCGAAGGAATTCGCTGGAGCATTGTATCTGTTTCCCTGGCTGTTGATGGTGGGGTTTGCACTTCCGCCAATGGCATACATTTCCCAGTGAGTGTAGTCATTGTTCACCACATGGAAATAACCATGTCTACACCTGAATTATTCATCATTAAATTCCTCATCAGCTCTAGTCAAACTTGATTTCAAATAGTGCAAAAGATAACATGGAGTAAGCTCTCCATTCATCTCCCAACACATTTCATTCGCTTGAGTTCAACAATACCTTGGCATTCTCTGAATGAGTCCCTCTCCAAAATGGTTGTAAGCAATGGTTACTTGCATTTGCTTGTCTCTGGTGTAGGAATCACTGTGACCCAGCAGCATAACCTGCATTTAATCACCATTAAACAAAATGACTTAGCAGTTTTGCTTATTAAGAAAACAAGCTAGAGTAAACTGGACTACTGGAATATGCTGCAAAGACTGACCTCATTGTGGTGGGTCATGTGATTGTTTGAAATGGTAATGGCGGTAGATCCCATGACAGCATCAACAAGTCCATCAGCACAATGGGAGAGTGAATTGTGATCAATCCATATATGGCTAGAGCCAAAAATTGATATGGCATCACCATCAGCCACTGTCCTCCACCCATAGTGAGTAGGTGAGCTCCTAACCATGGCATTACCAGTGGGTTTACAGTCATGAATGTGAAGACTGTGAATGATCACATTGGTCACAAATTGGATAGTGATGCATCCTCCATTAGCAATGTGCACATTCGCCCCCACGACCATCAATGGTCTTGAAGCTATTGACAATCAGTTCCTCTTTCAATTGAATCACCATGTCCCTCTTGAAGACAATCCAGAGAGGCTTATCCTGGATAACAGCATGGCGCAAAGTTCCAGGTTTGGGGTTAACAGGGTCATCATCCCTTGGGTCAGTGACAACATAGAAGCGACCATCACGGCCACCAATGGCATTTCTTCCAAAACCAATCCCACAGTCTGCAAGACGCTTGCGGTTCTTGTGCCAGTTGCCGTCACAGCGCCAGCAGTCATCAATGGGATTACCAGTACCACAGGAGAAGTACCCCAACTTTCTCCTTTCAGTGCTGTTGCGGGCACTCCTGAAATAACATTAAATTTATTGTTATTAACATGGAAAATGCTCTGAATTATTAGAATAGAATTACATCTTAATTTCTCAGAAATCCAATGTGAAAATCGTTAACAAGGTAATTGCATCACACTGTTACTTTTACAGTTCACCATCTAGTAAAGAAAAAGATTCTATGTGTCGGTGGCAGTGACTATACCCATTACCTGCATCTCTTGTGCTTCCTCAGACAGCCAAAACCAATGAGGATACAGATAGCACGTAATGACAAAAGAAGGATTGCTTTTTAGTCAATTTGAGAGAACGACCAATAACGGATAGAATTGTATCTCTCTGTAGTGCAGGAAGCAAAAAGGGGTATTTGTACGTTGTCTTTGTCATTTAGCCCACATACACATGGCTGAACGCCTGAACCCATCACATGCAACCTCAAAACAGAAATTTTCATAGCCCAAAAACTAACCCTTTTCGCCATTCAAATAAAGTTCATGATTCAGTTGGTATTAAACGGGAAATCAACTATTAAAACAGAAACAAAAGAAGTCTTACATGGACATCTATTTAAAAAAGGGCAAAAAAAGCATTGTACGTTTTAAGTAGTAGTAGTAGGCGAAAGAGACGCAAGAATTTATGTCCGTGGAACACGGATCTGTCAACGGCGTGTAAAAAGCAGAGCAAGAACGTGAAGGGTGATACACACTGATACTGATGCTGATACTGATATGGTATCCATTTCTTAAGCCTTCAAAAAGTGAAAAATTTCACAAAACGACAAGTTCAAAACAGAGAAAATAACCAATATTTTCAAGCATGTTCAAACTCATCCCCGAAATAGTAACTGGGTTTTTAGTACAAATAGGCGCGTTTGGTAATATTAATTACTTATCAGGACCACAGCGTGACCAAAATAACCCCCTCCACCTACTATTGCCACCATTTTTCCATTTATTGGCAGTGAATTTAGTGAGATTTTTCAGGTACTTTAACAAGAATTGCAAATTAAGTGAAATTAGTAAATATATGAAAAGACAATATTAAAAGAGCAAATGAGAAAGAGACGCACATCTCAACCATTGAAGCAATTTCATCTGGGTTATCAACTGCATGCTTACTCAAGGCCTCAGCTACTTCTTCAGCCCTGTAAAAATAATAAACAACAAAATTCGATTAATTAATAATTAATAACCTAATAATTTTTTAATTAGTTGTCAAATGAAAGACGCGTGTCGGTAAGATTAAGCGAGTTGGGAAAATAAGAGCAGATACGAAGTACACTGCTCGAGAATGAGGCAGGGGTCACTCTCCAGTAAAACCGTTGGGAAAGCTTTTTCTGAAGACAGAGAAACTGAGGGGGCGAACCGTCGGCGGGACGAGTTAAATTACTGAAGTAACCTTTAACCTTTATGAAAAGCAAAAGAAAAGGCCATTGTGTGAGGGTAGTTATGGAAATGAGGGAAAAAATGGTACGAATTTTCTGATCCTTGATCTCACTCGATACAACCAACGAAGGAATCCCAGCGGAACCCCAACGGACTAACAACAAATAACGGAATAAACGATCCAGATCTAAGGATCCAGATCTTAACGGCTGAGATCGTTGTCGTACTATTAACGGAAAAAAGACGGACGAGCAAACGGTAATCCAACGGTCTCTAAACACTCGAAATAACAGAACCAACGGCTCAGATCAAAATTGACAACTTGAGGAGCTACTTCTGTTTACTTACTTGGCCGCCATTGTTGAGTTCATTGAGCTCTCTGTCTTCATCTTCCTGTAAACATTAAATTAAACAAATAAATTAGAGCTTAAAAACAAAATAAATAAATAAATAAATAAATAAAGTGTGTTTTCTGTGTTTATAGAATTGACATTTTTGTTTATGGTCATTTTCAGCTGATAAATGCAGTTAATATGAAGCAGAGAACCAGATTTATGACCATGAAAATAACGTTTATTTTTATTTTTTATAAAAATAACTACTAAATCGAAATTGCATGATAATGTGGAATTGTGAATGAACTGGGAATAAAAAAACGAAGCCAAAAATGGTAAAAAAATGGAAAATGCAGCTTGATTTGCGCTCAAGACCGAAGCCAAAACGTTGTAGTTTCAGTTTCTCCAGATACAGAACTACTTAGAGAAGCAACGAAGAAAACATAAAGACAGAGAGACAGAGAGAGAGAGTTAAACGAGACCTGGAAACAGAGACGTCTTGTTCGTTACGTACAGAAGCCAAAACGCCGACGAACAACATCAAAACGACAGCCAAACAGAGACAAATGCCACGCTGCGTCACCGCCATTGCGTTGGTTTCTTTGATTTTCCCTCTCTTTCCCACTCTCCAAACACAACCGAGAAAAAAAGAAAGAAAGAAAAAGCAGCAGAGAAAGAGAGAGAGAGAGAAGAAATGGGTGTATGCGTTCTGCAGACTCAGTCTGGTACGTGCTCCAACAAAACGGCCTTCTTATAGACTCTCCATCCTCCAAAATAAAAAAATAAAAACTTTATAATTCATTGAACGCCTTAGTTAACGGCGGCGGGTCTCCGTTATGTTTTGATTTGACCGTAGTTAGGTTTTTAACCTTAAACTAACTAATGCCCTTAACCATACCCATACCATCACTACTATCTCTCACTACACTAACCGCTTCAACTCACGTGCAATCCACGTGACATTGGTTTTTGTATTTTTCTTTTTATCTCAAGTGGCCGTAACTAACTTCTTGCCACGTCAGCGAGGGCGTTACGGAGGTTAGTGTCCGTACTTCGGCAGATGTCACGCTTTCCTGCTGATTTTGCGGTACCGGATAATTGCGTGTGTGAGCGTGAACTTGTATAGAATTTATATTAAATAATTTAATTTAAGAAAAATTAGGGACAAATATTTAATGAGTACTTCTATATTTATGATTAATTATTATTATTTTTTCGGTTGAGGCTGAGGGACTTTGTATTTGCAGGCGCCAATCACGGGCCATAATATAGTCATTTTCTTGACTCGCATTCTCGCAAACACAAATAAGCTTCAACTGATGAAGCAACAATTCTTTAGTTTCTTACTGGTTATTTAATTGCTTTAATGATGTTTTTGGTCTCTGCCGTATGAAGTAATTGTTATTGTTACGTATCAATATCAAGTTTGACGAAAATTGATAGAGAAAAGGCTAATTATCAATTTATCATGGTTATTGTCATTTAATATTTAACCAATTATAATATTGATGTGAAAGAATTTATTCTCTTTGGTATGCAGTTTTGCTACTAATTACAACGTCAACTTAAAAAACTTCTTCATCAATACTTTCATTTTTCTTTTTCTTAAATGTGTATTACATAATACATTATGAAGTTAGAATAAATATTAAAGTTGAAGCTCAATTAGAAAATCTGTCGAAACATATCCTAATGTATCATAATTTAAAGTCTAGTTGAAGAAAAAATTTGATGTCACAACACATGCAACCGGACAAGGACTGATTTAAATGTTCGCAAATTTCTTTACTTCTAATTAATTTCCTATTCATAGGGGTGCCCTTTTCTACTTTTTCCTACTTTGTAGAGCTGAATCTATGGCATTAAATTTCCTTTTTGGGCAGCATGGAAATGTTGAACACACTCGTTTATTTTGTTTTTCAGGCGGCAGCTTGTGGTTCACACTTCACATTCAAAAGGCCGGTTTCTTCAGCTAACTAGTTGAATGAAATAGTGCAATTTGGTTTCCGTTCTAGTCAAAATTGAATTTGGGGAAACTTAGTCAAATGTGGACTACAATTAGTAAAAACAAGTAAATTACCACCAAAAAAAAAAAAAAATCAATACCACACATGTGAGTAGATATGCTACTACATGTGAATTTTGTTCAATTTACGCTCGGATCCTGACCAATATATACAAATCAGCTGCAATAATTCATCTCCTCACTAGACTTCTAGTATTTTGTTTCATAAATGCGAATATTGTGTCACCACCCTCATGTTAATTAATTAACATGTACTCTTTTTCACCCAACTTAAAAAATAACTAGTAAAAGATCAATTCAAAATCAATCATATTTTGAGACATTGTAATGTGGCTGTTCATAAATTATTTAAGTTCGTGTTAGTAATATGATCACCAAAATTTGGCTTGATGAACTCTTAACGAATGTAATTCTTTTTCTTTTTATACATATCAAATTTTTGTTCTAAAAAATCTTAAATGATGTGTTATCACTAATTAATCGGTGAAATAATACAATCGATTGACTTGTTCATTACAAGTATTATTACTAAATACCCATAAATTTTAATTAAATAGCTAGTGCTCCATTATTGAGATTAATAAATAAATCAAATCACAAGAATGCCCACTACGTCAATAGAAAGATTGTGTATGAAATTATGGTTGCAAGCAAATCCATTAAAAACCGGTGCAAAACATTGAACCAAATATAAATTTAACTTCGTTCAACATATACATATAAATTTAACTTCGTTCAACATATACATATAAATTTAACTAGATTTTTAGTGAAACTTAATTAATTGGGAAGCTCGCGGGGAAAGATATCGCATCAATCAAAATAAAACTATTATAATTTTTTTCGTAATTTGTTACTTGTTGATTCACATGAAGCAAAGGCGTGAGACAATGGGGGAGGGATACTAAAAGTTTAAACAATATGGCGTGGATTGAAGTTGGTAAACCGTAAACCCAAGGTGATAAGAATTTGTGATTAGAAACTAATTAAAAATTAAGCAAAAAATGGAAATTAATTTAATTCAATTTATCGAGCCCTTCGTAGAGAAATAGCGAGTAATTTTGCCTTTTTGGGGGGCAAGATTATGTTGCCATGCGGCAACCAAGTGGTATCAATCATAGCAAGTGCTCACGCTTTGCAAGCCAAAATTTTATTTACGGTTTCACCCCTCATTGTCATCAATATGTACAAAAAGGTACACCCAACCCAACATCATCATCTACTACTAGCTAATAGAACAAGGACCATTGATGGTGTGGACCAATCTCGCGTGGGTTAGTTATTTTGATTTTGACTTTTTAATTTTTACAGTTAGGAAGCTCAATTGAATAATCATTAACTTGCAACAAATTTAATCATAATTTCATCAAAACCATGGGTCATAGTGATTAGTGTCATACCCTTCCACGGTCGAAATTAGATGGATATAAATTCTCTTCTAGTTTAAGATCACATTGTTCGGAATTTGTGTTTGATTATAAATTTGCAATGGATTAGAGTATTTTAACTTGAATTTTTTACTTAAAATGTTGACACAAATATCGGACAAATAATTTTAAAAAATCTAATTGGAGATGAATAACTATTATTAAATATTATTTTGACTTTCAATACGTACATTTGGATTACTTAAATCAATGGCTCAAAATTTATGTAAAAAATTTAAATTGGAATAAGTTCACTCATTTGTAATAGTCTTATTGCGAATTTTAACTGATTTTATATCACAATCCCGGAAATATAATTGGAAATTTTATATGTTGCGATAGATGATGAGACCTAACATTACAAACACACATCATGATAATAATTACGTAAGAAATTATTTCGTATGAATATTCTGATTTTAAAAGAAATACAAATGAAGTTAAAAGACAAAGAAAGCACACTGCAATGTATTTTCTTTTGTTCTTTAGCTAAATTATTAGAATTAATATTTTTTTCCTATTAACTTCGAGCGAATGTCTAAAAGATGTGGATATTTGCATCAAACAAGTGTATTATTGATACATATTTTCAGGCCAACAACCGCTTAGTTACCCTCCTCTTATCTGTTAAAGCGGAGGACTTAAGTTTGAGTCTCCCATGCGTCTAAGGGTTTATCCAAGTAATTTTTAAATATTTTTTTTTTTTTGATAATTTGTCCATCCGTATTTTAATTTTGAGAGAAATAAATGATTAAAAAGTCAATTTATACTCTGTCCCCCTACTTTTTATTTAAAAAAAAAATTAAAATTACAGTGAGAGAGGAACAAATTTGATAGTAAGAAAAATTAAGCTAATCATGAATTGTTTCTTGTTTGATGAAAAACCAACCACCAAATATTTGCCTCTCATTTGCTTCAATCCCCCCTAAATTCTTTGCATAATTTGTTCCATTGGCGGGTCGATGAAGGCCCACAAATCCATCAAGCTTAAACAAATTTCATACCTTGACATGTACGCAATAAAGAAAGAGAAGAGGGTGAGACTGAGAGAGAGAGAGAGAGATGAGTTAATTGATAATGCCTTTTAACATTTTCACTCAGCTGCATCTTTACAAAGTAAAAAAGAAAAAGATAGATTTTGTAGGCCAATGTTTGTTAACCGAAAATCTGGCGAGTCTTTGAGCTCTCTCTACAGCAAATTAGCAGCTTTTATTTTTGTTTTCGTTTTCATTTTTCACTTTTTTTATTTTTATTTTTTTGGGGGCCAAAGCGAGTTGCAGGAGGAGGCAGAATTGACCATTTATCTTCTCAATGTTTTGCTTTAGAATGTTCTCTAATGGAAAATGAAAATGAAATTGAAACATTTTGATTGACTCTCAATTCCGGGACTCATTCAAACAAAACCAAAGTGATTGGCCCTGTCCTTTTTAACCTTAAAAACAAAAGGTAAAGGTAAATCTCAAAGATGTTTTGTACTGAGTCAAGTCACCATGTCTTCTCCGAAAATAATAATAATAATAACAATAACAATAATAATTAAGTCCCCATGCTCTGCTACTGAGTTTATGCTTATGATCATGTTTTGATTCATAGAGTAATTTTTTTAGTATTACATTATAATTTCACTACATTAGAATAAAAAATTTATAAAGAATTTTTTTATATATAATTGCATTAACATTTATTGATATTTACAGTCAGAGATATATTAAAACTAGTTTTGTGATCACACGAGTTGAATCTATTTCAAAATATTTAGGAGACTCGTAACCTAAAACATGAAATGAGAAGGTGCCCATAAGCACAACAGTAACTACCGACAAGCCAAACCTCTTTTTTTTTTTTCTTTTTTGAGCCTTAAGATAATTTTAATTCAAACAAATTGTTTAAAACATTTGAAAAATATATATTTCTAGAAAATATTTATGTATGGTTGATAATGGTGATAATCACTACTTGTCCAAAATATATTCAGGCAAATTTAAATAAAATTTGAGTGTAAATTCTCTTAAAATTTCATATGCATTCGCGTAAGTAATTTTGCTCAAATTCCATTAAAAATTTCTTCTTCTTCTTCTTTTCTTTTTCATTCACAACTAAAATATATGATGCTAGCTAGTGGTTCTATCATCATCAGATGCCAAGTTATTCATCACACCCCACATCAATTGAAGCATGTATCATGTATTATTAAACATAGAAAATATTCCGGGTATAAGTAAATCCATTTGAATGGAAATTATTCTATTTGGGAGACCAATTTCAAACAATGATGATAATTAAACTTATGATGATTTATAGCGATTAGTATAGCAAGCAAAAAGCAATTATAATTAAGGCTAAGATTGAGGAAAAGTCATTATCTACGTACCAACATAGAACAAGCTAGTCTTAATTTTAATTAGGTTAGTGCCAGATAAAAATACCAACATATATGTTATCATGTAGACCCATAATGTCAGCAACCAAATATATTGAGCACATGAGATCAATTTCAACCATCCAATTTTGGTCACCACAACTAATTGTTACAAACAATTTCGATTTCTAAAGTCTTTTTCTTTTCTTTTCTTTTTTTTTTTTGCGATTTTCATTGATTTTGACGCGTTTTGGAAATTAGATATGAATATGACGTTAGCTAGCTACCTATGCTATTGAAAGTTTGATTGGTTTGGACAATGGAGATTGAAGCATCGACCAAGCATGTGTCTTCCATGTGCATGGTGGAACCATGGATACCGCTATTCACATTGTTCCTCGGGCTTTATATATATCAATGACAAATTACTATCTTTTTTGTTTTTTTGGAGTGAAAATGAAAGAATGTGAAAGTTAAGTACCACCATTTCCCGAAGAGATTTTGGGTTACTTGCGTTTCAAGAATTTGGTGTTGTTGTTGTAATAGAAAAATTGTGAATATATCGAAAAACTCGTGAAATGTAAAGAAAAATTTGTAGCAGTATAATGTTGAAGGTAATGCAAGATAAAGATAGCGAGAAGATTTTGATATATATTTTTTTTCTTTTATTTCACTTTCATTATCGGTTCTAGAAAATGTCATAGTCGTAGAGGATCAACAGCAAAGTTAACACATTGACAAAGACAAAGGAATAAGAGAGTATTGATATGACGCAGATATAAGATTAGAAGCTAACCAATAACCGTGCCCTTTTTCATACTTAATTTCCAATAGATTATTAAGTCAAGTAATTAAGTTAAACAACTCTCTAAATTAATTTTAAAAAAAGCCACTTTTAGTGGAGAACTTCAACGCAGGAGTTCAACCAAGACGTTTTAGGTAATTGACTCCAAATGTATGTAGAAAATACTTGCTTGTGCACTTTACTCAATTATTTTGCCACCTATTTCTGACTGCTGCGTCACCGTTTCGCCACATGTACTTATGCATTCCACCTGCCTAATTGACACAAAGTAACTTATTTTGTAAGCCTCTTAATTATCAATGTTGAAATCAGAGTATTTTCTAAATAATAATAATAATAATACCGCTTAAAAGATTTTTATATTTTATCTGTTAAATCAATTAATATCTGCTCCAATCCTCTAAAATGTGAGGGATGTACTATATTAATTTCCATATTAGGTTTGCACTTTGAATTCTACTTATATCAAAGTTACTAAGGTTGGGCTTTGTAAGAATCACAACACAACGCAGCAGGGAAATGACAAAATGAATAATGATATTAGGTCTGAATTATTATCAAGTTTCAATTAATGCGGCAATTTATCTGTAAGTGCCACATCATATTAGATATCAATATTTATTAATTTTTTATGAATTATAATTTCACACCTCCCTACGTAAATATTAATAATTTTGTTGAAAATAAAATATTGAGCAAATGATTAAGATTCATAACATTATTTTTATATAAAATGTAAAAAGCAGAAAAAAGAAACAAAACAGTGATGCAACATATGCTATCATCTTATTTCTGTGAATCCGATGTGGTGGAGCCCGGCACCCGATTAAAAAGGTCAAACTATACGAGCCAGCTCAAACATGACTGGATAAACAAACTGGGGCCCTGTAAAATGAGCCAATCATAAATCAGCAACCAGAAGCACCGACCACAAATGCATGCGAAAGTCACGTGGCCACTCACCGCTCATTGAGGAACAACTCTCAGCACACGTACACGAACTCCCTTCCTTTCAATTTTCATTGGCTTACAACTTTCAACGTCCTTTTAGTCTTAATTATTAAAATAAATAAACTAATAAATAAGTAAGTATTTTTCATTTTATTATTTTTATTATTTTATACACAATCTTTGCTTGCGGAGTGATTGCCGGGGCTTACAAATTTACTACCGGCACAACAGAACCGTTCGATTTATTTTAATTTAATTTATTAAGATAACAATACAATTTAAAAATAAGAAAAGAGAGAACGTGCATAAGAAAATGGCCACCTGGCAGTAAGTACGGATAGGTTGGTCCAACAATTAACGGAAGAATCTATGAGCTGGAATAAATAAATAAAAGTATGATGTCTTATCCAAACCATAAATCGACGGTTTGGAATAGCCTTTGCTGGCGGCCATAGGTAATGGGTCCAATTTATTCAATTACACAACACTTCTTAATTACAATTTTAAAAAATTATTTTATTCGACACGATCGATTGATGCAGATCAAACGTAAATATTAAACGTGTTATTTTTTGTCATAACGGATTTTGACGCTAATTGTCGCCTCTAGTTATATATATCAGCATATTAATTATCCAGTTCTATACTTAGAAAGAATTGATTAAATGCTTGTCTCGCAACATCTCTGGATAAATAATTATTAATTGGGTTTTTGAAAATATACAAATATTTGCAAGAAAGAAATTTTACCTATACCAATGCGTTTGTGGTTTGTATGTGCCATGTCAAAAGATTGAGAGAAGCTAGTGTTGGTTTTGGGTGGTTGACAGAGGAAAAAGGGCTAATTGTCTCCTTTTAACAACTAATAATCTTTTTGCTAGGTGGGAATCCAAGAATAGGAATTAGGAAAAGAGGGGGTTGTTGTCATAAATTAAGGCGGTATATAAAGTAAAAGAGTCAAGTCAAGTTTGTGTAACTTACAAGCACTAAATGTCTACACAAGTTTCTTTTTTTTTTTTTTTCTTTTTTTTTTTATTTGAAGACCTATATCTCTATTAACCCGTAGCTTTGGTCATTAACTACCCAATTGAGTTGGTAATTACTTGATTTTCATATTCACCTAATTTCCATCGGTTATGGGCTTATGGGGGAGAACTAAAAGGATTAGTTCAATAAAACAAAATGATGGTTAGGACTTAAATATCACAAGAACCATTTTGAGATTTATTTTTTTCCAATTAAAGGTAAGAAAAGTTGTCACATTATGGTTTCGTTATCACATCATGGTTTCCAAATTTTGACTATTGATTGTAGTTTTCAATTGATTCTTTGCATGCACTCTCATGCAATTTAGATATAAATACTGAATATGATTATAACTTTCAGTACAAGCAAATTTATTTATTGCGATGTAAATGGGTTTTAATATAGGATTGTGGTGTAGAAAAAAATGAAGTGTGCTTTGCTATACAACTGGCTTAATGGTTACTAATTGTCCTCTTAAAAATATAATTTTTCAAGGCCATAACCCCACTTCACATGGGTTAAAATCTTTTATCTTCATCAACCTAGATTCTTGCATTCATCCTTGGCTCCGCCAACAAAGAGAAACACAAATAAAAGTGTTCTTTTTTTTAAAAAAAAAAAAAAGAAAGAAATTACCAGAGAAAATGAGCTGCGAATTTCTTGGAAAAATTTGATGTGTAAAATTGACTTTGCTTGTTACATATTCTATATGTAATTAAACGCGTTTTGACATCTAATTATAATCATTGCATGCCCTATCAGTCATAATTCCAACTGTCAATAATTAAACTCATTTGTACTTTTTTATGATGTTGAGTTGAGTGAAAATTTTTTTGCCTTATTAGTTAAGAATTAAGAGAAGTGACTGGAGGTAAAAATGTCTTTTTCACTTTTCCTTATGATTATCTTGCAGCATAACAAGCCTGGGCTATATACCCTTACAACTTAAATATAAATATATAAAAAAAAATGGTACGAAATTGAAAGTTACTACGTTAGGGTTTTGAGATTTCACTTTAAATAAAAGCGAATAAACGCATATGCGATCATTCTTCTTTATAAATGGGTAAAATAAACTCTAATTATTATGTAAATGTGATTATGAACATTAGACTTCAAGTTAATTGGGGTCTCACTAATAAGCACTTTCATTTTGGTGATCTAATGATAATAAATGAATGTAATTAAACATCAAGGCAAATGGCAATAGGCAACTCTACTATAGCAATAAGAAACATTTGAGTGACTTTATTTAAAGCACAATTATTTTAAAATTCCACAAATACCGGATGAACTGAAAATCAGATTATTCCTTCTTCATTTTGCTTCCTAATTCAGCGGTACTTTTAGCACATGACTCACCGACGATGTACAATAATTACAATGAGAGATTATGTAGAGGAATTGGTCAAATCCAATGAAAACAAGGACAAAAATCTTGTAACGTTCTTCAAGGAAATTATTCCTTTTTTCGCCCCCTTGATTCATTGCATATGGAACATAACATATGGCCTTAAATTTGTTGTTATCTTGTCATATTTTATTTATGTACAGATAATTTTATCATCTAAATTTTAAACTAAGTATGGAAATACAAAAATGTAATGTTCCAAAAAGAGGAATCGCCAGTTGACAAGTTTCAACTCACAATCATTTATCCAATCATATTGTATCTACAACAAATGATGAGATCGTATGCTCTCTGCATGTTCTGAATTTTGGAATGTTTGTGCCAAGAAATAAAAATATTGATTTTAGCAAAATGTCAAATTAAAATAATGACCTAAATATTACGTGTTCTAGTTAAGGGGCAAATTTCGTGACATTCTTATGGTTCAGTTTGGTCTAATTTCTTGGTACATTCTTATATATAGTTTGTGTGTGTCTCTCTCTCTATAAATGTATGTATGTATATATATGTATGTATGTATGTATTGCTCTCTCTCTCTCTCTCTCTCTCTCTCTCTCTCTCTCTCTCTCTCTTTTCATGTTGACACGTTATCAAACCATATATTTTAGTAAAATGTCTACACTAACTCTATTATTAAAAATACGGTTTGATAGTATATTCGTATATAAAAAAAAAAAATGAAAACGCTAACACTTAAAAATGATATATTTCACCCCTAATCTACTTGGATGCGAATTTTGGTGAGATGACTAAAATAACATTTCAAACAAGTTACCTAACTTTTTTTAAAAAAAAAGTATAAATAATAATTCATTCCTTTACAAATAGCATGAAAATATATATATATATATATATATATATATATATATATATATATATATATAATCTCTTGCACAATTCGCTACGCGATTGGTAAAAATAATTTAATAAATAAAGTTTACTTCTCAAATAAAAAACTTCAGTCTAAGTTTTGTTTGAGATCTCTATACATGAACATACATATAACTTATTTTTAATCTCTATCAGAAAAAAAAAAATTTTAATCCTTCATCTGATTCATTTATAAGATACATTCCAAAAGAATTAGCTAGCAAAATTGAGTGGAGTTTCGTGGCTTTAGTACTTCAATTCAAGGATTGCTAATAAAATCCAAAAAAGAGACATGCACGAAACTTCTTTCGCTTTTGTGTACGTTTTCTTTGGAATACGAACTTTCCATGAAATTGGGCGAATCCGTGCAACATTAGAAGACACTACATTTTTAAGGATTTAAGATAAATATATCATCAAGCATTGGCGTTAATATCAATCTTCACTACTATTACCATATCAATCAAGAATGGTAGTTAGTCGAATCAGCTTTGAAAAAATTTAATGGAAAAGGATGACGTTCTCTTGTTTCAGTGAAATAATTCCGGAAGCATTCTAATCTTTAGAAATAGTTACATAAACTTCTTTTAAGATATGCACATATGTTTGGGGGCAAAGTTAAAGGTAGACTAACCCGGACTATAATCGAGATAAGTTTTTTTTTATTTTTTTTCTTAAAAAAACAGTTAATTTGAAAATTGCCTCTATATTTAAAAAAAAAAAAAACCTCATTTGTTTAGTATTAAATGAATAATATGGTCGTCTAAAGTTGCTCTTTTAATTATTTAAAACATTAGCCAGTAAGTAAACAAAAGTACAAAAGCTTATGGGGCATGAATTAAACAAACAAATTGAGAAGAAACAGAGGATGCAGAGAATTTTGCCAAGGGGAGAGAGCTGATTCTTCATTCATTTATTGACGAATTCTGAATCGATGTAATCAAGTAATTATATTACTCATATATGTAGTAATTTGTGGCCAATGAAAAATAACCATTTAGGTGGAGAAGTGCAGGGTCCAAATTTGAGTTTATCACTAACAAACCTAATTACTATTATTTAATTACATGGTGAAAAACCACATGTTTTACAACAGTTCTAATATCTCTTTATTGAGAAGATATTACTAATTAGTGGCAGTAATATTACAGTGGTTCAATATCAAAAAACTAATCAATCAAGCCAAGAAAAATATTGCAAAATTAATGTTTGTGAACACCAATTAGGAAGAAAAAAAAAATCAGCCCATCCTAAAAAATGTTAGTAACTTCGCCACTGCACATGCTAGAAAGAAATTTCTGTAGTTATTTATGAAGACAATACGGTATGTCGGTATCTACGATCATTTCTCCAAGCCATGAGGTGTTGTCACTATCATTTTCTCAAAAATTAGTTTCATATTAATTATTTCCGTAGTTCTTTTTATATTTTTTTCGGAAATAATAATAATAATAATAATTAAGTTCACATGTATGTGCAGAAAGTATACGCATGCAATTCATACGCATGAAACAATGCCAAAGGGAGAGACCCTTCAAGAAATTATTAAAACCACCGCATGTGTGTGCAGGCAATTGCAAGATATGTTAATGCATTCAATCATCAAAAAGTAAAAAGAAAAAAGAAAAAAGTCACATTAAAATACGTACATACATATAAAAGAATAATAAGATGAATGCCAATTAATTCGATAAGCATTTTATTCTAATACAACATTGCATGATACATCACTGAAAATATTACTTAATATTATAGTGTACAAATTCAGAATCTGTCCCAATATATGATCGTTAAAACCCAACACATACAAAAAGATTCGAACGGTTAAAAACCCCACTGCTCCACCTGAGAGTGATTTACAATTGGATAAGCATTAATGATTATAAAATTAAGAAAAAAAAAAATCTTTAAAGAATTATGATGGAGTTGATTTTATGGATGTAGAAAATGAAGCAAGCACATGGATGCATGTGCTACGAAAAATTTATGAGAAAATCAAATATCAAATTCCAAATTTCCAGTTGCCTTTTTTGTTTGGTTGGCTGCTGAACAACAGCGTACATTTGTCCCCACATCACTTTTATTTCTCTGTGGCCACACACTTTCTGCCACGTATAACTCTAATTTTTCACACAGAAGTTGCCACGCTGTCAATTGAACTTGCCTCGCTTGCTTGCCGCCCCCACCGGATCCAATTATATCCATTTGTCAATTTCAGTCGTCTGACAAACACAAAAAATGATTTTGGTTGGGAAAACAAAATTAATTTCAATAATTTGTTTTTGGCGATGTGGGTCAACAATTGTGCTAAAGTAATGCATTGACAAAATAAATGTGCTGTAGGGATTAGAGAATTAACAAGCTTTCAATGAGGAAATTATTATGATTTCATGCCATTGATTTTGTAGACTTTTTTTTTCCTCCCTCTTTTGTGTTCATCATGCTAAGAGCCTAAGATGATCTTTCATACCCGAAATTTCCAGCAAAATTTAATGGGTATGTTCAATTTCTTAAGTATAGAACAACAGAATTAATGTTTTAATTTCATTAAATAAATTTCTCATTGCTCGAAAGAAAAATAAAATAGTAATGGTAGACATTTTAAATTTTTTATTACAAAATGACATGGCAAGTGATATGTTATGATAATATTCAATTGAATAAGAATTTTTATATATTTTTTTAAATTATTTATTAAATATTGCAATTACCCACATCATGAGCGACACATTATTGGGTCTTACAACAATATCTCAAGAGTAGTATTACTCTTGATCTATTTTTTGACTATTTGACGCTGCATAGGGACTATAGGATACAATATCTCTAAGATACCATTGTCACATCCCACATTATTTTGAAAGTAGAAAATTGCAGGATAATTTTTGGAATATTTATCTTTGCTAAGGAGGATATTGTAGTGAACAAAATTCTTGACAGCTTAGGCAAGGCTCCAGGGTGCATACGAAATGGGCCAGTCATGCCCCGCTTCGGCATAGCAAATGAGGCTGAGGAGCCCTGAAGCTTCTACTGGGCAGGCCCATGCCTGTGGCTTTCTCGGAATTTGATATTACATGAAAACCATGCAACAGCGATGCTATAATACTATATAGGGAAATAATTTTCATAAGCCATAAAAAAATTGATGTTAGTTTAGATCAGTTATAAACAAGAATAAACTCCACATCTTGTCTTATAGAACTTGCTTTGACATAGTAATAATTATCAATATATTATAAAAGATATATGCCATTTTCATTTAATGTTTCAGATTGAATACATATTTTTCTAAAATTATTAGGAAAATAATTTATTATTTAAACTTTTCAAGATAACTTTACATAATCCTAACACTACCTATATGTATTGGTTTGCTGAAACTTAGTTTATCTTGTTTTATCACTGTTCATATATTAAATTTGACATGCTTTATTAATTAATTATTGATGTAACACATGCGTTATCTCTATATCATTTACACTGAGAATAATTAAATAAAAATAATAATTTTTACATATATATCTCAATTAAGTTATAATCTCGTTATAGTGATAAAATTAGTTTAATTATAATATTATGACTATAGATAGAATTTTCTGTAGTAGCATCTGTTCAACTTCAACATTAGCTCTTCCTCCCAAGCGATTGAAATTAATTTTCTCTTCAGCAATTAAGTTCAACAATGGTTTATTGAAACTGTCAACAAATTATTGTAAAAAAATAATAAAAATAGTAATAGTAAATAAATAAATAATTTACAGAAATTATCCGAGCTGCATGGTGTTGGTAAAATCTGTTATGACACAATGATTTGGATCTGGATCTTTGACTCTTGACCCTTCATTTCGACACACATTGAATCAAATGATTTTTAAAAAAGTGATTAAAAAATATACATACGTATACATATAGATATACATAAAACACAAATAATAATAACATAAAAAAATAAAATGCTTATGTAAAAGAGGGTATTTACCAATAATAAATTCGGAAAAAAGAGCTAAAAAGAGGATGAGGGCAACCATTTGAAGCTTTCGTGATGCCATCTTTAATTTTGGTACAAATTATTATTATAAAAAATAAATCAAAGTTTTAAAATTAATATTATAAGGGTTTTTTTTACTATTTAAATTATTGTGAAATAACAATTAGTTGCAACAAGTATTGCACCATAATATACATTTTACCTTTATTTTACCATAGAAGAATTACAAAATATTAAATTTTACCTTTATTTTAAAGAAAAAAACACATTCTAATAAAACCTAATAATTTTCACTAATGTATCAAAAGCCCAAAAAATTAAATAGAAGTTTACGTTTACACATAAAACCTATAACCTGAGGTTTCTGACTTTCTATAATGCATTTATTACGATAATTTTTCATTCAATTAATATCAATTTAGTTTTAATTATTAATTATTGATAACAAATAAAGATGAATAACAAACATACACACACAGCCACACACTATGACAAACATTTCAAATGATAATAATATTTATATTTAATTGATAACATATGAATTTGCAAGTTTTTAATTTTTCTCAATCATTAATAATTAAAATTAAATTAATATTTAATTGAATAAAAAATATTAGTAAAATGATTGAGATCTAATTAATAATTAATTTTTAATATAATTAGTCCTTCACCGTATACTTTTTATTTAGTATTTACGAAGAATTAGGTATATATGAAAATTAATTAGAAGTAATTACTTCATAAGAATATACATTATGATGAATCAAATCAAACTCCCCAAAAATTATTAACTGGAGAAAAAGTTAGTTTTTATTTTCCAGTTATTTTGGGTTGCTTACCATTTTCTAGATTAACTATTACTTCTTAAATCTTAATTATTATTTGCAGAAAATTTAATCAATTTTCCCAATGTGCTTTCAATCCAAATTCAATTGGACTGAATAGATTTTCAGTTGGGCCACTCCAAGCCTAGAAATTACAAAAGTAAAATACGGCATTTTTGGTCATTTGAAGTCTAAGTGAACAAGTGAGGATCAGATCTGCTATAATGATGGGTTATTATTCTTAAAAGAAAAAAAATGATAGGTTATTAGTTAAGATTGTTTTTAAAAGGATCAATAGTGACTTTAAAAATTAAAAATTAATTTCGATACTTGATATATTTTTTTAGAAATCATTTTAGTAAAATCACTATATTTTATGGTAGATGAATCAACTTTATATTTAATACAATTTCATATAAATTCTCATATATATAATAAAAAATTTAAAATTATCTTTATTAATTAGAAAATAAAATCATTAATTTTAAAAATATTAATACTATTATAAATTATATTGAGATAACAAAATAAAAAATAAAATTATTTTTATTTTAGTTATCAATTATTATATATATACAATAAAAAATATTTTATATATATGTTTATAAACATGTATATAAATTTAATTTAATATTGTATCTAATTCAATTATTTATAATGTTACAATAGTTTAACAATAAGATTTATAAAATACATAAAACTATTTTTAAAATTCACAGTATTTATAAAAATAAATTTTATGAAATATTTAATTGATTCACTTTACAACTAATTATTTTTAAAACACAATTAACATAAATTATTTTTAAACTTACAATATCACCAAACTAGGCTTATTTTAATCATCCAAATACGTGCAAATTGAGAAATCGTTGAAAGCTTTTTCAACCGTATTATGTAATCTAACAAGTAATAAGAATAATATGTTTTCTTTTCTGCATAAGCGTTGGATATTTTAATATATACAATAAGCTTTTTTTTTTTTAAACAAAATACATAATAAGCTTCTACTTCAACATAATGACGCTGACGCGCAATCGTCGGAAACTGAATAGCGAAGTTGCGGACACGGCGGGCTACATGATTGAAAATCATTTGGGTATTTTATGAATTGAATCGGCCTTCTTTTAGAAATGGACTCAAATACCCTTAGTTTGAAAATTACATCACTTAAGTCCTTTCTGGT
Source organism: Luvunga scandens (assembly GCA_030449905.1). Classification (NCBI taxonomy): domain Eukaryota; kingdom Viridiplantae; phylum Streptophyta; class Magnoliopsida; order Sapindales; family Rutaceae; genus Luvunga; species Luvunga scandens. The sequence goes on from JASUUG010000284.1 coordinate 1,299,296, forward strand.
GACACTTATATCTCATTTATTACTTTAGTGGCTTAAAGTCTATTTTACTCTTAATTTCAATTACTATTTTTTTAAGCTTTGTATAAATTCCATCATATATATATATATATATATATATATTGTAAATTTTATTTAAGTTTCTTTTTATTATGTTGATGTTAGTAAGTTTAACTGATAAAATTTCTTAAAGTGATACAAAAAATTTAAATTTAAACTTTATTCATGTGATAATGTATATAACATTCCAATAAGAAGCATTACGTTGTAACAAGAACACACATACTTATTGCTCTTTTATTGTATAGGTGGCCGTTAGAAATCATATTTTTTTGTAAGTATTTCATGATTCAGTACTATTTTTACATTCCTCTCATACATTGATTACATGCAACATAGAGTTCAGGCGAGCTCAGTGCTCTGTTGATAAAGCATGTGCATGATCCCATGATCTATGCTTCATATATAGTCGTTTTTTATATCAAATTTGTGACGACTCTTATCTTTGAAATAAATTTCATGTATAGGGAGGACTCAAGTGATGTATTTTTAAAATTTCTAATCTCTAAATTCCTTTTTACAAAAAATAAGTTCTCAAATGATTAAACCCCAGATACTATTAATGGATAGACTCGATGACAAAGTTCATTTGCCAGCAAATAGATCACAAAACTACAAACAAAACGCATATTCCCTTTGCTTAAGTAGATGCTAAAGCCAAAGCTGCTACAAATGACTCAACACCCAATGCAATTTCTTTTCTTTCAAGGATTATGATTCATGAAACCGCAGTAACAAACAACTTATATTCAAAATCGACAGAAGAGAGATATAAAGTCTCTGACTGAAACTGATCATGGGGAACTGTGAAGCACTCAAGATTCTTTTAGCCATATTCTTGATAACAACAACAACAACAAAGGTGGTGGCGGCGGCGGCGGCGGCGACACAGCAACGAATACCGACCACTTTACAAGGTCCATTTGAGCCTGTAACGCGTCGTTTTGATCCTTCACTGCGTCGAGGAAGTGATGACTTGCCCATGAATCACACCAGACTCAAGAAGAATGTCACTTCAAATTTCCCAGAACAGATAGCTCTTGCAATCTCTTCACCAACTTCAATGTGGGTTTCTTGGGTCACTGGTACTACTGTTAATATCTTTACATGTTCTTGATGTTTGATTTGTTTTCTTGTGTTTTGTGTTGTTTGATGGATTTGTTGAAATGTGTTGGTTTGTTTTTGTTCAGGGGATGCACAGATTGGCTCTAATGTGACTCCTCTTGATCCTTCAACTGTTGCAAGTGAAGTTTGGTATGGGAAACAAAGTGGAAAATATACTAGTAAAAGGGGAGGAAATGCAACTGTTTATAGCCAATTGTATCCGTTTAAGGGCCTTTTGAATTATACCTCTGGCATCATTCACCATGTGAAGATTGACGGTAAGCGTAGCATTGTGAATTTTGATGTTGGCAAATTTATGTGGCATTAGGATATTTGTTCAATTGTCATTCGTCACAATTTGTTACTCCTTTATTGGCTGCTTGAGGAATTGCAATTCAAAGATTAATACGTCTTGCTTGGAATAAAATTCTTAACTGGCTATTTTTGAATGCTTTAAGAGGTGATAGCGGTAGTTTGATTAGGTAGATGTTTATGGGATTGATAGGGGTGATGATTGTGTTTGCTGCCATTCATTTTTCTTGATAAGTATCTAGCTGTACTGAGAAAGTTCACTTTGTAATGACAAACTCTGCCGACAGTGGAGGCTGATTAGAGAAATTTTACCTGTCCTCTATGAATAGTCAGCAGATTAGAAAGCATGAAAAATGATTGTAAAGAGAGTTTTTGTTGGCTTAAAGACTCACTTGTATATTGTGTTCATTTTACTTCTAGAACCTCTGAGTTCTGTATCTGAATGAGCATTGGTGAAGCCGAATGAGTTTAAGCGAATGTAGTTCAATGCTTCTCTAACGGGAAAGCTTCAATGCCAGTGATATTTGAGGATTCCTTAGTTTTAGTGGAAGCTCATAATCTCATTCAATAATTAAATAGGCAGAAAGTACTAATTTCTTTGACTAACTCGTAGGTCTTGACCCTGGAACAAAATACTATTACAAGTGTGGGGACAGCAAAATTCCTGCTATGAGTGCAGAACATGTCTTTGAAACCTTGCCGTTGCCTAGCCCAACTTCTTATCCTCGTCGAATAGCAGTTATTGGAGATCTGGGTCTCACTAGCAATTCTTCAACAACTGTTGATCATCTGATACGGAATGATCCCTTATTGATATTAATGGTTGGAGACTTAACTTATGCAAATCAGTACCTCACAACTGGTGGGAAAGGAGCTTCTTGCTACTCATGTGCATTCCCAGATGCACCTATTAGAGAGACATATCAGCCCCGCTGGGATGGCTGGGGAAGGTAATTTCTCATATTTTTGGTAAACTCTCATGTCTTGCATTCTTTCTTTTTTTTGATTAAATTCAGTTGCTTGAACTGAACTTTGCTTACATGGTCTATGCATTTCCAGTTATGAATATATCTTGGCAAGCAGTAAGCAGAATTTTGGTCATTCTGGAGTTGAATAAATGTATTTGAAAGTGTCTAATGATTAGTCCCCCTCTATTTTTCTGGTTTAGAAGTTGCTAAGTTGAAGCTTTTTGAATTCTTCTCTAGTACCATCATCATATGTTCTCTGGTTTTGCTTCACAGAAATCTTTCTTGAATACCAATCGACTATTCATTGATTTGTAGTTTTTGTTCTAAGAACTCGGGCTTGATTGGTATTTGTTGTGCCTGACTTCTCAGGATTATACTTGATTCACTTGACTAGGAGTAACTTAGATCTAAATATATATGGATGCTTGCTTGGTAATACAGATTACAGAATGCTGGCAATGATGCCTTGTAAATGTAAATCCTGTTTCCCCTGTTTCAGTGCTGTATTTTGGTCAATTTCTTAGTTTGATTCATTGTTCCATATTGATCTTTGCTGCTATAGATTCAATCCAAAGCCAGATTTCTTAGGATAGATTAAACAATGGTAAGGACCAATGATACTGGTTTTGGGATCAATTCTCACCAATGATCCATAAAACTGTAAAGAGTAATGCAATTGTTTTTGAATTTTCAAAATTTTTCACCACCACTGATTTTCCTGATTTTCCTTTTGGTTTCATAAGTTGCATGACTTGTGTAGTTGTGCTTGATGGGTGTCGAAGCCAGCAAATATAAATACCTACTCTAAACAAGATTGTATATAGTGATTGAGCAGGGTCGTGTTCACAGAGACTGGTAATTATTAAATCCTTATTAAAAATGAAAATGTAAACTGGGGGATTGTTGAAAATAATAAAAATCAATTTAAATTAATAAGAATGCAATTTAAAGGTGTAATTCAAAATGAGAAAACTCTGGTTGAAGGAATTAATTCAGCTTTGATTCGATTACTGATCATTGATACAACTATAAATCATTATTGCTTATGAATAGACTGGTTATAAATTTCGAGACACTCTAATAGCCAATCTCTCCTTAATTAGTCGATAACCAAGTGCGACCATTGGTTATTTCCCAATCAATAGACAATCCTAGATACGATCATAAGATTTAATCAATCGAATCGACAACGAAAAACTAGAGAGACCCAAATCCTAATTAACAAACGCATACGATGGTTCATTTAAATTAGATTATTTATTCTCATAACACAACGCACTGCTATGTTATTTGCCACAAACATCAAAATCTTCATACGATGAATCTTTCAATTGGCAATAGATTAAATTGATAATTAAATAGTGGCCAATTATCTAATTAACAAACATAATCATGACAATAATTCAGAGAATAAACAAATACCCAAAAAGTAATAAAACAATTAAAAGCACAAGAAAGATCTCACAGTAATGGTGAATCAAAGCTTCATTAACCTTCAACCAGAAAAATAAGTTTAGTTCCTCATGGAGGAAAAGAGAAAACCCTAAAAAAGATGAAAACAATTAATAATTCAATTCTAATCCTCCCTTAATCCCTCTTTATCTCCTCTTTTATAGTTCTCTTAAAAAGGATAAAGATAAAAATATCCAAAATCTTATCTAAACTTACAAGAGTAGTAAAAATATAAAACACGTTCAAAAAGAAATAAAAACGTAAGTCCGCAATTGATAGCACGCGCCCACGCCTTATCAACAAACTTCTTCTGAAATTAACTGTCACGCGCCCACGCCTTATCGACAAACTTCTTCTGAAATTAACAATTTCTCCAAGAAGCCATTTCATCCTCAAACATCATCTTGTAGCTCAATTTAGCACTAATCAATAGAATTGCACCTATAAAAATAAAACACACGTAAATCACAACTATTGAGTGCAAAACATTGATATTAAAGGGATTAAACAATGCAAAATTAGTGCATGAAATGCACTATAACAGTGCTGCAGTCTGATTGTTGCTTTTTGGCACTGAAATCAGCCATTACATCCCCAGATTCATAATAATAACTTGATCCTGATTAGTGTCAGTTCACAGCCAGTGACTTGAGTTCCAAGTAATGACAATAAAATTAACCAAGGCATGGAAAGAGTTGGAACATTTATTTTATTCATAAAGAGTGCTATTATATTCACAAAATCAGAAATTTTAAGATTTGATGTCCCCTTTCTCAGCATTTCATAGGACAAATGCCTGTGTCTATTTTGTAGCTATCAACCCAGGCTTTGTACTTCTAGTGCTTGGCATATTGCTGGGCGCGCTATTGGCTTGAATAGGGTATGATGCCCTTATCTAAAGTTGGGCCTATACCTCCACTTACTGTTACTTCAGTGTAACTTTTATTATTAATATAGTTGAATTGCAAGTTCAGGTTCATGGAGCCACTGACCTCGAGAGTTCCAATGATGGTCATTGAAGGCAATCATGAAATTGAGCCTCAAGTTGCTGGGATCACTTTCAAATCGTATTTGACCAGGTTTGCTGTTCCATCAGAGGAGAGTGGCTCTAACAGTAACTTCTACTACTCTTTTAATGCTGGAGGAGTACATTTTATCATGCTGGGAGCATATGTTGATTACAATAGCACTGGTAACTAAACCTATTTATACATTATTGTTAGCAATGCCCACATGTTTAATTTTTCAGATTATTATGCAATTCCTGGATCTGTATCACAATTCTAATATTGGATTCTTCTTAGCAAGTAATTGTCTTTATTTCAATTTATATTTAGGAGCTCAGTATGCTTGGTTAAAGGAAGATCTACATAAATTAGACCGCACTGTGACCCCTTGGTTGGTAGCTGCATGGCATCCACCTTGGTATAATAGCTATTCTTCTCACTACCAAGAATTTGAATGCATGAGGCAAGAAATGGAATCACTTCTATATCAATATGGTGTTGATATTGTTTTTTCCGGTCATGTAAGTTAAAACATTTTTTATTTTTTTAATTTTTTTGAACCATACAATTGAATTTCTTTAACTTTTTAGTCTTGTGTCACCTCAAGGTAAAGCATTGCTACTCATAATAAATTGAAAAACTTTGCTACGCATTCATCACAATCAAAGAATGGGGTCCAAAATGGGCGCCTTGATAAAAGTGCTAGGTTATATTGCTTCTTTTTTTGTTGATTCCATTTTTGAGTATAAACTACTAAAATTTGCACATTCCCAAGAAGTTTTCTTGTTTTCTATTAATTAATACATATGAATCCATCTTTGCAGGTTCATGCTTATGAGAGGATGAATAGAGTTTATAATTACACATTGGATGCATGCGGGCCTGTTTACATAACTGTTGGAGATGGCGGAAATATTGAGCAAGTTGATGTCGATCATGCAGATGACCCTGGGAAGTGTCCCTCATCTGGGGACAACATACCAGAATTCGGTGGTGTATGTCATCTGAACTTTACTTCCGGTCCTGCAAAAGGCAAGTTTTGCTGGAGCAAGCAACCGGAGTGGAGTGCATACAGAGAAAGCAGCTTTGGTCATGGAATACTTGAGGTATGGACCTGGACTCCTTCCAGTTCTGATATTTTTATTTACAATTTGCCAGTAGGTTGGTAAAATCCTTGGTTTCCTGTTAAATATAGGCAACAATGAACTTCAATATCGAACATTACCAGTTTGTCAAAGGATACTGAGGTAGCTTATATCCTGATTTATAGTATGTGATTACTTAACATTTCTGTATATCAGTTTATGTTTCCACATGATGACTTATAATTTGACATGATCTTTCTGCTTTTACAGTACAATCATCTCACTGTCTTCTTCATGACTACATATCATATGTTTGCTGCAGGTTGTGAATTCAACATATGCATTATGGACTTGGCACCGAAATCAGGATAATTACAAGGAAGATAGCCATGGCGATCATATATATATCGTGCGACAACCAGAATTGTGTTTCGACACTCCAGCTTCCAAAGTAATTTTCTAATCTTGCATCTAGTCCCACTAAGTCACAATAGTTATGAACTCAACTCATGATCATTACAACATTATTGGTGAATTGCCAGTGTAGCTAATCTTTGTTCGTCTTTTTCATGATAGGCAAACAACCATACCCAGCAAAGAGGGCAGCATACAAATGAAACTGCAGCCATATCTGCTAAATGGATGCAGGCGTTTTCGCTATTCATCATGGCTATCATTGTTACTAGATCATTATAACAAGTTTTCTAGTGATCAAATGGAATATTAAGCATCACTTTTTAACACATCTTTTTAGTTTAGCATATGTTTGATAACAGAGACTATGTACGTGAATGACAAGGCTTGGTTGTTTCTGAAAGGAGTGTGAATCCAACGTCAGCCAAGCAGCATTGGCACTTGGCATTTTGCTCTCGTGAGATAATCCAAAATAAATGAGTTAAAAATATAAATTAAAATATTGCACGTGACAATGACTCTAGGCTGTTCCTTTTTTGTAATTTCATTTAAGCTCGAACTAATCCATCACGAAAAGTAATGTGGGATTACGGGTTGCATCACTGCTTACGCAGAGGTTCTATTACTGTGTAATCATCACTACTCATAAGCAATTTACAAATCAGTTTCAAAAGTGTTTAAGAAGAAAAATTTGATTTCAAAGACACCTCAAAGCTCAAATGTTTAGATATTCTACAATTTATTGTTTAAATATTTTATCTACAAATTCCACGACAATGCAATTTCATCATCACAAATTTATACATTAATTTTTTTTTTTTTATACATTTCATTAGATAAAAATTGATTTGTGGGCCAAGACTACCGTATCACAAATTGAGTCACCAAACCCGTTAATTCGATTGTTTAAAATTATGAGCATAAGATTGTGGTATAAGTAGTGAATTTGTATTTCGTATATTATTAATTTAAATATACGTATGGCACAGTTCTTAATTATTATCTCAATTGAACGGACATTTATCTATTCAATAAAAATATTGAGATATAGTTAGAAAATTTAGTATTGTTGTCCCGAGAAAAGGAGATTTTCTTAGCTTTGCAAAATTGAGAGAAAGACTTGTGTACGTGCGGAGGCGACGGACTGAGTTCTACTGCGGGATGAAGGGACATTTTTATAAAAGTTTCTCTTAAACTTCTACTATCTTCACCAATGAAGTGGCCATTATACTCCTAAATGCAGAGGATTTTTTTTAAGAAGAAACTAAAAAGAATCTTAATATTAAAACAGAAGCAAAATTTAATTTTTCAAAAGATGAGGTAAACCTATTCTATTATAATTTGAACTCAGTCTAAGTTGAAATGTTTATAATCTTCTTTTCTACGTACATTCATAATAATATATAATTAAAATTGAATTACATATTATTTTTCATTTAATAACTATTGATCATAACATCACAAAAACAATTCTGACTCCAATACCATCTCCTCTCGATTTATTTGGACACCTATATTTGATTTGTTTAATACTCTGTAAGTATAACAAGTATTGAGAGCAATAGAAATTGTTGACAGATTTTAACAAATAAAAAAAATGAAGGATTAATTTTTGATTATTCTCTCATGCTTATAATTTTTTTTTTTATTTTTAAGACTTCAATTTATCTAATTTTCATGAAAAAATAAAATAAATATATCAATTTACTCAAGTAACGAAAGTAATTTTAAAAATAATTAATTTATTAAAATAATTCAAAATTTAACCAAAAATATAAAAATAAAAAATGACAATGACAATAGTACACGCGTGCCGCATTTAACACCAAACCCATTTCCTTGAAATCACATTCCCTTTCACGTTCCCACTCACAGTTTCCAGAGTTTCTCGTACAGTTCCCCAGCAGACCAAAAAAAAAAAAAAAAGAAGACAACAAAAAGGAAAAAAAGAAAATTACAAAATGCAGTACAAGCACTTGGGGAGATCGGGGCTGAGAGTGAGCCAGCTCTCGTACGGAGCGTGGGTCACCTTCGGGAACCAGCTGGACGTGAAGGAGGCGAAGTCGCTCTTGCAGTGCTGCCGCGACCACGGCGTCAACTTCTTCGACAATGCCGAGGTGTACGCCAACGGCCGCGCCGAAGAGATCATGGGCCAGGCCATTCGCGAGCTCGGGTGGAAGCGATCCGACATCGTCGTTGCCACCAAGATCTTTTGGGGCGGCCAGGGCCCCAACGATAAAGGCCTCTCCAGAAAACACATCGTCGAGGGCACCAAAGCTTCCTTGAAACGCCTCGACATGGATTACGTGGACGTTATTTATTGTCACAGGTAAATTTAATTTAATTTATTTCATCCAAAAACCAAAAAAAAAAGAGAGAAAAATTCAAGAACTTTGAGATGATTTGATAATTTTTGTTAATTATTAGGCCGGACACGTCGACACCGATAGAGGAGACGGTGAGGGCGATGAATTATGTGATTGATAAGGGGTGGGCGTTTTACTGGGGTACTAGTGAGTGGTCCGCGCAGCAGATCACTGAGGCCTGGGGGATTGCTGAGCGTTTGGATTTGGTGGGCCCCATTGTTGAGCAGCCTGAGTATAATATGTTGTCTAGGCACAAGGTTTGTTGTTGTTGTTGTTTTTTTTTTGTATTAGTTCTTTATCATGTTGGTTGTGTTTTTGTAGATTTTGAGGTTGTTGTTGTTGTGTTTTACTTGTTACATATTTTATATTGATGCGGACCGGAAGTTGAAATTGGATGGTGAAAATGTGAAAAAGGGAGGAAATATACCTTTCAGTGGGAAGGGTGATGGGCGATGACTTTATTACATGCTAAATTCGTAATTTTCAAACATGCTTTATGTAGAGTTATTTGAAAACATCCTCATACCTCTTTATGGTTGGACGAGCAAAAACATCCCAAATAGTCTGAATAATCAAACCATACACACATTTTCTATTGTAGTTTGAGTAGAGTCGGACTTTTTGTAAAGTCTTTTAACCCTGTTGGGATTTGGGGACTTTTTTTGCACACTTTCCACGTACAATGAAAAAGGTGATGTGTTTGCATACTTTCTTAAGATGGTTGTCCTTACTAGTAGCCAAATAGGTTGACTGAACTCTGTTGTGCGTTTATGTCCCCTTTTAATGTGCTTTCCATTTTCTGAAGGAAATCTTGGAATATTGAAAGGTTTTGTGTCCTTCAGTGGTTCCTTGATCTGCTTTGTGCTATGAGCTCGTAGTGCATGTATATAAACTTGTTAAACAGCTTCTCAGTTTATAGCTTAAAAGGGATGAATTTATTTTGCACCTTTTGTTATGATCTTATTGTGTGTTGTATGGATGCAGGTTGAAGCTGAGTACCTCCCTCTATACTCCAATTATGGCATAGGTCTTACCACATGGAGTCCACTTGCATCTGGAGTCCTCACTGGAAAATATAACAAGGGATCTGTACCACCTGACAGTCGGTTTGCTTTGGAAAATTACAAGGTAAGTTAATTGGTTATAAGACACCTCTGATTATATTTTGCATTGTTATTTATGCCCTTATTGACATTGATTAGTCACTAGTTTATTAAAAATTTTGACTTCTTTTTGCTATTACCAATATGTTGTCTATCTTTATTGTTAACAACTTGTTATTAGTTGCAGCTTTGTTAGCTCGGTTCCTTTCTGTGGTTTATCATCTCAACCTCCAGGATTCTAGGATTACTATGTAAGCATGGCTATATCTTTGCTCGGTAAAAATGTCTGCCCGAAAACCTGTATTAATTTGGAAAAAGGTTCCTGATCATCAAGTGACATTCCCTCTATGCATGTGCTAGGATTCTTTTTCTGAAATATACGAGTTCATTAAAATATTTAATATGTGGTTCATAGGTTATCTATTTAGTATGGAATAAATTAGGTGCTTTTGTTGGGCATTATATGACTGTCACCTCAGATTTGTCCTTGGTATATTATTTTGAGTATCTGTATGATTTGAACTTCTGATAACTACAATGTATAAGTCTGTGCAGCTCCTTCAAGTTCAGTTCCTTTTTAGGTGTTTACTTACTCATCAAGAAGTATGTATTCATCAGACTCACTTTTGCTTCTTGCATGGTGCATATCTTTGGTGAATCATATATCTTTTAGGCATCTAATTAGCATAATTTTATAATCTCTTCTGTATTTTCTCTCATTTTGAGATCAACACTGATCCTTGTTTTACTTTCGATCCCTTGTAGAATCTTGCTAACCGATCACTGGTCGATGATGTGCTGAATAAAGTTAATCGACTGAAGCCAATTGCAGATGAGCTAGGCGTGTCTTTAGCTCAACTTGCAATTGCATGGTGTGCTTCAAATCCTAATGTATCTTCAGTTATAACTGGTGCCACAAAGGAATCCCAGGTTTGTTTGAAACTTGTCCTTAATTTGGAAAATGTTTGTGTTGTGTGAACAGAAGTCCATCTTATTTTTGAACGGGATATGCTGTAAAAGGGCCTTTTGACTGAACAAAGAAGCTGATCTCATTTTCGAATGGAGCCAAATTATAAACCAAATTAATGTTTCTCTTGGTTGGAGTTCTGAATGGTTGTAGTAGAATAATATGTTTTTGATTCCATTAAGAAAATGGAAGCGCCAGAAAAGATTCAGAAGCTGCTCAGTTGGGAAGACCTTTGAGCTTTCTTATTCTTAAGACTTTTACAGTGATACTTAAACCCAAACCTTTGCATGATTCATTTCTTTGTGACTGAGAATATTTGTGTAGGACTGAAGTTTTGGGATTTATAAATGTGTAAAATTATGAACTATCTTTAGATCTTATGGCATGCAATAAATAGATTTAGTCTGGATCACTGCCCTAATATCATGGTTAACCTTTAGCCTATTTATATCTATTTTTGAAAAGTTTCGTTGAAAAGATTTCACTGTGATGTGCTTCATGTCTGAAACGTTTCATTCCACTATGCAGATTCAAGAGAACATGAAAGCCATTGATGTCATCCCACTACTGACTCCTTCAGTGATGGACAAGATCGAGGCTGTTGTTCTAAGCAAGCCAAAGCGTCCAGAGTCGTATCGGTAGGCTGAGATTATATACTAGCTCCTTTGCATCTTCTGCTGCGTGTGACATACCTAGCTGTTTCAGTGTATTCTTGTTGTTACGATGCTTATCTGATGTTTTAGTTATTGTTTCTCAGCTCTGGACTTACAGAGACTCTCAGATATAGTATATTTATTTGAAAAAGAAAATGATTATTGTTCTTGGTATTGAACTAATGAAAGGTTCTGAGTTTGTATGGACAATTATTTTGTGGTTTTGTGGATTTAAATTGTGTTGGAGTGAGATTTTTTTCACGCAATTGTGGGATGTTTTAGGAGCTTGGATCTCATTTGGTAGATAATGAAGGTTTTCAAGTTCTGCCTTGGCATCCATTCAGTGACTATGCTTTGTCAATTGGTCTCAGCTGATGTGTGCATGTCTTACTTATTTTATTATTTTCATGGCAAAAAACAAGGAAATAAAAAATGCAATTGAAGAACTTAATGTAGTTTTTTCATATAATTGCATAAACAAGAGGTTAGATGCACATTTGGCTTATGCCATACACCAATGCTAAGATGGAACTGGTACCTTATCTGGGTTTTCCAAACTAAAGTGATTGAGTCATCCTATGTCAGGATTGTCAGCCCTCTGTGGTCTGGACTTGTAAAACTTCTGCGAATATAATTTTTGGCAGCTATTTAAAAACAAGCATTGTCACCAGCTGAATATGCTAGGTCTGGTTGAAACTTTCTTGGTTAAATTTAAAGACTCATATTTCATAGAATTACTGTTGACATTTTTGTGTGACATGCATTGTTGAGCTGAGTGATGTAGCTGTACTCTTTGAGTGAGTCTGAGTCAGTCGTCTTTTGCCAGGCGAACCTAGGCACTGTCTATGTGGTGAGAGGAAATTTCTTATTCAAAGTCTCAGCAGTACCCTCTTTCTTTGAGTTACTAGTTACAGGTACAAGTGTGGGGTTTGCTCTGTTCACAACCTGCCAAAAAAAAAAAAAAGCCAGTCACGCCCAGAACAATGCTTGTTTCAATGACCACAATCATGACGCTTCTTTAGATACTCTGTGTTTGTTGAAAATAAGAAAGAACTGCAAACAGAGCTTGCAGCAAAGTCAGCAGAAGCAGGACAGCAGGAGCGAGAATGGAGATGATTCCCCATGGAGTGTTGAAATAATTGTGCCTCAGCTTTGCCTTCCATTTATTAACACGCCTACTGCAGTGCAAGTTCTCTTTTTTGAATACCTCAGAGTAATAGAACTGGTCACTGAGTACAACAGCATCACCAAGCCTGCTTATTAGACCTGCAATCACTTCATCATCTCCTAACCAGTTATCAATAATTCCACAGCAACGTAGTAATTCAGCATCTTTAGAAGAGTTGATGAGGCAATCTAGGAATTTGACATGATCCAATATATGCTTTGGATTTTGGTCACGGGAAAACTGCTCGTACGCAATGAGATTCCGAAGAACAGCTTCGGTAGTGTCTCCAATTGCCAAGGTGGGGATCTTCATCACACCATTTTCAAACTTTATATCAAACAAGAAACCATCCTCAACCTTCTGAAACTTGATTCCAGCTTCTTGTATCTCTGTGGCACGACAAATGAACCGCCATTTACTATTTTTCGAAGCATTAATCTTGAATGCGACTATTCCTGCAGGTGAGGGAAGCCAATTATTGTGTATGAAACCGACTAGATGTTTAATCTCTTCTGTGGGATATACATCAACGCTTGGACAGCCTTTCCCTGGTAGTAGTGTCCCATAACAAAAATTACAGAATCATGTAAAAGAAGCTGTAATTTGTTTGATTATTATTAGTCACCTCACTGATGCTAAAAAGCTCCCAAAGAACAAAAAACGGAAGCTGATTTTCAGCAAGAAACATATCTCGCGCTATGAAAGGCAGCATCCAGCCCAGCTTAAAGATAGGATCATTATCTTCTCTCAATTCCTGCCTCAAATTCTTGCGAGTAACCTCAACAATGAAGCAACCATCAACAAGCATCATTTCTACAAACTCTTCTTTGTCCAAGCTTGTGGATCCTCCATAACATTTTCGAGCTTTGTCTTCCAATGCCCTCATAATCATTACATAATCTGACAAACTTCTGTTGAAACCTCTTCGTTGAAGAAGGTTTTGAAGATAGCGCGTTTTGTGCTCTTCAAAGGCCGTCAAGTGATCTTTACCGCGATGGTAAGGGCCGATAGCTAGCATTTCTGGTTCATAAGCTGTTTCATTTATCTTACGTAGTTGATTAGGCACTCTGAAAATGCTGAACTGAGATGGTGCAGGAGGTAGACTACGAAGCCTTTCCCCAACTCGATCAAGTACTAGGTCAGCTGGATCGGCAGCCATCATTTCCATTTAGAAATTATGAGGTCCCTCTGCTGATGCCAACAAGTTACATAAAGGATGGTCAAGTTACCATTTCTCAAGGCTTAGTTAGCATTGAACATGATTTTAAATTTTGGAGAGCTGAGTGCATAACAAAATTTAACAAAATTTATGCAGCATGCAAAGACCTGTTAATCGAGGATATTGATTCTCAAAATGGCTTAGTCTTTACTTCAGCATAAAATTAAAAAAAAGACTATGGAAAATTCCTAGGGAAGATCATCAAATGAAAGGTCGATTTATGATTGATGTTTAGACCAACTTACTTGATTGAATGCAGAGTTTGCTTGCCGAGAAGTTCCTGATTTTCTTTGCAGATCGACTCTACCTCTTCTTTGTTTTTGTTGAAATTGAATGTTGACTAACGATACAAGAAGTCCTCATTTTTCAAGTCATTGCCATATTTCCTGGTGCTTTATCAGATGACACTCTATGCATGGGTTGACTAGACTCCACTTTTTGAATAATACTCGGTTCTTTCATATTTAAGAAATATTAAAATGATTTATACATTAGTTTCCAAAGTAGTGCTATTATTGAGTCCCAGATTCAATCTTTTATGCCCAAGGGCGACAGTCCGTGTGAATTAAGAATCATGCTGAGCTATAGCAAGCAAATCAAGTTGTGAATGATACAATAAACATGGCAACCACAATTCTCAAATTGACATTAATTTCTATCATAATTACCGCCACAATAGAATGCCTCCATTTTGAAACAAAGCCTGTCATTTAAATTTAAGTAAGTTAGAACTGTGAATAATGTTTGTACAAAAGAAAGTAGAAGCAGGAAAAAAGCAGCCAAAAAAGAAACTAATGATCATGTATTGTTAAAATATCTGTCTCAAGTTGGCCGTCCATCTGTTCCAACGCCTGCTGCAATGGTTATTCACATCGCAGAATATATGTGAGCAGTAGCTCTCAGGCGAAAGCATCAGAAACAAACCAATCGTATTGAAAATGTTGGCAATCACTTGATCATCACCTATGCGATTATTAATAATTCCGTGCCGGCAAAGTAATCCCACATCTGTTGGAGAGGCAATGAGACATTCCATAAGATTCCGATAATCAGCCACATAGTTTTGATTTTCGCCCTTGGAAGAGAACTGCCCATAGACTAAGAGATTTCTCAAGAAAGGTTCAGTGTCATCATCAATGTTCAATCTTGGGATTTCATTACTCCCTTTTCAAACATTATATCACACAGCTTTCTCTCTCAGCCTTCACGAACTTGACTCCAGCTTCTTTAAGCTCAGTCGCACAACGTATGACCACTCTGTATTTTCATTCTGCTCTCATATTTATGATATTACTCTTTCTTGATGGGGAAGGTCGCCAGTTATGGTGAATACATTCCACAGGATGTTCGATTTTGGTGGAGTATTGAGCGTTATGTGCATAGCCTGGACCGGGAAGTGCATAGATCAACTCTATGAAAATCTTTTGTTTCGTCTGGCATCAATGTCATGGCCAAGAACTCACAAAGTACAAAGAAGGGAAGTTGATTTTCAATTGACTGCAAATCGCGGCGCAACCCCTTGATGATCTAACGCAAATTGAAAATGGGATCATCATCTCCTCACATATTTGACATAGTACACTTGCGAAATAGCTCGGTGATAAAGCAAGCATCGAGCAGCATCATTTCCACGAACTGGTCTGATTCGAGACTGACAGTTTCTGCTTAACATTTGCAAGCTCTTCCTCCAAGTGCTCTCTTTGCTGTGACATATCTTGTGGCATTACTTCCCCTCTTCGCCAGAGAAGCATTTTGAGATGGCACATTTTGTGCTGTTCCATTGGGCTTAAGCGACTTCTGCCATGGTGGTGAGGACCGATTGCAAGTATGTGCGGTTCATAAGCATCGGCATACACATTAGGCAGATACGGAGGTATTTTCACAATACTACATTCGGATGATATTGGAGATTGAACCCGAAGCTTTTCGCCAATTTGAATTGATAAGTGATCAGCAAATTCATCAGCCATTGCTGCCAAAAAGCTCGTAAAAATGCTAAACTCCTATTTTTCATATGAACAGCGGTTGGGCGGGCGCTTTACTATGTCACATTGACTGAAACTTAAATATTAAACACAAGTTTGGTCTGATGATGGCAATCATTGAGCTTTTAACTGAAGCTTAAATAATTGTACTGCTGTTAAAATTTTTCAAAATGATTCTCCTACCTCCAATTTGTTTATTGAAGCCTGCATGCTCTTATTTCTGAAAGCCTTCATAAACATCTCTAGCGACCAGAGGAAAATATTTCATTTGAACATTATTTATAAATACCATCTATTGCTCATTCATTTGAACATTATTTCGGAGTTGCAAAGTTGAGCAGCACAGATCAAAACCATGCATTATTTGAGATGAGCAAGAACTGAAACTCTGAAAGCAGTGTTTGTTTAAGAACTGAAAAAATTAAACAAGAAATTGAAAAATTGAATAAACTACAAATAAATTCAATTTGTAGTCATGTCGCCCTCTGTGGCGCTAATCACTTTGCTTATTATGGCACAAAACATACAACCTAATGAGGCATAGGCAATAACTCCCCTTTTGTTCAATGCGCAAATGGGCACAAACCATGATTGCCTATTGAAAGATTTATGGGTAACCGCGACCTACTACCATTTAAGCAAAATGGCACATAGTCACGAATTATCACCGTTTAGCCAATGTGTAGGTAATAGTGAGTTTGCCA
This sequence comes from Luvunga scandens, assembly GCA_030449905.1. NCBI lineage: Eukaryota > Viridiplantae > Streptophyta > Magnoliopsida > Sapindales > Rutaceae > Luvunga > Luvunga scandens. The sequence goes on from JASUUG010000284.1 coordinate 1,315,860, forward strand.
GCTGAGTAAGGGTACAGGTAATTGTGGGTTATCTCAATTTGAACAAAGCATGAGCAAGCATGAATTATTCATGTTTTCAAGAAAACGCATGAGTCTTTAACACCTGAGCAACCATAAAATCATTACTACCGATGTAAAAATGCAAACAAGAATAGATTATTGCGTTTAAGTATTGCATGGATAGTCGCAAGTTATTGCCATCTAAGCACAAGTGTAGATAATCATGAGTTATTGCCGTCTGGCCAATGTGCAGATAATCGTGAATTATTGCAACCTAAATAAAGGTGCGAATTATTCTCATCTAAGCAAAAATGTAAACACGAATTGTTCATACCAGAACAAGAAGAGGCATGAATTATTACAATCGAAATAATATGCCAACTAGCCACGAATAATCACCATTTAACTAGACATATGAATAATTACGGGTTTTCCCTCTGAGAGTGTGCAAATATACACAAACCATATTGCCATCTAGGCAGAAGTGCAAACAAATGCTTCTTATAATTTTCTGGGCAAATGTCCAAGTAAGCACAAATTACACTTCCTTCCGAGCAATGCAAAGTGAGTACAACCTTTACCCTACATCACAAGTGTAGAAAATCATGAATCGTTGCCGTCTGGCCAGCATGCATGTAATAGTGAATTATTGCCATTTGAGTAGATGTATGGATAAGTACTAATTTTTCCATCTGAACAAAAGAGTAAACAAGCATGAACTGCATGCACTTGAACAAGATAGGCATAAATTATCACCATCAGAATAATGTGCTAACAAGACATGAATTATTCCCATCAGAGTAAGGTCCTGGCTAGGCACAGATTATTGCCATCAGAATAATGAGCCAACCTGGCACGAATTATCGCCATTAGAATAAGGTACTTGTTAGGCATGAATTATTATTACCATTAGAATAGCATTCAGAATAAGCACAATTTAAAGTCACTGAAAAAGTGCATTCAAGCACGAATAATTGCCATCTGTGCAAAAGTGCATTCAAGCATGTATAATTACCATATGAGCAAATGTGCCTCCTGTCACGACAGATTACCACCCGTGCAACTTCACGTAGATGATTTCCACCTCTCCAGAAAGAATGTATATATGAGCCACATCAAGTGATCATATGTTGATGCTATGTAGAAAGTATTTTTCAGAGCATAATACTAGATGCATAACCGTTTCGTTGTGCCACTGAACATGTGCAAGTCATTTAGGCAATTTAATTTACCTAAAATGTAACAAGTGCAAGTGCAACAAAAAAGTAAGTATGCGAGCATGGTGAATGTCATGTTAAGTAAAGAAATAGAGTCCAAAGAATGCCAATTGAAAAAGCATCAAGACAAAGCTAAGCAACTACCAACGAAAAATCGCCACATGAAATTTAAACATGGAAAAATACTTAGTAGGAAACAAGTGTGCTTATAGACTACTACAAGTGTGAGGAATTGTTCGACAAGGAGGAATATATTAAAGCTGTACATTAATCTTTATGAACTACATCGCAAAAATGAGCAGTAAGATTCAATAAATTTGTTGATTATAGAGTGCCCAAGTAATGGGTACAACAATATCATTTGATGTAAATGATCAATCCACACATGAAATTATGACATCTAATCACAAAAGATGAGAAGCCAAGGAAGGACAAATTTCATTCTCAAGTGGAATTCTTCAAAACGAAAACTCGAAGTGAGTAATCAAGACTGTTAGGGAGTAAAGACATGCTACCTCAACACAGGACGTCGGTGACTAGCAAAAGACTACATCAGATGCAACCTGACTTTATCATACCTCATCACTTGCCTTTAAAAAATGGAACTTCTAATCTCACCATCAAAGTATTTATCTTGTTGAGAGTAGCTACAATCAATATCCTCAGAATAATATAACTTAAATCAAGTCTATTAGAATGCTAAAACAGACTCCTTAATGCTTTAAAGTCTCCTAAGAAATATTTAAGTTCAAGCAATAAGGAATTTCTCTCCTCCTAGATGTGAAAGATACAGAAGAAGAATCATCAAAAACAAAATCTCTAAGTTAAAAGGCTTTTCTCATGCGAACATAGGCGTTAGACCAAAGAGTTGACACTTGGAAAGTGAGTATTGACATGTATCAACTACTTACCTACTTCATGACAAGAGTTTTTGAATTTCAAAAACTCTTCTCATGAACTACGGGCTTGTGTTGATATGGAAATTAGTCACTTGTGGCACCTCGAGCGGGTTAGGATTTCCAAGGCAGAAATATGGATTCTTCAAAGATAGAAACGCAGACCATCAAGTGGGAATTAATGATCTCTTCAGGTAGAAACAAAGAACTCTCAAAAGGGAGATGAATTGGTCAAAGACACTATGCCAACAATATCAAAATGTAGGGATAAGGCTTACTAATAGAAGAGAATCACGAAAACACAATAAAAATGGGTAAAGAAGTTGGCTACAAAACCATCAAGTGTGTGACAGTAGGGGCACGACCTCTGCTTCTAAAAATATGCTCCATTCTCTTATCGTCCTAGGGGTTGGATTATGCCAGCTGTACTACGCCATGGGCTTTTAAAATAAAGGAAATTGAGTTATAACAGCCATGCATCCGTTCATTACATGAAGGATGAAGTCTCCTACTAATCAATAACTCTTGACATTCACAAGATAAGGGGGTCTAATTGTCTAAAAATGTGATTTACTATAAATACTCCATATTATCTCAAAGAAAGATAAGTTTACTAGAACTTTAATTTTATGATTCAACTCACATTCTCCAACCACTGACTTAAGCATTAGAGTGCGATCGCTAAAAACCCTCTTTTCTAGTTCTATTTCACCACTTTGTGTTTGTTACTGTATGTACAAGAATATTTCTATTTATTGCACTTGGTTCGACCCCAGGCAGGAAAAATCAGGCATCAACAAAGGTAACTTTTTTTTGTGGTCAATAACTTTCCAATTATGTATTTTTTCTTTTTGTTGCTTTTAGATAACAAAAAAAAAAAAGAAAAAAAAAAGAAATTTTCTTTTCCCTTTCGGCTTTCCGTGTGCTAATTGCACTATTTGTTCAAATTTGTGTTCAAAATTTCGTCTTCGAACTGATTTTGACCAGAAACAGAGCAAAATTTGAACAGGGATTTCTCTGTTAATTCATTTTGGTGAGATATTTCTCTTGGTCTTTCCTGGAAGTAACCTGTGACAGTTGAACAGGTTAAAGCAAAGTGTCACAACTCCTTTATTTTCAATTGAGTGCGATGGTGATGGTGATGGTGATGAATGATTTGGTTTGGTAATAGCTGTGATGAAATTATACATTGTAATTTATGTAGTTGCATTTGTGCAGGTTCTAAAATTGAGAAATTTTTAAGAAAACAAAATAGTTAAATGTGTACAGATGTTGAAGAGCCGAGATTTCAAACCAGTATCGAATTGTTACTATACCGAGCTGGAACCAATTCGAACAGAATCTATCGGATCCAATTTGGATCTTAGTTTATTTTGGTTAATATCGATTTTCCAAAAACCTGCACTAAATCGGACCAAAATTTTTTGGTTTATTTCAATATTGGGCCAAATCAAATCGATGCCCACTCTTATTTTTACCTTCATTCACTCCCACAAATAACCTGTTTTGTCTTTTGCATTCAACGTGTCAACTGCCTTAAAAATTACCCTCTTGTTCGAAGATAATTACATCCATGCCATGTTAACTTTATTTAGCCTTACATAGTAGGACAAAACTATGTTACAACGATTGCAAGATACCACATATTTTCTCTTTTGTGATATTAAATTTCATTTGGCCTTTTGCTTCTTTTTGTATTTATACTTTATTTGTAAGGACTATCATAATTTTATTTTCCTCTTTCTTCATACAAAATTTAGATTATTACATTATAATTGGTGTAAAAATGTAATTACATAAATAGAAATTAAAAAATACAATACTATTAATAAACAATAAAGGTGAGACTATTTAAATTCACTAATTTTTTTTTATCTATTTAGGCCTCATTTGATACTATGGTGAGATGATTGTGTCTCTTTAAGCCACAGTTGTGAAGTCTTTGGTCACTTATAGCTGTTGTTCGGAAGTTAAGATATTTTTATCTTATAGTAAAAGATAAAATACTTGTATTATCCCTATAATTTATTAAAAATATAATTACATTTTTTATTTTTATTTGTAATAAATATTTAAATTTCATTACAACAAAATAAAAAAATAAAAACCAACAGTGACAATCATTGGCCAAAATTACTGGAAAAAGTAATATCTACCCAACGATTCCACTGCCAGCACTTGCAGGACCATTTTCTCACGATCTATCTAGTGGTGCAATTACTGGTGCCAAACAATCATCGAAGACAAAGCAATTGTTGCCCAAAGCCGCGACTTCACTACGACATTGTCGTTAAATGATGAAGATTTATAGTTCACCACCACCTTCAGACCATATATTCTACAGAAGGCTCTTCCAGATGATGGTAGCCGTGCATTGTGACTCTCTGCCATTTAATGGCGCGTCAGAGAGAAGCCATAGTTTTGGGCAGCGACAACGCTATCTCCAATGGCATTTTGAATTCGATAATTGCATTGTTGAATAAATTGCGGAAATCAAAATCCAACGATACTCAATAGTATCCTTTGAGGTCATCGTCAGTCGAAAGTTTGCCAGCGGCACAATATATTATAATTATTTAAATAATAAAAATTAATTTAAATAATTAATATATTTATTTAATAATTATATAATTTATTAAATTTATTTAATATAACTTTTTATTAAAGACTTTTTACACAATAGCTGATGGTGTTTACCTAACTCATACCGACTTTTATCTTTTATCTCACTGTAGTTGCAGCTTAAAATTTATTTCATCTTAGTTCCAAAGAGGCATGGATTTAATTTAGATTTTTATTTCTTTAAGATTAATAATTAGTTTTGCTTTTTCAACTATTATTTATATTCACTAGAGGAAAACCTATCTGATTTTCTTTTCTTTTAATATCTATATTGTAGATAAAAGCAATATCATCTATTTTTTTTCATTTAGTTAGGGAAAATAGTCATTTACTTTTAGGGACAAAATAATCATTTTATCAATATTATGTTAATTTCTCTAACAGAGTTAAAACAAAAGTGAAGCAATGATATATTTTATGAACTTCAAGTGGATTAGTGAAAAAAAATTGTTTGCGAGTTTTTTATAAAGTAATTTTCCAATTGAATAAGACATAAAAAAAGTAAATAATTTTAATTGTCTAATTATTTATAATTTTAAACAATCCGGACTTATGTATTAGAAATTTTATCTCTTTGATTTTTAGAAATTTTCATAAACAATAGAGAGTGTAATGTTAATCTTCAAACTAACACATCTCGACTATTAAAACTATTTTTTCAATAGCTCCAAAGGTGATGGATTAAAGCCAGAAAAGGACAAAATTAGTGGCACCTTCCACCAGCTTCAAGCTAGCTAGACCATACACAATATCTTCCTTTCCAGTACTTCGAGAACAATTTTTTGGGATCAATCCAAGTAATTAAAATGCATCACGTAATTTCTTGTTTTTTTAAGATTTAAATGGATCTATTGCTCAAACAAAAATTGAACAAGAAGCTAAAAGTATTTATATTACAGTGGTACAAATATGGTTAAAAAAAAAATTCTAGTAGCTCTTAAAAAAAATTAAGAACTACTAGAAAAGCATATCGCAGAGACGGATCAATAAGGATCAATAGGGGTAGATAAAAATATTGTTAAGTATACAGAAAATTGCATTGCTTAAGAAAAAAAAAATGAAACTGTACTAATTCCAACTGAAGGAAGCAAGGGCGCCTGGTTGATTCCAACCCAGCGATCTAATAGATAAATAAAATAACAAACAACTAAAAAAAAGTATAAGGAAAATATCTTATTTATTAAGTACTTTTAGTATTTAAGTCTCCTTGAAAGGATTTCACTGTACTGTGTTCATGTTTGAAACGTTTCGTTCCACCATGCAGATTCAAGAGAACATGAAAGATATTGATGTCATTCCATTACCGACTCCTACGGTGATGGACAAGATAGAGGCTATTGTTCTAAGGAAGCCAAAGCGTCAAGATTATTCATGTTGTTACTATGCTCGGCTGATGTTTTAGTTATTGTTTCTCAGCTCTGGACTTCAGAGACTCTCAGATATGATATGTGTATTTGAAAAAGAAAACGATTATTGTCCTTGGTATTGAGCAAATGACAGGTGGTGGATTTCTTATCGGCAATCATTTTTTGGTTTTGTGAATTTAAATTGCTTTAGAGTGCGATTCTTTTTTTTTTTTAATTTACCGCAATTATGGGATGTTTTACACGCTTGGATTTTAATTGGTAGACAATGAAGGTTTTCAAGTTCTGCCTTGGAATCCCTTCAGTGACTATGTTTTGTCAATTGATCTCAGTCGATGTATGCATTTTTCACTTGTTTTATTATTTTCATGGCAAAAGAAATAAAGAAAATGAAAAACGTAATTGGGGAACTTAATGTAGTTTTTTTCATATAATGGTATAAACAAGAGTTGGGATTATACCCAGATTGAGTCATATAATGGTATAAACAAGAGTTGGGATTATCCTATACACCAATCGCATAAGATGACTCAATCGCATTTGTGCTGAGAACAGCTTCTGTAGTGTCTCCAATTGCCAATGTTGGGATCTTCATCACACCATTTTCAAACTTTAGATCAAACAAGAAACTATCCTCAACCTTCTGAAACTTGATTCCAGCTTCTTGTATCTCTGTGGCACAGCAAATGAACCTCCAGTCGCTATTTTTCGAAGCACTAATCTTGAACGCGTCTATTCCCGCAGGCCAAGGAAGCCAATTCTTGTGTACGAAGCCGAGTAGATGCTTGATCTCTTCTGTGGGATATATATACATCAACTCTTGGATAGCCTTTCCCTGGTAGTATCCCATAAAAAAATTACAGAATCATGGAAAAAAAGCTGTAATTTGTTTGATTATTATTAGTCACCTCAGTCATGCTCAACAGCTCCCAAAGAACAAAAAACGGACGCTGATTCTCAACAAGAAACTTATCTCGTGCTATGAAAGGCATCATCCAGCCCAGCTTAAAGATAGGATCATTATCTTCTTTCAATTCCTGCCTCAAATTCTTGCGAATAACCTCAACAACGAAGCATCCATCAAGAAGCATCATTTCCACAAACTCTTCTTTGTCCAAACTTATGGATCCTCCATAACATTTTCGAGCTTTCTCTTCCAATGCCCTCGTGGTCATTACATAATCTGACAAACATCTATTTAAACCTCTTCGATGAAGAAGGTTTTGAAGATAGCGCGTTCTGTGCGCTTCAAAGGCCATCAAGTGATCTTTACCGCGATGATAAGGGCCGATAGCTAGCATTTCTTGTTCATAAGCTGTTTCATTTATTTTACGTAGTTGATTAGGCACTCTGAAAACGCTGAACTGAGATGGTGTAGGAGATAGACTACGAAGCCTTTCCCCAACACGATCAAGTACTACGTCAGCTGGATCAGCAGCCATCAGTTCCTCTCAGAAATTGTACAGGTCCCTGCGCAGATGCCAACAAGTTACGTACAGGATGGTTAAGTTACCATTTCTCAGCTTATTTAGCATTGAACATGATTGTAAATTGGAGAGCTGAGCGCATAACAAAATTTATGCAACATGCACAGACCTGTTGATCGGGGATCTTGATTCTTAATATGGCTTGCTCTTTACTTCAGCATAAAATTAAACAAAAGACTATGCAAAAGTCCTAGAGCAGATCAATGAGAAATCAAATGAAAAGTGGATTTATGATTGATGTTTCATTGAACTTGATTGAATGCAACCTTTGCTTGCCGACAAGTTCTTGATTTTCTGTGTAGATTCATGAAGAGAATGTTGACTAATGATATACAAGAAGACCTCACTTTTTATAGTATACAAGTTTTAGATTCAGATGATGCGTTGAACGTGGAAATTTCCTCGAAAATGTTTCTACCACTGCAAAATCTTTTCTATTATTAAAAGAATGAATATTTATATTAGGTTCACAAGCACTGCTATTATTTTATCCTAGACTCAACTTTTTATGCCCAATCACGACGTTTCAAGTCAACTAAGAATTATTCTGAGCTAGCAAGCAACTCGAGTTTATGAGAATTTTGACAATCACTTGATCATCACCTGTGCACTTGTTCACATCGTAGAATATATTAGTGGTAGAAACCAATGTTGTGTTTACTTATGAGATTGGAGTAAGAATTCTGAGATTAAGGGATCAAGATCCTCTCTTAGTGTTTTTCTCTTTTAATCTCTTCTAATTTTTTAAATTTAATGAAAAAAGTTAGTTTAATTGTAAATACAATAAATAAAGCTAGTTTAAAATTTAATTTTGACCACTTATTTTCACTAAGAGAGATTAGGAGAGGAAAAATACTAAGAGAGAATCCTTATCAGAGATTAAGAGTGTAGATTGAGAGTAAAGTTTTTGCTTACAGTGCAATGAGATTGTGAATTGGCAATTAAAATCTCAATTATGTGTTACTTTATTTTAGATTGGGAATGAATTATTATAAATTATAATTTTACCCTTATTTAAAGAATATGTAGTTTTAAATTAGAAAATGAGTCAGATAATATATTTGTACAATAACCTGTTTATTCTATTGTTAATATTAATTATGAAAAGATAACTGTTATTAATATTTTTAGTGATGTAAATTAAATTTTTTTATTAATCTTATTTTAATTATTTAAACCGAAAAATATTGGCCCATTTTATATATCTTAAGATTATAGTTTTTAAGATTTGTTAAGAATAATTTCAGATATAAAAGGAGTGAGAGTGGAATTTCCATCCCACCTCGCTATGGGAGTGAGAATTTGACTCCCATTTAAAAAATGAATGGGACTCATAGAGTGAGACTCACTCCACCGACCTAAAAGGAAACTAAACAATTGATTCTAAGGACTCCCCATTCCAAACGCACAGCACATAGAATTGAAAATGTTTTGCAATCACTTTATCATCACAAAGCCTTCATAAACATCGGTGTCTAGCTAGCAGAGGAGAATATTTTATTTGAACATAATTTATAAAAGCCAGCTACTGCTTATCATTTCAGATATGCTCAACCACTGCCCTAGCTAACTTTCACAAAAGCGTAAATAAATTGAAAATTTAAACAAGAATTTTGCAATCATTGACAGGTGTTGAAATTAATTGTGCCTCAACTTGGCCTTCCACTTATTATGACGCCTACTGCTCTTGTGCAATAAGATTCTGAAAAATGCCTCTGCAGTATCAGAGACTGTCAAGTTTAGGATCTTTATTACCCCATTTTCGAACTTTCCCAAAAAAGGAACTACCTTAGGGACCTCAACTTCTAGATCTTGATTCCAGCCTCTTTGGTCTCTGTGGCAGAACAAATGAAGCTCCAGTCACTATTGTTTGTACTATTCTTCCTATGTGCGTCAATTCCCACGGGGAAGGAAGCCAGTTGTCGTGTAAAAATCGACTTCATGTTTGATTTGATTTATGAGACAAACATCAATTTAAGAAACACTATCTTTTTGAAAGTCCTTTCCCTACTTATCCATTGGAAGAACACAGAATGCTGACAAGAAAGTTTTCTTTGCTTGGATTATTTGGTAAGTCAGTCATAATAAACAACTTCCAGGGAATGAAAAATGGAAGTCGATTCTAAATTAAAATCATATCTCGCGCTAAGATGGGTATCATCATCTCCTCTCAAATGTGGCAGCCCAAACTTGTGAATAACCTCCGCAATGAAACAATCATCGAAAAGCATCATTTTTACAAACTCATATTTGCCTAAACTTATGGATCCTCCATTACAATTTCGAACTCTTTTTTCCAGTGCCCACATGCCCCTGACATAGTCTGGGTAAGATATACCCGTTCATTCTTGGAGAGTTTGAAAACAACTAATTTTGTACTCTCTAAAGGCCAATAAGTGATCTTTATCATGATGGTAAGGACCAATTGCTGGTCATTCTGATGCATTCTCATTGTTCGTCTTCTATTTCCTCTTCATATGCATCGTCTGAAGTTGGAGGATGGAGCAGCTTTAGTATTTTTACTAGAGCTATTGGTTTCCTTAGCTTCGTTGGTCTTCCTTTGACACTAAAATTATTGCTTGAATCAACATTATCAGCAACCTTAGCTTCTTGGTTACTTCTTTGGCTAGGTTTAAATTCTTCTAACTTTTGTTAAACACCAAGTAATGTGTCTTGGGACGCTCCCATCAAAACTTTCATTGCCTCAGTTGAGTTTTGAATTGACTGTAAAACTTTCATGGATTCTTCCAACATCTCTCCAACACTATCTTGTGATTGTTGGACCTATTTTAGGCTCTTTGTTATTTGATCTTTGAGTACTGTCTTCTCTATAAACCATCCTTTTATTTTATGTTTTATGGGTTTCTTATAAGAAAAAAAAACTAAAGGGTAAAGATTATAATTAAAAGAAAGTATTAGACAAAATCGTAAATAAGCAAAAGAAAGAGTTACCGGCGACAGCAATCAAGGAATTAGATAAGGATAGATGGATTAGGAAGATTTGAGGTTGGTGAGTGTGACGGTGGCAACAGTTTGATTTGGATTATTGTGAATTGATAGGAAAATTGAATTGAAGTGGCAGTGTGGGTTGGAAGTAAGTCTAAGAAGACTTGACAATGGGGAACAATTTGATAACAGCAAAGATTAGTGAGTCAACGACAGTTCGCAGTGAAACGAACAGCCGCAAGTGCGGTGGTACAGCAGTTTTGGTGACTACAGTGGCAAAAAGAGGGGTTATGGTCGACCACTCTTACTAATTCGGACGGTGACGGAGATCGACGAAAAGGACGATGAATGGTGACAATGACTGTGTGGCAACTGTGATGGTGCATTATGGTTTTCTGGATTTTTTTTAACTATTTTTTAAATTAATGAAATCAATGGATATAATGGATGACGAAAGAAGGATTTGTTTGTGAAAAGTGATTGGTAGTTAGGAATGCTTTGCCTGGGGATATCATTATTGCGTACATTTTTTAAATTAAAAAATGAGAATTTTTATGAGAAAAATATTTTTATTGAAAAAATAAGTTGAATATTATTTATGAAGTTATTAAAGAAAAATAAAAATAAGTATTACAAGTCTATTTATACTATCTGTGATTGATCTTAATCCTAATAAATTTATGATTTATAAGAAAAAAAATATGACTTAACAAAAAAATATAAAGCAAATCCTAACTAAACTAGAAAAAAGAAATTAAACTTACGCTCCTCCACCAGTAGAGAGAAAAGTGATGATTGCCCATGGATTTTTGAAATAATGGTGCTTCATCTTGGCTTTCAACTTATTTCGACGCCTACTGCAATGGAAATTCACTTTGTTTAATACACCATAGTAGTAGAACTTCACCGAGTACACCGCCACCACCAAGCTTGTTAAATAAAGTTGCAATCACTTCATCATCACCTAACTGGTTATCAATTATTCCACGGCGACGAAGTAATTCAGCATCCTTTGAAGGGTTAATGAGGCAGTGCAGGAATTTGCAGTAGTAAAGTATATGCTTTGGATTTATGCTGTGGGAACACAGCTCGTATACTATGTATGCAATGAGATTTTGAAAAATAGTTTCTGTAGCATCACCAATTTCGAAGGTTGGGATCTTCGTTGCCCCTTTTATGAATGTTATATCAAACAAGGAACCATCCCCATGGGCGTCAACCTTCTGGAACTTTATTCCAGCCTTTTGAATCTCTGTGCAGAACAGATGAAGCTCCACTCACTATTGTTTTTACCATTATTGCCATGTGCTTCAATTCTTGAAGGTGAAGGAAGCCAGTTATCGTGTATCAAATTGACCACGTGTTTGATTTCATTTATCGGATAATCATTAACCCGATTAACAACATCTCTTGGAAATCCTTTCACCGGTAATATTACATAGAAAAAACTCAAAATTGTGACAAGAAAGCTTTCGTTCCTTGGAATATTAGGCATCTCAGACATTATAAACAACTTCCAAAGAACGAAAAATGGGAGTTGATTCTTGAGCAAAATCATATCTCGTGCTATGTGAGGTAACATCCAACGCTGTTTAAAAATCGGGCCATCATCTCCTCTCAAATGTGGCAATCCATCATTTGAACAAACTCAACAATACGGATAACCTCAACAATGAAACAACCATCGAAAAGCATCATTTGAACAAACTCATTCTTGCCTAAACTTATGGATCCTCCGTAACAATTTTGAGCTCTTTCTTCTAGTGCCCAAATGGCGCTGACATAGTCTGGGTAAGGTATACCCGTTCGCTCTATGAGAGTTTGAAGACAGCTGATTTTGTGCTCTCCAAAGGCCGATAAGTGATCTTTACCATGATGGTTTAGACCAATTGCCAGCAATTCTGGTTCGTAAGCCTTTTCATTTAACTTGCGCACTACATTAGGGACTCTAAAAAAGTTGAATTGAGAAGGTGTAGGTGTTAGACGATGAAACTTTTCCCCGAGAAGATCAAAGACCACGTTAGGTGGTACTTGATCTGCATTGAAGTAGATACAAAGGCACAAATGTTGAAATTTGAATTTTACTAAATTATGGACAAAGAAAAATGCCACAAGTACTTGAATTTTAGTGATTGTTAATAGTTTCAACATCTAAGAATTATATCTAGTTAATAGTTGAATAAATATGGGGAGTGAAACAATTATCCTGCAGTTAGAATCTTAAGGAACCCACATATTGAATGACCATATATACCGACCCATTAAATTATATTTTCATTTTAATTTCAATTTTTTTTATCCTTTAGCAATAAATTCATACGGATCCTAAAGAAAATAAGCAAAATTCATGGGAACAATAGAATGCATGAGAAATCAATTAATAACCCCATTAATGCTTCAAAGTTATAAGGTAAAATTTATGATCATAACTTAACTGTTTGAATGCTAGCGTTCCAATTGCTATATGATATTCCCTTCTACCCTTCTTTTTGTTTTGATAAGTAAAATTTTCGTTTGCAGGTGCGTAGGGGCTCTAATTAATACCGGAACCTTCATTCTCTCCTCTCTCTTTTTTAATGAAGTAAAATGTTAACCAATGATACAAAAGTGTTTGAAATATAGACAATAAAAAGAAAATGTGGGTAATTTTTAGTTTCCTCCCTTCAGTTTTTGGTTTTTTGCACTTAGATGACGAAGATTCATTTATTAGTGAAAAATCCCCTACTGTCAGTTAATTTTGTGCTTGACTGTTAGTTGACAATAGAAAGACGAAAATACCTCTGATTGGATTTTCAATATATATTTTTTCTTTCTTTTAAGCTTCCTATTTCTCTTTCATCAAGTTCCATGTACAGATATGTGCTAGAACCAAATCGAAACCTTTGCCATACGCAAACCAGTTCAGTGCCCAATCTTTATGCGAAGTAAAGGGACAACAGCCACCGCACCTTGTGTTTTGATCTGAGTTTTGTCAGCGTCCTATATCTTTGGGTCGTTTTGGGGAAGATTTTCACTAACAGGTCAGTGTCGAATTCAAGTCTTGTTTAGGTTCATTTGGAGTGTGTTTATGCTGCCTTTACTAAAAAATGTAGAATGTGTATTTTGATACATGGTCGCGCTCGAGTATTTGTTGTAGGTTTATTTAGAGTGAAGAAGCCTAAATTTTTTTTCGGGGGAGGGGGGGTGGGAAGAAAAAGAAATTGGTGAGTTTATTAACCTGTGATTTTCCTGAAGCTTAAATGATGATGGATTAATGATGTTGGTGCTAACTCAGAGCTTGAATTTCAGCATAAATGGGTTAAAAATTGAGTTTTTTATGCTTAGTTTTATTTTTTTATTTATGTCTAATGATGCTCCTGATGTATTTGAAGAGCACTACCTTCAAAATTGTTACACAAGGAGACTAATTGATGCCAAACTTTGCTAAGTTAAAAATGGTTTAATGTTATTTGATGATGATGCATGCAAACACTTTTAAGCTACCTTTCACCTGTGACACCATGATATGGAGTTTTTTTATTTGATTTTATTTTAATTTGCATGATCTTGAAACTTTTCTGGAGTTTTCTATTTTTTTGTTGCCTGTATTTGATGAAGATTTTGTGCATCATACATTGCTCTGTTGAGCATAACTTCATTCATTGCTTATATATGTTGTGGATTGTGATGCAAGTGATGATGGACGTGAAAGCTGTAGTTCCCAGCATCTTGAAAGTGGTATAGCTGCAAAGATTGTCCTTTGCCAGTCCAATGCCTGTGATAGTGCTGAGATTTTAATTCCAATTCACATTATTTTTTTTTTTTTAAAAATATGTAGACAATAACCATTGGTATATATTTAATATCATTTTCATTTTGATTGTTTTTTTTTCCCTTCTAGAAACCAAGATAGCTTACCAAAGAATGAAACCATTTGACCCATAGCATCCAGCGATGAAGCAGATCAACTAAAGGTGCATTGACAACCAAATCATTGAAGCATAATCTAATCCCACCAACTGATTTTTGAAGGGATTGATTAGATGATATAACACCTTTTGATAGGCAAAATTAGAAAGGAGGATATACCATCTTCTTCTCGGACTAGCTATGGGTTTGAGTTCTTTCTTATTTTGATTTTTTGTATATGAAAAATTCATGTTGCCAAGACAAGTAATATCTTAAGCTTGCTATTCCTCCAAACAGAACATGAGTTGCAAGACGCCTATTGTGTGCAGCTATTGCCTGCTTTATGAATGCTGTTAATTCTGGTTATAACTGATACAACTTAAATTATTTGATAACAAAATGCAATATGTGGTTTTATATTCAATTTAAGCTTCCCTTCTCAATTGTACTAAATTCAATTGAATTCATATTTGAGTGGAATATAATGTTTGTTAGTACTGTAGTTGTGGCACTAGACCTATGGTGGATTAAAATAAGTTATTGATTACTTTAGTGGCATTGAATCTTAATTTGGTTGTTTGTAGTGTGGCTACTACTAGGCGCAGACTGCTGCGATTTGGAACCAATTGGTTGCAGTTAATTTTCATCAGTTTGCTTTTGCGTAATTCATCCAGCATTCTAGCTCAACTAATCTCTATATGATGAAACTATTGAAAGACTTTGGAAGGCAGCAGTTTAACGATCATGTTTTTTCTGTTTATTTAGTTTTATGGGTAATTTTTAAATTTTAAATGAGAGAAAAATTATCTTATTACTTGTTTGAGCAGCTGTAAAACCCATATATCCTAAGGGTAGTTTTGTCAAATTTTATACTTGTGATTTTGGAGGCAGATGCTTTAGTTAAGGTTTGAGGCATGTCAGGTATCTCAAAAGCTGTCAAGGGCATTATTGTATTTTAAATGTGAACTTACAGTCAAGCAGAAAACTGAGAAAAGTAACGGACAGCAGGGGGTTTTTCACTAATAAATACATCGTCGCAATCTATCTATAAATATGTCAAACCTTAGGGGAGGTATGTGTTGACCAGACTTCATATTCCGTACATGGCTAATAAAAAAGATTGCATTGGACGTGGAATTTTCGCCAACTCATTTTTATTTTTCAAGCAACGAATTTTCAATAAAAAGAAAAAGTGGAAACGATTTGGTTTGCATCTGCATGGGGGCTCCACGATAGAAGAGAAATCAATTTGCAGCTTTTATTGGTCTTTCCTCCGTGGAAATAGCTTCGAAATGCTTCTAGCGGCTCCATTTCAAACTTGGTGGCGAGTAATATCTTTGGATCCAATTTTTGGACTTATCGAATGGCGTAAAAGTAATAAGAGTATGAACAACGATGGCCGAATGAGTGACCACGGGTAGGGATGGCAAAGGATCTGTACTGATTTTTTTTTGCATCCGAATCTGCATCTGAATCCGGAAAAAAATATGGGTCTGGATGCAGGTAATATCCATGCAGATTTGGCATGGATTTTTGAAAATCCGGATCTAAAAATTTAACAAATTCGAAGGAAAAAAAAAGGAGGCTGTACAATTCCAAAATAATTAATTAAGTCTTGTGAAAAAATAAATAATTAAGTAAACAAGGAAACAAATATCTGTCCAGTAACAAACAACTAATTACATATGGTTTTTTGCGGTATCCTGATTCCATCATTTTCTTAATTCTTTCCATTTTCAGTTTCGTTATTATGATGATTGTACTACTAATTCTTCTATGGAGAACAATAACAACAATAGCCTAACTGGTCGCATCAAACTTGCCAAACAACACGGGCCCAGAAATTGTGGAATACACTTGCTTAAAATGTCTAAAGGATAAGCTAGTTTTACCTCCACCTTTTTTCTGTTTTTCTCAAGATAACCGAACAGAGGCTTGCACAAAAATTACTTTACTGCACCACATTATCCAAAGAACCAAACAAAACCATAAAAGAAATGAAGCTGTCTTCGAGAACCGAAGTCAAGGAGTCGGTAGGCATCTTCCTTCTTCACTTCGTTATCGACCACCATTTGGAAGAAGCCAGATGGTGGGCTGGTTCCTCGCGGCAGCAGCAAACGACGGGATGGAGTTGGAGGAGATGTGATTATAGGCTGATTTAGGGATTTGCGGTTAGGGGCTTGGATTTAGTGTGGCGGGAGTTAGGTTTTTTAGATCAGGTTAGAAACTTCAGCTGTTAGAATTTTTCTTTTTATAATCAGGGATTTAGGC
Source organism: Luvunga scandens (assembly GCA_030449905.1). Taxonomy (NCBI): domain Eukaryota; kingdom Viridiplantae; phylum Streptophyta; class Magnoliopsida; order Sapindales; family Rutaceae; genus Luvunga; species Luvunga scandens. Next base: position 1,332,551 of record JASUUG010000284.1, read on the forward strand.
GTTCGGGATTTGCTGCTACTGGTAACTGGTGAGAACCTTGCTGCGAGTGTGTGTGCTGAGAACCTTGCTGCGAGTGTGTGTGCGCGTGTGAATGTGATTTTAGTGTCGGGTTAATAAAAAACATTCGGGTCAACCCGCCCACATGGGTTGGGCCCATTTAAAAATATAAAGTCCACGTAAATTAGATTTGGATAAAAGCTTAAGTTTTTAATTTACAAATAAAAAATAAATTAAATTTAAATAAAAATAAAATCTCAGAATATTAAATTAAAATATTTTTATATTAATAGTTATAATTTACTATGTTTTGTTACGAATATTTTATGTATTAAACTATTATTTTATTATATATTGAATAATTATCTTTAATTTAAATATTTTTACTTTATTAAAGAAGTTATTTCATATTTAATAGAAAAGCCCAAGCCCAGACCATCTAAACTTGGATTGGCTTTTGAAGGGCCTGGGTTTATTGTCAATAATATGGGCTTTCAACCTCGCTCTAAGCCTATAATTTGCTAATCCTATTTTAGTTTTAAGGATAGGTAATTAGGTTAGATTTTTTATTTAAGTTATATATATTTTTTAATTTAATAAATAATTTAATAGGATTCGGATCTACATCCATGCGAATTCTAATTTTTAACATTTAGATCAATATTTCTTAATATGCGAATTCAAATTTTTCCAAATCTGAATCTTCTGGATCTTTGTGAATGTGGGCTGAATTTAGATTCTTTTTTTTTTTTTTTGCCAACCTAACCACGAGACTTGAGTCTCCCTGAACTAAAATTTCCTCCTAAATTCAATTACTTATTAGCATATGTAATTTTAGCATACATAATTAATTTTAATTTTAATTGTATTCATTTGAGGCCCTTGTAATTTATTTCATAAAGATCCATGTTAAAATTTATCATATTAAAAGTTAAAAAAATAAAGATACTTTTTTTTTTTAAAAAAATAATTCAAATGGTTGGCGACTTAGTATTTAATCAAATTAATTTTTTTGTTCTTTAGAATCCCTATTTTAATCAAAAATATAATTTGACGTATTAACTTCTTTTTCAATTCAACATCCTACATGTAGAATCCTTGAAGCGTACAAGAAACCAACAATGTTTCACATTTGCAAATCTCTAAGGCTAAAGACTACGAAAATACAAATCCTCCTCCAATTAAGTTCTAATAGGTATTCTTAATTCTTAATGGCTTATTCATAATTATTATTAGGGTGGACAATAATCGGTTCAGTTTGGTTCGAGACCTGAGCCGAACTGAATTGAACTGAAACCAATCGGTTCTCAAGAAGATGAACCGATTTTGAACTGAATTTAGGAACCAAACCAAATCGAAATATTTTGGTTCAGTTTGGTTCAGTTTTTAAATTCAGTTTGCTTTGGTTTGGAACTGAATTTTCATTTTCTTAATTAAATTGAATCGAATTTGGTTCAGTTTGAAATTTGATTTTAGATTTTTAGGTTTATATATTTACATTAAATATTTTATAATTAAATTCAATCGAACCAATAAGCTTTTGTTTGGTTAGGTTTGAAATTTGATTTTAGATTTTTAGGTTTATATATTTTACATTAAATATTTTACAATTAAATTGAATCGAACCAATTAGTTTTTCGATTTGGTTCAATTTTAAACCGAACCGAACAAAAACCAATCAATTTGTTACTTTTTAAACTATTTGGTTTTTACTCATGGAACCGAACCGAACCAAATTTTTTGGTTCGATTTAATTCTGTTCGACAAAAACTGAACCATTTGCCCACCCCTAATTATTATTACATATGACTATTTTTGTTAAGTTATATCAAGCCATAATTTAATTAATAAATTGTTTATTTGTTTATACTGTAAAAACTAAAGGGCATCATTATTCATCATCAAATTGTTTTGTCTTATTTGTGTGTAGTTATGACTTATAACAACTATTGCCATTATTTTGTTAAGTTAGTTTTATTATCTCATTTTTAGATATTGACATTGTTATTAAAAATAACCCTCTCCAAATAAATTGTGTGAGTGTGTCACTAGGTTGGCGGCTAGGGTTGACAAAAAATGGGTTTGGGCCAGGCTTTTCTAAGCCCAGACCATTCTAAGCCCAAGCCAAAGCCCACTTTATGATAAGCATACGGGTAGTGTTTGGGTTGGGCTGGGCTTGGGCCAGGCTTGAGCTTTTATTTTTTTAAATCGTTGTAAATTTGAAATGAGTTAATAATCAATAAGTTGTTATAATAAAAAAAAATTAAAGAAAATTAATATGTCAAACTAAAATAATAAATAAAGAAAATAAAGCAAATAAAGGCTTAGCATTTAATATTGAATTTTTTAATTCAAGCACTCTTTTAATCAATTAACACTTACGAGAGAGTTTCATATTATAATTTTAGTTTTTTTGAATGATCATTGATTTATGAATTAGAAATTTAAGCTTTCTTTTTTTTTTATTTTTCTGTTATTGTTAATTTTAATTTATAAATTTATTTTTTAAAAAATACTGGGTTTGGGTTGGACTCAAGCTTTTTTTCTCTAGCTCTTCTCCAGGTCCTCATGTGCGTGGGTCAGGCTGAGCTAACCTTTTTTACCCACCGTAGCTTGGCATTTAATCATATTAATTTTTTTTCCTCTTTAGTAAATTGAAGTTTTTTTCCTTTCTCAATTCTTATTTAGCATTGAACTGAGTAGTAGATTGGAGAGCTAAGTGCATAACAAAGTCATGACATAAATGAAAATATATTAAAATTTGATGTTGAGGATTAACCACAAGTTTTAAGGAAAATAAATACTTAAGACTTAAAAGCTACAAAACCCAAATCTAAGTCCAGGAATCTCATATGACTTAGAGGTTGTTTGTTAAATATCTGAAGTTTGAAATTTTAATAATTTTAGACATTTTCTAAAATGTACTTGTTTGTTTTTTGAAACTTATGTCTAATTTTTAGATATTTACATCTGAATAGAAAAAGTAAATTTTTGTGACTTTTATTTGAATGGAAAAAGGTATGAATGACAAGTAAATATTATATTATAAAAATATCTCTGTAAAATAACTTATTTCCTAAACTATAAAATCTAATCCTCTTTCTTTGTTTTAATTTACAAGGACATAAATGTCAAATAACAAAGTTTAAGATTTTTTTTATTGTAAAAACAAACAAGATGACACTTATATTCAGATATTAAAAAAAGAAAAACAAACATGTCATTTAGGTTTTCGTATTCATACCTATTCAGATTTTAAAAAAATTCAGACCTATTAAGATTTCAGACAAAAAAACAAATACTACCTTGGTCTTTTCTATAGTATAAATTTAAACGAGAGCCTATGCAAAATTCTAGTTAAGGCCAATCAAATAGATATCAAATTCAATGTTGATTTATAATTAATTAATTAATGCTTCGTTGAACTTACTTTAAACATAAATCAACGGGTATAGATTACACCATTGAATACAACAAAGGATAACAAACTCATAGTATATTTTGTCTTCATTTCCCTTGGTGACTCAGATCTTTATCTTGCATCGTTCTAGATTGTTCTAGGGCCAAACCTTCTAGAGGCTCTCGTCTCAACCTCATTTGCAGCAAATTTTCAATTATGGCTTCCCCGCCAAAACGACTTCCTTGGGGCATTCTGTCGGGCATTTACGAACATATATGGAACACCTTGTTTTAACTGTTACTAAAGTTGTGTATGATACAATAAGCATGGCAACCACTATTCTCAAATTGAATTTATAATTTTCTATCATTTTTGAAACAGAGCCTGTCATTTATTTAAATAACCAACAACTGAAAAAAAAATTGTACAAAATTGAGTAGGACTGTAGAAGCATGAAAAATGCAGCCAAAAAGGAAATAAATGTACACGGATTGTCTCACGTTGAATGCAGAATCCTTTATGTTCCTGCTTCGATGTCTCCAATTTCTTCGCGCAGGTCCCCGTGACTTTGACTCGATTGATAATTAATTGATTTGGTTTCATTTATGTTACCGCTTTCATTATGAGGCATCTCAGTTATTCCTCTTGTGTCATGCTAAAAAGCATGTTCATATTGAGAATTGATCCTAAATCTTTGTTCAGTTTGGCATAAAATTGTGTAGGTTTTGTATATAAGTCACTAGCATTTGTTTTCTTTTATTTATGTGACACTATCCGCTCCGAATCCATAAAGCGAGTTTGCCTAATTCTATTTAATCGTTTTGACATAATTTAATTAATAAAGATTCTACCAAAAATTCGGTAAAGTCTCCCATAAAATTATTCAATAACCAAACCTACAATTAATAAAAATAAATACTCCCAAAATAATTCGAAATACAACCAACTTTGTCCATCCATCTCCTTAACAAAATAGCAAATCATTCAAATATCCAATATTAGATAAAATACACAGATTTGTTCACAATCATCGAAATGTATTAAATTATACAATCCCAAAATATCTTAATAAAACATCTACGACTTCTAACTCTATCACGTGGCCATAACTCCAAAATAATTATCTTTGCTGGGTCGATTGTTGTACCTGCTTATCTCCAGTGAGGGGGAAAGTATAATAAAATGGGATAAGTATAAAACTCAGTGAGCTCAGTAAGTGGATAGTAGTTTTGAAAAAATAACTTTGCTCTAAAATAATTGTATCATTTCTAAACACAATTTTATTAAAATATCACAAGAACTTAAATAAACTTGTTTAATTTAAATCATGCACTGAAATAACAATATCACATAATTCTGCACAAAATCAATAAAATCATAAAACTTATAATATTAATACTGAATACTGAAAACTATCACCAAGAAGTACCTAGGGAAATAATCTCATCATATCCGAACCTTGACAAAGGGGCAATGACGTATTATCTGGGTACAATCATGCCTTAGAACTACATGAATAGACAAGGAAGTAACATCTCATATCTCATCATATTCGGACCTCAACGAACAGACAATGACGTACTATCTGGGTATAATCACACCCTAGAGCTACATAGATAGATTGAGAAATGTCATCTCATATCTCATCATATCCAGACCTTAACGGACGGGCAATGACGTATTATTTGAGTACCGTCACGTCTTGGAGCTACGTGGATAAATCGAAAAATATCATCTCATATCTTATCATATCTGTGTATGTATAATATGATCCCCAAAAGACAAAGTTGCCCGAGTACATGGTCCAAAGCCTCTGTGTGTACTCAGATGAGCACCAAAAGCCTGTATCTCATCTGTATCTCAATATCAATATCTCTATATTTATCATACCGCATGCATATGTCTTCTTATCTGTATCACTGTATCCGAAGGGGAAAGGTATTGTCTAATAATTTTAGCAAACAACCATTTATATACCATATACATAAACATATAATCTCATCCAAAATCTCATCTGAAATCTCATTTCCTTTTTCTTTTAACATGCCTTAAATATGCTTTTCTTTTCTTTAAAATATTATCATGCATAATCAAAATCGGTAACTAAAATTATTAATCAAGCACATTTTTTGTAATAAATACCAAAACGCAGATAAAATCCATTTCTACGAAATCATTTAAATTGAAGCATTTGAAATTTATTTCTTAAACATGCTTTACTATCATAATAAATTATTGATTAACACCAAAAAGTGTACATTTAAAAAGTCTAAAATTGTCAATTTTTCACTTATAGTGTTGATTAATGCGCTTATTATTCTTAAATTATTTTAACACTCTCTCAATAAATTTTTATGTTAAAATTAATTTGTAGTATGTTATTCTTTTGTTGTAAATATTTTGGGAATAAAGAAGGAATTAGAATTAAAAGCGGGAACCAAGAAGAATTGTTAGAGCAATTGGAAGCTATTATAGAAGAGATGTAGTTAATAAAAATAAATATTTTAAAAAATAATAAAAAAAGAAAAGTATTATGTGATGTGTTAATATATAATATAATATAGTAATATAATATAATAAATGATTGATGATGTGGCATTGACTGATGACGTGTCACGATCCTATTGGACCAAAATACTGACCGGTGACGTGGCAGAATGTTAGTGGACCAAAAAAACGTGCGTACGGTACATGCATATACACGGAATGACAGCCCCTAATGATGTGTTCCATTCAATAGGAACTTGCCACGTGGCACAATCATGAGCGTCCAAATTGTTTTAAGCCGATGGCCATGATTTACTCAGTGTATCTATAAAAAGGGGGCTCCCCCCCTAATTTGACACCCCTGAATCCATTTTTGAGCTCCAGTTTTTGTAATTCCATCTCCATCTTGTATTTTCTACGTATTTTAATAAAATTCCTATTTTACCCCTAGTTCAATTATGAGTAGCTAATTTCCTTTCAAGCTTGGGTTGAAGGTGAAGTCTCAACATGCTCCATGGGCTTAATTTGGTAAATTTACTTTTTCTTCCCCTTTAATTTATGTGGTTGTTTTGATTTTTTGTGGACAGATAGTAATAATCTTTTCTAGATATCGGCATGTATAACCGCCTCCCTAGGCAAGGTTATTACTATTTGGCACGGGTAGCACTTAGCACTATATCTATTAGAGTGTGGTTTATGGGGAGTGGAAATCCCCCTTCATGATTTAATTGGTACTAATAATGAATGTTGAGCCGATGGTGCATGTTGAGTACAGATCCGGAGATCCAAGCACTTCATTTTAATAGTTTATTCCCACAGCTTTAATTTAAATTAATAGATAGCCTATGTTATTTTCATTATAAATCCAACCACCAACTCAGAAAATTAATTCTACATACAATTAAAATTCACCTCCTCATGGGATCGACACTCGTCACCGTTGATCTATTCTACAATAGATTCATGCGTTTGCGAGTTCAATAAGATTTGCACAAAAGGTGGCATCCCTGGAAGTTCATCTGGAAATACATCTGAAAACTTTTGGACTACTGGAATATCCTCCAATCTCAACTCTCTAGCTTCTGTGTCTATCACATGCGCAAGATAAGCTGATCATCCTTTTCGTAACAACTGTCTTGCACTAATAGCTGATATGACACACGAGGATAGTAATTTACGCTCTCCACAAAATTTCACCTCGATTTTTTATGGCTTTTTAAACACAACTTCCTTTTTCAAACAATCCACAGTGGCATGGTGAGATATAAGCCAATCCATGCCCAAAATAGCATCGAAATCTCAAATGTTTAAAATAATCCAATTTGCCCCAAAGTCATGCTCACCTAACCTAATCATATAATTTCGATACACACTCTCGGCAAGTAATGAACCCCCAGTAGATGTATTAACAACTAATTCACAATCCAGTTGTTCAAGCTCTCGCTCTACATGTATGGCAAACATACAAGAAATAAAAGAATTTGTGGATCTAGGATCAACAAGAATATGGGCCTCATGGCCAAAGATAGATAGCGTACCCATAATAATTTCTAATGTAGCATGAGCCTTGTTGTGCAAATTTTATTGAACTCGCAAGTGCACGAATCTATTGTAGAATAGATCAATGGTGATGAGTGTCGATCCCCCGAGGAGGTGGATTTTAATTGCTTGTAGAATTAATTTTCTTAGTGGTTGATTGGATTTATAATGAGAATGATGTAGGCGATCAATTAATTTAAATTAAAACGGTGGGAATAAAATATTAAAATGAAAGGCTTGGATCTCCGGATCTGTCTCAACATGCACTATTGGTTTAACATTCATTATTAGTACCAATTAAATCATGAAGGGGGATTTTCCACTCCTCATGAACCACACTTTAATAGATATGGTGCTAAGGGCTTCCCGTGCCAAATAGTAATAACCTTTTCTAGGGAGGTGGTTATTCCAGTCGATATCCAGAAAAGATTATTACTATCTGTCTACGAAAAGTCAAAACAACCACATAAATTAAAGGGGAAAGAAAAGTAAATTTACCAAATTAAGCCCATGGAGCATGTTGAGACTTCACCTTTAACCCAAGTTTGAAAGGAAATTAGCCACTCATATTTGAACTAGGGGTAAAATGAGAATTTTATTAAAATACGTAGAAAATACAAGATGGAGATGGAATTACAGAAAATGGAGCTAAAAAATGGATTCAGGGGTGTCAAATTAGGGGGGGGGAGCCCCCTTTTTATAGATACACTGAGTAAATCATGGCCATCGAATTAAAACAATTTGGACGCTCAGGATTGCGCCACGTGGTAAGTTCCTATTGGATGGAACACATCATCAGGGCTGTTATTCTGTGTATATGCATGTACCGTACACACGTTTTTTCGGTCCACTAACATTCTGCCATGTCACTGGTCAACATTTTTGGTCCAATAAGATCGTGACACGTCATCAGTCAATGCCACATAAGCGGTCAATGCCACATCATTCATCCAATCAAATGCCGCCACGTCATCGTATAGTGCCACGTCATCATACAGTGCCACGTCGGCCAAAGATACAAATAAGTGTATAAAGTCGCGTGAACGATGATCGTGTACAATACCGTATATATCAACCGCATCAGTATGTGTGAACGATCAGTATATGTGAACAGTACCATTTTTCTTTTTATGCTCCTCCTAAGGTTTTCGACTGTCTTGAGTTCAAAAGTGCTGTCCGTTTTTTCATCTGATCTCTCGTTTATTGTGAAATGACCATGATATCCCCTAAAATACATAAAATACTTAATTAAAATAAAACATACATAATTAAATTACAAAGGACTTAAAGACATAAAAATAGGGATGTTAGTGAGACTTGGAGTGTAAAATAATGATTTTCTCCACTATAAATACACACTTTCTAGTACTCAACACACCCCCCAACCAGCTTGTTGCTAGTCCTTAGCAAATTAAGCGAAAACAAAAGTCAAATTTTTGTTTTTTTAATTGTGGTATTTATTCAATCAGACTAATGTTAACGATCAAATAAAAGTATAAGTATTATCTACAGTCTAAAGAAATATCATTCCCACATCAACTCTCCACATGAATTAGTTTAGAAAACTTTGTCATAACTTCAGTAATCGAGTCACTTTGAAGAATGATATATCAAACCCCAAAATCTCACCGGTAGTAGTGATACTCTCACAAAGAAATTAAACCCAAAAATAATCACTCCAGTGAATGGTAAATTGAGTGAAAATAATAAAGAAATAATATCACACACTCTCACCAAGGTGACAAAAATATGCCCTCAGCTTAGAAATAATACAATTTTAATTTAAAAATGCTAATCAAACCAATACATTCATCATCCTTCTTTTTTTTTTTTTTTTAGTATGCATTACCACATCTTTTCAACCCATATAACTAGTTTCTATTTCAGACTATAGTTCCCTAAAATCAAGAAGGACTTTTATTAGGACGTAACGTAGGCTAGGGACGTGGCTAACAAAGAAAGGATAATATGAAAAATAAAATATATGTTTGAAAAATAGAGAACTTTGGAGATTGTAAGGTGCTTTTCACTTGATTTTTTTATTTTTTATTTTTATTTATTTATATACATATTTTTTTTCTTTTGTTTCTTTTTCTCTTTTTTTTTAGCACCTTTTTTTTTGTGAATGCAAAATTATCTCTATTTTCAAACATAAATGAGTGGTGAGAAATACAAAATATAAGGTGATACTCTACATTGGAGTGGGACAAGATAATAGGTTGCCAAAGAAAAAGTCTTTATTTTTATTTTATTATTATTATTTTTTTTTTAAGGCTCAAAGGGGTTAACTATGAATACATATTAATAGGGTTAGGTAGAAAGGCTCAAACGGACCAAAGATGACCTTTCCGTCATCTTTTAGGGTTCTAAATAATCTTCCATATCTACTAGTTAGATAGATCTTCAGATGTGGCAACACACACTTTAGTTTTTTTTTTTTTTTGGAGATAATGTATAAAGCAATAAACTGTTATGCTGAATGAAGAATAAGCAAAAAGGGTTATTCTCCAACAAAAATGACAGGCTCAAAAACTCACTTGGAAATTATTATGACATGTGCATTCTTTCAAGCAACTTATATTTGTCTCCAACATCAACATGTAGAGTAACAAACATGGTGTAACATAACTAAAGACCAAAGATAATACAAATACTAAAATTTGAAAGTTATCATGTCATCTAATTATGAAAAGATCACACAAAATGCCCTTTTTTTTTTAATAATAAGAAGATGCGTTTCTAGAGTTACTACACTCCATATTCAGCTATCTTCGACTTAAAAATTTAGCCACAGTTAGTTTCTATAACAAAAATTAGTAAAAACTACACCAAGATTGAGATATTCCACAATTGTCAACTATTTCCTCCCCCCAACCTGAACGGAACATTGTCCTTAACGTTTGAAAGAGAATAGGGTTTAGAAGACATCACCTGAGTGCTGGATCACAGAAGAAAATATTTACAAGCGGAGAGTTAAATCTAATTTGCACTTCTTACTACGGCTACTGTTACCATCATTAGTTGGCCATTCCAGCACAAGGGTCTTGGGATCTGGCTCTGGTCTATAAGCTTGTAACAGATCAATTAACTCGTTAGCAGTATGAGCACAAATAAAGATTTTTTTCGCTGTGAAAGGGATGAAATGATTTTTTATTGCATGGTTAAGAAATGCGATGAAGCCATCATAAAAGTTATTGACATTTAACAAACCGATGGGTTTCTGATGAATGTTCAGATGGGCCCAAGATGCTAATGTGATTAGTGCCTCTAGAGTTGCAAGATCTCCTGGTAGGAAAATAAAAGCATCAGCATGATTTAGCATTTCAGTTATTCTTTCTTGCATACCTGAGACAACTAACTCTTCTCCAGTTGGTGAGTCAGACATACAGCCCAACGGTTTAAGGCTTCTTGGGATGATGCCTAACACTTGGCTCCCTCTGAGATAAACAACTTCTGAGACTAGTTTTGATAACCCTCGGTCACCTCCTCCATAAACCAGATGCAAATGTCTTTCTGCTATGCGTTGACCAAGATTGATGGCTGCCTCAACGAACTCTTTATGTTTGCCATAGTTAAATCCAGAGAGCATACAAATGTTCTTGAATTTTTTATTGGGAGTAGCTGCCATTAGGATGCTTCTCAAAAATAATTTGTGAGTTTAAAAAGAAAAGATCATATATCAAGGATATTGGTGACAATTGTTTACAGCTGTATAGGAGGTAGCATGTATATGTCAATTAACGCGTAAAGCACATGGCTCGAGAGTCAAAAAGGAAATAGTAAAAGGAAAAACACTCAATTATTAAAGACAATAATACAATTGATAAAACACCAGTGAAATAGAACAACAGTAAAAGGAAATTTACAGGTAGTTGTGATTGTGACTCACATCTTCCTCTGGTTTTACGTCCAGAAACGGCTTGAACGCCCTCTATGGGTTGAGGATAGGCTTCCTATCCAGTTTTCTTATAAACTGGCAAACAAGGTCGTTTATAGTCAGATTCCCAAGACTATATCGTGCATGCTCTTTTTGAAATAATGGCCATAACTGGAGAATTGCTCTTTGTACGTATCCACTGGGATGCGTTTCAAGAGACAAAAGGACATCATCCAATGACTCTTTATTCAAGCCATCCCTAATGAATTGAATCTTATCTTCCATGTTATCAGAGATCATTCTTAAAGAACAAGGATTTTTATCGCATTTCATCCTGGCACACTTATGGCAATCAACATGAAGTTTTTCAGCTCTTCGTATTCTCGAGTAATTTCCTTTACCACAACCAGGCATGTATGCAATAAATTTAGGAGGCAACTCACCTACTAAACATACTTTGGCCTCAATTAACCAACGGATGCCAGCAGGGATGTTATTTCTCATAAGCAATCGCATGCGTTCGGACCGAGCTTTATAGATCATAAGGAGGGCATTCTGAGGAAGTGAAGTAAATCGCTTGTGAAGTTTTGCTAGAATCATGTTTCTGTCCATACCTTCTTCTCAGAATATCAGTTATTATGGAAAACTAAAGTAACCTACTTTGATTATCACGGAGTACCGTTATCCGCCACTTATACAGGAAAATAAATCAAAACACACTAAATAAAGAAAATCAAATCTGTAAAATCGAATCAAACATGAAAGTGAACAAAATAAGAAAACACAAAATAAAAAGAAAAATGAACTTACATTCGTCCTCTTATTGAGTTAACCTCAAGCTCTAATTGGAAGTTATATATCCCATATTCTATTCCTCTGAGTTGTCTTTCTAGATCTTTAACGTGGGATACCAACTTTGGAGGTTGTAGCTTCCAAATACGATGTGTTTTACAAAATTGTATCTGGCTTCTCAGATGAGATTGTATACGTTGAAGTTGTCTGAGATGTTTCAAGAGGATCTGTCTAATTGAGGCATACATGATTAGAAGTGATAAAAGAAAATTGAATGATTAAATAAACACACTTTCACACAAATTTAAATCATCGAAAAGAAGAAATAAATAAGAAAAAGTCTCAATTCAAGTTTGACGGGTCACTCAAATCGATTTCGGTGTCATTTTCATGTGGTTGGTATTCTAGATATGACTTTAATCTTTGACCATTAACCTTAAAACTTACACCGTTATTTGGATCTTTAATTTCAATTGCTCCATGTGGAAAAACAGTATGAACTATAAAGGGACCAGTCCATCGAGAGCGTAACTTACCTGGGAATAGGTGCAAGCGAGAATTGAATAAAAGTACTTTCTGACCTGGTGTGAAAGATTTTCTCATAATGTGCTTGTCATGAAAGACTTTCATTCGCTGTTTGTAAATTTTGGCATTTTCGTATGCATCATTACGAATTTCTTCAAGTTCTACCAGCTGTAATCTTCTTTCTGAGCTAGCTTGCTGCATATCAAAGTTGAATTTCTTAATGGCCCAGTATGCACGATGCTCGAGTTCCACAGGTAAGTGGCAAGCTTTTCCATATACTAGTCTATAGGGTGACATCCCAATCGGGGTCTTAAAAGCTGTTCTATATGCCCATAATGCATCATCCAGTCTTAATGACCAATCTTTTATGTCTGGTCTCATCGTTTTTTCTAATATGTGCTTTATCTCTCGATTGGAGATCTCAACTTGGCCACTGGTTTACGGATGATATGGGGTCATCACTTTGTGAGTAATGGAATACTTTGTAAAAAGAGCTTTGAATGATTTGTTACAAAAGTGGGCTCCACTATCACTGATTATTGCTCGAGGGAATCCAAAGCGTGAAACAATGTTGCTTTTCAAAAGTCTGATCACCACCTTGTGATCATTGGTTCTACACGGAATTGCTTATACCCATTTCGATACGTAGTCAACAGCGACCAATATGTATTAATGGCCAAAAGAAGGGGGAAAGGGTCCCATGAAGTCAATACCCTATACATAAAAAATCTCAACCACTAAAATTGGGTTTAGTGGCATCATGTTCCTTCGTGTAATGCTCCCCATTCGTTGACACCTATCACATGAAGAACAAAAAATATAAGCATCTCAAAATATAGTTGGCCAATAGAAACCACATTGTAATATTTTAGTAGCTGTTTTCTTAAAGATCGAAATGGCCTCCACATGCTTGTTCATGGCAGAATGAAATGATATTTTGAAATTCATTTTCTGGGACACATCGTCTGATAATTTGATCTGCACAATACTTGAACAGATAGGGGTCATCCCAGAAAATTTTTTTTATTTCTGCAAAAAATTTAGCCTTGTCTTACTTAGTCTAATGCTCCAGAAGTTTACCTGTAACAAGATAGTTAACTATATCAGCATACCATGGTAATACTTCCACACTCATTAGTTGTTCATCTGGAAATGATTTATTTAATGGAAATTGTTCTATAATTGTATCAAAATTTAGACAAGAGAGATGGTCTGCAACAACATTTTCTGTGCCCTTCTTATCCTTGATTTCAAAGTCAAATTCATGCAAAAGTAACACCCAACGAATTAGTCTAGCTTTTGTATCTTTCTTTGTGAGAAGATATTTAAGAGCAGCATGATCTGTGAAAATAATTATTTTACAACCAATGAGATAAGATCGAAATTTCTCTAATGCAAACACCACTGCTAGCATTTTTTTTTTCAGTGGTTGAATAGTTCAACTGTGCATCATTTAATGTCATACTAGCATAGTAAATGACATGGGGAATTCGATCAACTCTTTGTCCTAATACTGCTCCTACTGCATAATCAGATGCATCACACATAAGCTCAAATGGTAAGTTCCAGTTCTGGGGCTGAATGATGGGTGATGATGTTAACAACTGCTTTAGTTTCTCAAATTCTACAAGACAAGAATCATTAAAGACAAAAGGTACATCCTTAGCAAGTAAATTGCATAAAGGTCTAGAAATTTTGCTAAAATCTTTAATGAAACGTCTGTAAAAACCCGCATGCCCAAGGAAAGATCTTACTTCTCTGACTGTTTTAGGTGGAGGAAGATTGGAAATAAGATCCACCTTGGCCTTATCAACCTCAATACCTTCGCTCGAAATGATGTGACCGAGAACAATACCTTGTTTTACCATAAAATGGCATTTCTCCCAATTTAGGACCAAATTCTTCTCTATGCATCTCTGCAGAACTAGTGTTAGATGATGTAAACATTGATCAAATGAATCACCAAAAACAGAAAAATCATCCATAAAGACTTCAAGAAATCATTCAACCATATCAGAAAAGATGCTTAACATGCATCGTTGAAATGTAGCAGGTGCATTACATAATCCAAATGGTATTCTCCTATATGCAAAAGTGCCAAAAGGGCAAGTGAAAGTGGTTTTCTCTTGATCTTTTGGTGCTATGGGAATCTGATTATATCCTGAGTAGCCATCTAGAAAGCAATAAAATTCATGACCTGCTAATCTATCAAGCATTTGATCAATAAATGGTAGAGGAAAATGATCTTTACGTGTGACAGAATTCAACTTTCTATAATCAATGCATACACGCCATCCTGTAGTTACTCTAGTAGGTATTAATTCATTATCAGCATTGGTAACTACTGTGATTCCTGACTTTTTGGGGACAACTTGCACAGGACTGACCCATGAACTATCAGAAATAGGGTAAATGATACCTGCGTCTAATAGTTTAAGGACTTCAGTTCTAACAACGTCTTTCATGTTAGGGTTTAACCGACGTTGCATTTTCCTGGTAGGTTTAGCATTTTCATCAAGATGAATGTAATGCATACAGTCCACTGGGTTTATACCTTTTATATCGGCTATGGTCCATCATAATGCTCCTTTGTGCACTTTCAAAACTTCCAACAACTTACCTTTTTGTTCTTCATTCAGGGATATTGAAATGATTACTGCCAGAGTGCTTTCTTCTCCCAAAAATGCATATTCCAAAGTGTCGGGTAATGGTTTGAGCTCGGGTTGTGGTGGTGATTCTAATGACGTACTGAGTTTCTTCTCTGATGGTGCTAGTTGTTCCACTCTTGACTTCCATTTATTAATGTACATGGATGGTGCTGAATCGAGTAAGGCGTTAACCTCATCTACTGATTTGTCAATATCAAAATCCAAACCAAAGTGAGTTAAACATGTTTGTAAAGGGTCATCACTGAGGTTTGAAAGAAAAGCATTATCAATTAATTCTTCTATCCAATCCACATCAACAATTTTATCATCTGCATTGTGAGGTTGTTTGGCAATGTTGAAGATATTTAGCTCTATCGTCATATTGCCAAAGGACAACTGCATATTTCCAGTCCTGCATTGAATGTGTGCATCGGCAGTTGCCAAGAAAGGTCGTCCTAAGATAATGGGGATCTGCTTCCTTGAATCTTGGACTGGTTGAGTGTCAATTACAATGAAATCAACAGGAAAATAAAACTTATCTACCTGTATAAGCACGTCCTCCACACTACCACGAGGTTTTTTCATGGATCGTCTGCAGTCATCGTAACACCACCTGAGTTGGGTGTAATTCTCCCGACCCAAGTTTCACAAAATCTTGAGTAAAGAATGATTTACACTAGCTCCTAAGTCCAACAAAGCATTCTCAATTGTGTGGTTCCCTATACTACATGAGATAGTGGGGGAGCCTGGGTCTTTGTATTTTAGAGGAAGTTTGTGTTGGAGTATATGAAATTCTATATAGGCTACCCAAGAGGGGGGTGAATTGGGTTCTTTAAAAATTAAGCAAATAAAATTACACAACAATTTAAAACTAATGTTTTAAAACAATATAATTAACAATGCTTGAATTTAAAGAGATAAGGGAAGAGAAATCAAACACGTGATTTTTACGTGGTTCGGCCAACCGTGCCTACGTCCACGCCTCCAAGCTCACCGGGCTTGAGGATTCCACTAAGCAAGCCTCCAAGGCTTCAATACACTTACACTTGACTTCAAGGTGTCAATGGACCTTTACAATCAAGAGATTATTCCCAATCTCTTAACCCAAGTGTATCCCAACACTTACAATTGACTTCCAAGGTGTCAATGGACCTTTACAATAAGAGATTAAACCCAATCTCTCAACCCAAGTGTTTCCCAACACTTACAATCACTCAATGATAGAGATTTAATAACAAATAATCTCTCACACACTCCAAATGATTACAATTGAAATTTTAATGTGTGAGGCAATGACATGAAACACAATTGAAGCTCAAAGAAGATTGTTTCTCAGTAGGAAGCTCAAATATCAAAATGTTGGATCTCTGTTGTTTGAATTTGATTGAGCCTTTTTATAGTTGGAGCTGAAAACTAGCCGTTATTGACTTTCTGAGAATAATCGGATCGCCGTTTGTCTCTATCGGTTAGCCGTTTTGACTTTTCAACTAGCCGTTGCTCTTTCATTTCAAATAAACGGTTTACCGTTTAAATTATCGGATCACCGTTAGTTCGTAATGTGAACCTGCAAAACAGAAATCGGCTCTCCGTTTTTGCTAAACGGTTCAAGAGTAAAAAACTATCTCTTTACTGGAACTTATCGGTTCGCCGTTGATAATAAACGGTTCACCGTTAAGTTCCAGAATGCTCTGAAACTTTTCTGTGAATAAACGGTTCGCCTTTTATAATAAACGGTTCACCGTTAGTAATAAACGGTTCGCCTTTATAATAAACGGTTCAAGGGTAATTTCCAGAATCTATATTTTGTTAACTTTTTGTACAAAAAAGATTTTCCAACTCAAGTTAACGGTCATTAAGATTCTTTAAACATGTTTATGACTTTAAGAAATTCATTTTAATAACTCAAACATTTTAATCAAGTACATATAAGTTTTGTTATCATCAAAATCAATATTATAAGATTAACAATCTCCCCCTTTTTGATGATGACAAACTTTGTATGTAAAGGACACAAAAATTTGTTTTAACTCCCCTGAAAATAAGCTCCCTTGAAAAATAAACAACATTTTTGTTAACTTCCTTTTTGAAATATAACTGAAAACTATTCTCCCCCTTCAGCATCAAAAAGAAAAAAATAAAGAAAAATAGCCACGTTTTGACAAGTAAAAATTTCAGTAGAATCTCCCTTGTATATTAAGCATCTCCTCAAAAACTATTACCAAAATTTATACCAAAAAAAAAATCAAAATCAATATTAAAACAACTACAAGCAATGCTAAAATCATAGTAAAATCAATGCTAAGTCTCATATATAACACAAGCATTCATAAAAACAAGAAACAATCAAACACACATAAAAGTATCCAAAATATGAGAATATTGTGCGAAATATCCAATACTTAATACATATCTAAACCATTTGGTTGATAAAAAATGTCTTTAAAGGTCAATATAATGCATGATTCAAAATTTAAAAACGCATCCAAAGACAAACAAACATTCGATTATCATATTATAGAAACACAAGGAAGATAGTGTATAAATCATCATGAGTAGATGCACAATCTATATCAAATAGTTATAAACGTTAACACACCTCTTTCCAACAAAGCATATATTTTCAATGAGAGTTGAGGAAACTTTACCGACATTACCAATATCAATGATTTTTCCTTTTGAATTATCTCCAAAAGATACATCCCCTCCATTTTCGATTTTGGTAAAGCTTGAGAACCATGAATAGTCACCGGTCATATGTCTTGGATATCCGTTGTCCAAATACCATTTATTGCTCTTTCCCTTCTTCTTTGATTCATGCAGAGAAGATCTCAAATTTTAGGTACCCAAAACTCTTTGGGTCCTTGAGTGTTAGTAATGGTTCCTTTTGGAACCCAAACAAATTTAACTCCATAATAAGCATTTCTCTTAATAGGACATCTATTTTTCATGTGACCATCTCTATTGCAATAATGACAAACAATTTTATGATTATTAGTGGTAGTAGCCTTAACAAAGTAGCTTTTGTAGTATTTTTGTTTCAAATTAGGTTTATAACCAATCCCTCCTCCTTTCTCAAACACACATTTTTGGGCACCAAGTAATTTTTCTAAGTTCTTTTGCCCATTTGTGAATTTAGAAACAATCTCATTTAGTTCATTGCTCTTCTTTTTAAGTTCTTCATTTTCTTTGATCAAGTTATCAACATGTAATTTTTCATGTTCATATGAAGTACTTTGTTTACCTTTTAAAGAAGCAATTCTATCATGCAATCTTTCATTATCTAATTCTAGCTCTTTAATCTTATCATTTAACACATCATTACATTTTTGCATAGATCCTTTTCATTTGAAAGTTCTAATATGTTCTTAAGACATGCATTTTTCTTTCCAATTTTCATCATATCACTATGCAACTCATTAAAAGCATCATATAATTCATTATAAGATGGAAGATCACTTACCTCATCAAGCTCATCTTCTCCTATTGCCATGAGTGCCAAGTTTGATATTTCTTGTGATTGTTCATCTTCACTTGATTCTTCATCGCTATCATCCCATGTTGCCAACATAACTTTCTTCTTGAATTTGTTGAGAAGGGGACATTCCGATTTTATATGGCCAGGCTTTGCATTTATAACATATGATTGCTTCCTTCTTCTCCTTTTGATTCTTGAAGTTTTTGAATTTTCTTTGTTCACCGGATTTTTGAAAAATTTCGTGAACTTTCTAGCTATCATATCCATCTCTTCATCTTCAAGATCGCTTTCTCATCGCTTTCAAATTTTGATGCTTTCAAGGCAATGTTTTTCTTCTTCTTATCTTCATCTCCTCTTTCAATTTGTCAAATCTTCTTCATAAGAAATAAGTGAACCAATTAGATCATCAATAGACAAAATGTTTAAATCTTTGACTTCCTCGATAGCAGTTCTCTTAGGTCTCCATTCTTTTGGTAATGATCTAATGATTTTATTTACCTTCATTTATTTGAAAAGGTCTTACCAAGTGCCCACAGAGTGTTTACAATNTCTGTAAATCTAGTATACATAGAGTAGACACTTTCATTTTGTTCCATTTGTAACAATTCATATTGCCTAGTGTATCTCATTCGTTTAGATTCTTTGACTTGGTTTGTACCTT
Source organism: Luvunga scandens (assembly GCA_030449905.1). NCBI lineage: Eukaryota > Viridiplantae > Streptophyta > Magnoliopsida > Sapindales > Rutaceae > Luvunga > Luvunga scandens. The sequence goes on from JASUUG010000284.1 coordinate 1,351,952, forward strand.
CATAAACAACTTCAAGTTTCTTCCAAATTTCATTGACTTGAGACTCTATGAAATTCTTTCTTATCTAGGGCACAAAATAAGGCATTCATAGCTTTAGAATTTAGTGAAGCTTTTCTCTTTTCAAAATCATTCCATTCACGTGAAGGTTTAGGAATATCTTCTCCTTCTTCATTTTTAGTTATCGGCATGAATGGACCATCACATACAACTTCCCATATTTCATAATCTAAAGCTTGCAAGTAAATTCTCATCCTAGTTTTCCAATAAGGATAATCATTACCATCAAAGAATGGTGGTCTAATAGTGGATTGTCCTTCCCTAAAACTAGAATCATTTTGGGTTGCCATGGATCTTTTACTCTAGACGATTAAGACTAACAAGAGAACCAAGCTCTGATACCAATTGAAATTCTATATAGGCTACCCAAGAGGGGGGGTGAATTGGGTTCTTTAAAAATTAAGCAAATAAAATTACACAACAATTTAAAACTAATGTTTTAAAACAATATAATTAACAATGCTTGAATTTAAAGAGATAAGGGAAGAGAAATCAAACACGTGATTTTTACGTGGTTCGGCCAACCGTGCCTACGTCCACGCCTCCAAGCTCACCGGGCTTGAGGATTCCACTAAGCAAGCCTCCAAGGCTTCAATACACTTACACTTGACTTGAGGTGTCAATGGACCTTTACAATCAAGAGATTATTCCCAATCTCTTAACCCAAGTGTATCCCAACACTTACAATTGACTTCCAAGGTGTCAATGGACCTTTACAATAAGAGATTAAACCCAATCTCTCAACCCAAGTGTTTCCCAACACTTACAATCACTCAATGATAGAGATTTAATAACAAATAATCTCTCACACACTCCAAATGATTACAATTGAAATTTTAATGTGTGAGGCAATGACATGAAACACAATTGAAGCTCAAAGAAGATTGTTTCTCAGTAGGAAGCTCAAATATCAAAATGTTGGATCTCTGTTGTTTGAATTTGATTGAGCCTTTTTATAGTTGGAGCTGAAAACTAGCCGTTATTGACTTTCTGAGAATAATCGGATCGCCGTTTGTCTCTATCGGTTAGCCGTTTTGACTTTTCAACTAGCCGTTGCTCTTTCATTTCAAATAAACGGTTTACCGTTTAAATTATCGGATCACCGTTTAGTTCCAGTAACCTGCAAAACAGAAATCGGCTCTCCGTTTTTGCTAAACGGTTCAAGAGTAAAAAACTATCTCTTTACTGGAACTTATCGGTTCGCCGTTGATAATAAACGGTTCACCGTTAAGTTCCAGAATGCTCTGAAACTTTTCTGTGAATAAACGGTTCGCCTTTTATAATAAACGGTTCACCGTTAGTAATAAACGGTTCGCCTTTATAATAAACGGTTCAAGGGTAATTTCCAGAATCTATATTTTGTTAACTTTTTGTACAAAAAAGATTTTCCAACTCAAGTTAACGGTCATTAAGATTCTTTAAACATGTTTATGACTTTAAGAAATTCATTTTAATAACTCAAACATTTTAATCAAGTACATATAAGTTTTGTTATCATCAAAATCAATATTATAAGATTAACAGTATAGAGCTCTCGTTTTCTGTTAAAAATGCTTTCTTTTGAACATGAATGTTTCTCTTTTTAGTACAAAGGCCTTTAAGAAACTTGGCATAAGATGGCATTTGTTTTATAGCATCAAGCAAAGGGATGTTAACACTTACCTGTTTAAAAATTTCAAAAATCTCACTTGTAAATTTTCCTTTCTTTCTTGACTAACCTGCGGGAAATGGAGCTTTTGGAACGTATTCTCGTGGGTTGGTTTCTTCTTTCTCCTCTGATGATGAGTCTTCTTCATTTACTGGTACAATTTGAGTTGTTTTTGGTACCGGCATCTCCATTTTGTTGTCGACTTCTTTTCCTTTTCGCAAGGTCATGACGGCTTTGACCTCTCCATGCTGCTGAGGTGAACTGGTACTTACTTCATGCACTCCTTTAGGATTAGGCACTGGTTGACTTGGGAATTTTCCTTTCTCAACAATCATTGCCAAGGTTTGAACTGAAGAAGCAAGTTGTCCCACCATTTTTTCAAGGTTTGAAACTGATTGGGTTTGTGAGTTGAAACCTGCTCTCATCTCATTTCACAGTTCATCAATGGTGCGGTTTTGTTGCTCGATTTTGGAGTAAGTAAGATTCTTGAAATTCTGAAATGCATCCTCCCATGGTCTAGGTTGAGAATAGTTTGGGTTCTGATTGTATGGTCTAAATGGTGGTTGAGAGGCTTGAGGATTTTGAGGAATTGGTTGCATTGGTGGAGCTGGAGCTGGAGCTGCTGGTCCATTCTATTGGAATCCTTGAGACCATGAAAAATTAGGGTGGTCTCTCCATCCAGGATTATATGTGTTGGAGTAAGGGTTGTAGTTTGATGGCTTTCTCATTACACCTATGGCATTGGCTTGATCTGAGTATGAGGAGTCCTGGTCATGTGGTTCCGTTAATTTAGCAGCTGTTAACGATGCTATTTGACGGGAAAGACCTTCAACTATGTCTTTGACTTTTTTAATTTCTAAACTTGACTCGCCAATGTGAATCTCATTCACTCCCTTAACTCTTCTAGTACTCCTGAGCGAACGACTCCGTTGTTGGGAATTATCCGCTTGTCGCTGGAAGAAATCCCAAATCTCTGATGCACTTTTTGACATTAGCTCTCCTCCACTTGTTGCCATTAGCCATTCTTGCACATTCGGCAATAATCCCTCCAAAAAGTATTGGCATTGGTGCCATTTTACGTATCCATGATGTGGACACTTTAGGAGTAGCCAATTGAATCGCTCCCATGCTTCGAAAAATTGCTCGTCTTCTCTTTGGATAAACTCTGAAATTTTCCTGCGAATAGCATTGGTTTTATGTACTGGGAAATATTTATTCAAAAATTTTGTTACCATTTGTTCCCATGATGTAATGCTATTAGCAGGCAATGCATTGAACCATGAACGAGTTCTATCCTTTAAAGAAAATGGGAATAATCTAAGCTTAACATCATCATCTGAAAAATTCTCATATTTAAAAGTTTGACAAATAGCATGAAAATCATTCAAATGATTATATGGATCTTCATTTTCTAGGCCATAGAATGTTGGGAGACAATTTAGCACACTAGGTTTTAATTCAAAACTCTTAGCAGCTACATTTGGGTATCTTATGCATGATGTGTTCAAGTTAGCTAAGGGACTGAAGTAGTCCTTAAATTGCCTCTCTTGTGTTGCTGGTTGCAAATCCATTTCAAATTTATTTTTAATTGTAACGTGCTTGTGTGTGTGAAGTGTTTTTTCTAATTCAAAGTCTATAGGCTCAAGATTCGGTAATTATGACCTACGACCATGCATGCAAAGAAAAACAAATGGTAACAAAATTAATAAAAAAAAAGATGAAGGAGAAATTATGATACTAACCTTATCACGCTGTTACAATTTTGCTATGAAAACAACTCAAGCGCTATATATAGAAAAGAAAATACGTGAAACAAATTAAAATAAATTAATAGGTGTTTGAACCTGCCGATTTAATAAAATAAAAAAAATAATAACATGAAAATTAAATTACAGAAATTTAAAGAAGAGAAGAAAAGAAAAGAAAATAATATCTACTTCAAAATGTAAATTCACTTTTTTTTAATAATAATAAATAAATAAAAAATATTACAAGGAAACAAATAAAAAAAATAAATAAAGAAATAAAAAAAATTCTACGAATTAAAATACTTACCTCCCCGGCAACGGCGCCAAAAACTTGTTGTGCAAATTTTATTGAACTCGCAAGTGCACGAATCTATTGTAGAATAGATCAATGGTGACGAGTGTCGATCCCACGAGGAGGTGGATTTTAATTGCTTGTAGAATTAATTTTCTTAGTGGTTGATTGGATTTATAATGAGAATGATGTAGGCTATCAATTAATTTAAATTAAAACGGTGGGAATAAACTATTAAAATGAAAGGCTTGGATCTCCGGATCTGTCTCAACATGCACTATCGGCTTAACATTCATTATTAGTACCAATTAAATCATGAAGGGGGATTTTCCACTCCTCATGAACCACACTTTAATAGATATGGTGCTAAGGGCTTCCCGTGCCAAATAGTAATAACCTTTTCTAGGGAGGCGGTTATTCCAGTCGATATCCAGAAAAGATTATTACTATCTGTCTACGAAAAGTCAAAACAACCACATAAATTAAAGGGGAAAGAAAAGTAAATTTACCAAATTAAGCCTATGGAGCATGTTGAGACTTCACCTTCAACCCAAGTTTGAAAGGAAATTAGCCACTCATATTTGAACTAGGGTAAAATGGGAATTTTATTAAAATACGTAGAAAATACAAGATGGAGATGGAATTACAGAAAATGGAGCTAAAAAATGGATTCAGGGGTGTCAAATTAGGGGGGGGAGCCCCCTTTTTATAGATACACTGAGTAAATCATGGCCATCGGATTAAAACAATTTGGACGCTCAAGATTGCGCCACGTGGTAAGTTCCTATTGGATGGAACACATCATCAGGGCTGTTATTCTGTGTATATGCATGTACCGTACACACGTTTTTTCGGTCCACTAACATTCTGCCACGTCACTGGTCAACATTTTTGGTCCAATAAGATCGTGACACGTCATCAGTCAACGCCACATAAGCGGTCAATGCCACATCATTCATCCAATCAAATGCCGCCACGTCATCGTATAGTGCCACGTCATCATACAGTGCCACGTCAGCATACAGTACAAGTGTACAGTGCCGTGAACAGTATCGTGTACAATACCGTATATATCAACCGTACCGTATGTGTGAACAGTACCGTATATGTGAACAGTACCATTTTTCTTTTTATGCTCCTCCTAAGGTTTTCGACTGTCTTGAGTTCAAAAGTGCTGTCCGTTTTTTCATCTGATCTCTCGTTTATTGTGAAATGACCATGATATCCCCTAAAATACATAAAATACTTAATTAAAATAAAACATACATAATTAAATTACAAAGGACTTAAAGACATAAAAATAGGGATGTTAGTGAGACTTGGAGTGTAAAATGATGATTTTCTTCACTATAAATACACACTTTCTAGTACTCAACAAGCCTCATACTGTGGCAAAGCAAAAACTCGAGCCTTGGTATGAGGTCAATCAAGATGACCTCTCTAACTTGGAGCAGCCATCTGGCTCATAAACGTAGATGTAGAACCTTCTGTCTGTACACCTTTCTGACCTTGAGTTGGTCCACTGATATTGTGGGACTGTTTTTTGAGCAGAATTGTCACCCTAAAGCAAAATAGGGCAGAATCTCTTTATGTGACCAAGCTGTCCACATAGATAACACACCTTGTCTCTCACACAACACTGACCCGGATGGTTCTTGCCACACGAAGGAAAAAAAGGTTGTTGTATATTCTTAGAACGACCACCACGGTGTCCTCCGCTATTCTTGTCATACTGTCCCTAAGTCCTCACATTACTCTTTATGGATTGCTGCACTGAACTGTGAACATAAATCTATCTCGGATATCCTCTGAATCTTGTACCCTGACTCCTTTGAATGTTATTGGAGTAGCTAGCATGAGTGCTTCCTCTCTTAAGCGGCCTATTACTAGAGCCACCATTTGCCTAGCTCTGACTACGCTTTTGTTTTAAAGCTTGAACTTTGCGTCCCTCTGAGATACTATGTTCTACTCTTTTTGCTACCTCAACTACCTCTGTAAACTCAGTATATTGTGATATGGTCATGGACGTATTTATCTCAAATCGAAGACCCTCCTTAAATCTCCTGCATCTCTCTTTCTCATCACCTAATATAGACGTAGTGAATTTAGAGAGGTCTATAAACTTCTTCTTATACTCCTCAACAGACATGGATCCTTGAATCAATCGAAGGACTTTATTGCATTTAATATCTTGATACACAACTAGAAAATAATGATCATAGAATTCCTTACGAAATATAGCCCAAGTAATTGCATCATGCTGTATCCTCGAGTATCAAAGTGGCAAAGGAAAGTCTATCCTCTTCTGAGCATCTCATCACATCAAAAATACGTTTTAATTTGACAAACCATGACTTTGCCTTAGGTGGATCTCCAAAACCATTAAAGCTCTTAGCCCCTAAACTTCTTACGCACTTAATAATATTAGCATGACTGGTATATGCATGAGTCTAATTCTACACCATAGTAGTCATAATCTGCGCTAGCCTATCAAATGATTGTTCAATGTTCAGCACGTTTTCTGGTATCTGCTGTGCCACCTCATGTGTTGAGGACTTAACTATGCCCTTATTCATGGGTTTATTTTCTCCCGCAGGTACAACCCCTGCAGTTAACCTAGCTACTATCCTAGTTCGACCACAACCACGGCTTCAACCACGTCTATTGCTACGATGGAGCAAGATGGTTCCTACAAAATAATAATTCCCACTTTGAAAATTGTAAAACTTATTCTAATTATGATAGTAAAGTCTACAAAATTAAAACCATACTTTGATACCAACTTGACGCGACTCGCCCCGAATCCACAAGGCGAGTTTGCCTAATTCTATTTAATTGTTCTGACATAATTTAACTAATAAGAATTCTGCCAAAAATTAGTAAAGTCTCCCTTAAAATTATTGTATAACCAAACCTATAATTAATAAAAATAAACACTCCTAAAATAATTCTAAATACAACAAACGTCGTCCATCAACCTCCTCAACAAAATACCAAATCATTCAAATATCCAATATCAGATAAATTACATAGATTTTTCCATAATCATCGAAATGTATCAAATTATACAATCCCAAAATATCTTAATAAAACATCTACAACTTCTAACTCTATCACGTGACCATAATTCTAAAATAATTACCTTTGCTAGGTTGACTGTTGTACTTATGAATCTCTTGTGGGGGGGTGGAAATATAATAAAACGAGATGAGAATAAAACTTAGTGAGTTCAGTGAGTGGATAGTAGTTTTGGGAAAATAACTTTACTATAAAATAATTGTATCATTTCTAAACACAATTTCATCAAAATATCATAAGAACTAAAATAAACTTGTTTAATTTAAATCATGCACTGAAATAACAATATCACATAATTCTGTATAAAATCAATAAAATCATAACACTTATAATATCAATACTGAATACTGAAAATTATCACCAACAAGTACCCAGGGAAATATCTCATCATATCCGGACCTCAACAGTCGAGCAATGACGTACTATCTAGGTACAATTACACCCCAAATATACATGGATAGATCAGAAAATGCCATCATCTCATATCTCATCATATCCAGACTTCAATGGACGGGCAATGACATACTATATGAGTACCGTTATGCCCAGGAGCTACGCCAATAGATAAAAAAATATCATTTTATATCTCATCATATTGTGCATGCATAATCTGGTCCCAAAAAGATAAAGTCACCCGAATACATAGCCCAAAGCCTCCGTATGTACTCAGACGGGCCCCAAAAGTCTGTATCTCATCTATATCATTTGTATATTAATATTAGTATCTCTGTATTCATCATACCGCATGAATATGTTATCTCATCTGTATCACTGTATATAGAGAGGAAACGTACTATCTAATGATTTTTGTAGGCAATCGTTTATATACATATTCATAAACGTATAATCTCATCCGAAATCTCATTTCCTTTTTTCTTTCAACATGCCTTAAATTTGCTTTCTTTTCTTTAAAATATTATCATGCATAATCAAAATCAATAACCAAAATCATTAATCAAACACATTTTTCTTAATAAATACCAAAACACAAATAAAATCCATTTCTACGAAATCATTTAAATCGAAGCATTTGAAACTGATTTCGTAAACGTACTTTACTAGCATAATAAACTATGAAATTAGGTTTTGTATATTCCACTCACAGTGACGATTCCTGAACTCAGTATCAACAACGTCCGTGGGTTGATTCTCTTTCGCGGATCCTCCTAATTTAAGAAAATAACATAATTACTATCCGTAAATGCGAATCACAACAAATAAACTCGAAACAACATTTATCCACAATAAAATATTCTCGAATTCGTAAAATTATAAAAATGCCCTCAACATCAAAATTTACCAAATTATCCTCAGAATAACAGATTACCAAACCATGCTCAATTCCAATTAAAAAAATATCCACAAGTTCTAAATTTATGAAATTACCCCTGAAAATAAAAAATTACCAAAATGCCCCTAACAACATAAATTACTAAATTACCCCCGAAATCTCAAATTACCTAATTACCCTAATATGAAATTACTAAAATTACACCTAAAGTTCGTAAAATTACTGAATTGCCCCTAACGGTCAACAATGACCGTAGCTTGGTCAACGGCGATGGGAAGCTCAGGTCTGGTAGTTTTGACCTCGGTAAGTTCAATGGTGTCAACGGTGACCTCCCATACTTGGCAACAGCGGCGGATCGAGCTCCCCAAAACCATGAACTTTTCAGTGGTTGATAGGTGGCAATCCAACCATTTCAGGCGACGAGGTTGGTTGGAAAATGATGAGGGTGAGCTGAGGAACAAGCTCAAAGTGGTGGCGTGGCCTAAAGTTGACGAGATCGATGACGTGAAGAACTGGTGGAGCTGAGGGTTTTCGAGCTTGATCACCAGCGTTCTGGTTAGTTTCCAATGACGTTGACGGTAGGGATACAACCTGTGGTGCACAAGCTTTAGATCGGTACCAAGCTCGTCAGGTGGGGTGGTCAGAATTGCGAGATTCAGCTGGGTCAAAGTCACCGGTCAGTCGGGTCAAACAGGTCAACGAGTTTTTTTTTCTCTCTCTCTCTCTCTTTCTATTTTTAGAAACCTCTCTCTCTCTCTCCCTTTTCATTTATAGAAACTAATTTTTTTTGCAAGCTAAAGACAAAGTTAGCTAATATCGGACCCAAATGTCGAAATAAAATCCGACTACGCTACCATTAAATCACATCCGAGTTGTCTCGATTTTATGTCACGACAATTTAAATTATTTGAGCACGATCAATTTATTAACCGCGTTTGATTACCTGTAACGATTTGTAACCAATTCATCAACTTTGAAAATTAGTGACGAAATAAAAAAATAACATTATACACTACACTCAATTAAATAAATTTAAGGTGCATATGTTACATTATGTTTTTGACAAATATATATAGTCCAACTCAAGTGCCGACACCTTCATTCTATTTTTTTTCATGTGCTCATGCTATTAAGTCATATAGTTTAATAAAGTTAGTGCAGACGAACACGCTATTAACCCATATATATGGCTTTATAATAAATTGAATATTGACTCTATTAAATCATAGGACTTAATACTGTGTTCGCATGAAAAAAAATGACACCCGTGGGAATGCTCATCTTATGATGCATACTTTGGTATGTGCATATGCATTAATTATAAATTCCTATTTAGGAGATCTTGTAATGTTCTGCTTTAGTGAACACTTAGTTCTTGCAAATCATAAAATCAAAGCAGTTATGTTGAAAAGATCACTTTTTGAGCTATTGGTTAAGAGTACAAGAAATCCTTAAGGTACTGTGCTGATTTTGAGCATCGGATTAAGATAGGGTAAGAATGTATATTTCTTTATAAGCTGGACACACAAATGCTTGATTTGATCCGGGCTAATTTAACTAGATACTTGAGATTGGATTTGATCAGACCGGTTACTCTTTATCTTGGGCTCTTTACTTGCTGGCTTTGTTGGTTTCTTTTGTTGATTTATCAATTAGTGTATGAGTGGGTTGGATATTTTTGGTTTCTGTTTGGATTTGCTCAGGCTTCTGGTAGCTCTCAGGCGAAAGCACCAGAAAGAAACCAATTGTGTTGAAAATATTGGCAATCACTTGATCATCACCTGTGCAATTATTGATAATTCCATGCTGACAAAGTAATCCCACATCGCAAGGAGAGGAAATGGCGCATTCCGTGAGATTCATGTAATCAGTCACATAGTTTAATTTTCATCTATGGAAGAGAACTGCTCATAGACTGAGAGATTTCCCGAGAAAGGTTCCGTGTCATCATCAATGTTCAATATTGAGATTTTCGTTACTCCGTTTTCAAGCTTTATATCAAACAAGCTTTCTCCCATAGTCTTCATGAACTTGATTCCAGCTTCTTAAAGCTCAGTGGAGCAGCGTATGACCTCTCTGTATTTTCTTTGTGCTGTCACCTTTATTGGCAGGTGGTGGATTTCCTATTGGCAATTAATCATTTGCGGTTTATGAATTTACAATGCTTTGGAGTGACATTCTTTTCACACAAACTTTGCATAGCACAGCACTCACTACAACCATCTAGATACATGTCTCCGATACAACAACAAATCACTACAACTGCTTCTATATTCAATGGCTTTGCGCTTGTTGACAATAAGAAAGAACTGCAACAGAGCTTGCACAAAGGTTAGCAGGAGTAGGAAAACAGCTGCAAGAAAGAAGATGATTGCCCATGGATTGATGAAATAATTGTGCCTTAATTTGGCCATCCACTTATTACGACGACTACTGCAATGCAAATTCACTTTGTTGAAAACCTCACGGTAATAGAACCGCTCACCGTATACAACACCATCACAAAGCTTTTTCAATAAGGTTGCAATCACTTCATCATCTCCTAACAAATTATCAATTATTCCACAACAGCGGAGTAATGCAGCGTCCTTTGAAGAGTTGATGAGGCAGTTCAGGAATTTGACATAATCTATTACATGCTTCAGATTTATGTCTTGGGAGCACTGCTTATATGTAATGAGATTCTGAAAAATAGTTTCTGTAGCATCACCAATTTCCAAGGATGGGATCTTCATTACCCCATTTTCTAACTTAACATCTAACAAGGAATCATCCTTAAAGACCTCAACCTTCTGGAACTTGATTCCAGCCTCTTTGATCTCTGTGGCAGAACAAATGAAGCTCCGGTCACTATCATTTGTACCATTATGAAGCTCATACGCTTCCATTCCTGCAGGCAAAGGAAGCCAGTTATCGTGCACCAAATGGACTAGATGTTTGATTTTATTTATGGGATAATCTTTAACTCGAAAAACATCATCTCTTCGACATCCTTTCCCTGGCAATATTCCATTGAAAACACGGAGAATTGTGACAAGAAAGCTTTCATTCCTTTGATTATTAGGCATATCTGTCATGCTAAACAACTTCAAAATAACAAAAAATGGAAGTTGATTCTCAAGTAAAATCATATCTTGTGCTATGGAAGGTAACATCCAACCTAGTTTGAAAATAGGGTCATTATCTTGCCCCAAAGCTGGGTCAGTACTTCTTCTCCAACCCAAACTTGCGAATAACCTCAACAATAAAACAACCATCAAGAATCATCATTTTCACAAACTCTTCTTGGTTTAAACTTATGGATACTCCATAACAATTTTGAGCTCTCTCTTGCAATTTCCTCATGACCACGAAATAGTGTGACAAAGGTACTTCTGCTCTTCGCTCTAGAAACTTTTGAAGATAGCTCATTTTGTACTTTTCAAAGTCCATATATATATATATATATATATGTATGTATGTATGTATGTATGTATGTATGTATGTATGTATGTATGTATGTATGTATGTATGTATGTATGTATGTATGTATGTGTCTCAATTTTCTTATTTTTTTCTCAGTTTCACTTTAATTGTGTGTTTGCTTCACTCATTAATTTCTTAATATTTAAATAATCAAGATTCTCACATAATCTGATCATGTCCGAGCTAGCCTTGAACCAAGCTCGGACATGTTTTTTGGACACTGGGGCTGAGTTTTTAATCATAGCTTTTCAAGCATGGTTAATAATTAATAATAAAGAAATTAAATCTTATCTATACACTATTATTAAAAGACATATGACAAGAAATTTTTAAAAACTCAATAAAATTCAAATCAACAAACCATCATATTCTGTATTTGCAACAACAATATTTGCAAAACTAATGGTGCGTTTACTAATCAGTAATTTGAATGAGTTAGAATCAAAATGAGCTGAAATTGAAATTAAGAATGAGAATTAGAATAAGTTATTTACTTGAGTTGAAAGAATTTAAATCGAAATGAGATTCATTTCTATTGATATGTTAACTTTGTCTTAGAATTAGAATGAACTACTTTAATTTACTAAAATGCCCTTTGTTAATTATTATCCTTTGGTAATAATAATAAAAAATTATAAATAAATAATAGTAATAATTAATAGTTAACATTTCCTTCCTCATATGGCAACTATCGGATTTTTCTTATTTGAATATATCAATACTAAATGAATGAACTTCATATAAGTCATTCAGGGTCCAAACAAAAATAGTCTCAATAAATAAATACAACAAACTTGATGTGTACAAACTTAATCTTATTAGGAGTCATATATAAATAATCAAAGATGAATGTAGGAAACAAACATTAATTTATTCAAGAAGCCCCATTTGTTCAACATGACTGTAATACAATTTGGCCGACAATCCTTTAATCATTGGGTTTGCAAACATAAACTTAGTATTTACATACTCAATAATTACTTAACACTTGTTGATATGATCTCTGAGAACTAAAAACTTTATATCAATATGTTTGCTATGGCTCTCACTCTTATTATTCTTTGAAAAGAATATTGCAATGGCATTATCATAATAGATTTTCAATGGCCTTTCTACAGAGTCAACAATTTTTAGGCCTATGATAAAATTTCTCAACCATAATGCATGTGTTGTAGCTTTATAGCGCCCAATAAATTAAGCCTCCATGGTAGATGTAGCAATTATAGTTTGCTTACCACTCTTCCAAGATATAACCCTTCCAGGAAGAAGGAAAATATATCGTGAAGTGGACTTTCTAGTATCTACATATCCAGCAAAATTTGAATCTATATATCCAACTACCTCAAGATTATGAGAATGCCTATATGCAAGTTTGTATTTCTTAGTTCCTTGTAAATAATGCAACACATTTTTAACAGCTTTCTAGTATTCCAATCCTGCATTACTTTGATATCTACCAAGTATGCTTACTATATTAGAAATGTTAGGCCTAGTATGCACTTGTGCATACATTAGGCTGCTCACAACAAAAGCATAAGGAGTATTCTTGATTTGTTCTTTGTCTAAATTATTTCATGGATATTGTTTCTAACTGAATTTGTTCCTTTTAATAATAGGTTCTGCAGTAAGAGCACAATCTTTCATTTTAAATTTTTTCAAAACTTTTTCAATATATGTCTTTTGAGACAAACCTAATGTCTTTTTAATCCTATCTCTGTAAATTTCTATGCCAATGATATATAAGGCTTCACTCATATCCTTTATGTCAAGGTTTTGGCCAAGAAAATATTCAACTTCATGTAGCTAACTGAAATCATTACAAGCAAGTAAGATATCATATGCTTATAGGACTAAAATGATAAATTTGCTCCTATTGACCTTAAGGTATATGATTTTAGGGAACTATAGTCTGAAATAGAAACTAGTTATATGGGCTGAAAAGATGTGGACCAGCAGCTCCAGCTCCAACTCCACCAATGCAACCAATTCCTCAAAATCCTCAAGCTTCTCAACCACCATTTAGACCATACAATCAAAACTCAAACTATTCTCAGCCTAAATCATGGGAAGTTGCATTCTAGAATTTCAAGATTCTTATTCACTCCACAATCGAGCAATAAAACCGCACCATTAATGAACTACGAAATGAGATGAGAACAGGCTTCAACTCACAAACCCAAACAGTTAAATTGCTGTCTGTTTTTCTATCTGATCTCTCGTTCATTGTGAAATGACCATGATGTCCCTTAAATACATAAAATAATTAATTAAAATAAAACATATATTATTAAATCACAAGGGACTTAAAGACATAAAAGTAGGAATATTAGTGAAACTTGAAGCGTAAAATGATGATTTTCTCTATTATAAATACACACTTTCTAGCACTCAACAGTATATGCATTAATCAACAATGTTTTCTACAAAACCATAAGAAGTAACAACATTGTGAAACTTTAAATACCATTGTCGAGAAGCTTGTTTTAGTCTATACATAGATTTATTTAACTTGCAAACCAAATGATTATCTTTGTCAGTATAAAAACCCTTAGGCTGCTTTATGTATACTTCTTCTTTGAGATCCCTATTTAAGAAAGTAGTTTTCACATCCATTTGATATAGCTCTAAATCATAAAAAGTTACTAAAGCCATGATTAATCTAAATGAATCTTTTTCAAAAGCTAGAGAAAATATTTTTTGATAATCTATACCTTCTTTTTTAGTACATCCCTTAGCCATAAATTTAACTTTATATCATTCTATTTTACCAGAGGCATTTCTTCTAGTTTTATAAATCCATTTACAACCTACAGTTGGATGACTAGAAGACAATTGAACGAGATCCCAAACTTTATTTTTACTATAAATTCCATTTCTTGTATCACTGCATCATGCTATCACTGATATAAATTTAGCTTTATATCATTCTATTTTACCAGAGGCATTTCTTCTGGTTTTATAAATCCATTTACAACCTATAATAGAATTACTAGAAGGCAATTGAACGAGATCCCAAACTTTATTTTTACTATAAATTCCATTTCTTCTATCACTGCATCATGCTATAGATTAGGAAGTTGGATCTTGATTGAGTTCGTGATTAAACTTAAACTCTTGAATGTATACTTTATAATCACTAGAAATTACAATATTGTTATTCTTCAAGACTTTCTTGATCCTATTATTTCACTTTTATTTTCTAAAAATTTTCTGAGAATTTTAAGTGATAGAATCTTCATGAAGTGGTCGAACTTCAATTGGTTATTCCTTAATTATTTCCGTAGGAAATACACCAACAAATTCTTTAATTTCCTGAAATTCAATATTTCTGGGAAATTCATCTCCATTAAAGAAATTCATCTTCAATATTTCTTTAATTAAAATTTAATGTCTTTAAAAAATTTTGCATTTCTAACTTCAACAATCCTTATAGTGTGTGAAGGACAATAAAACTTATGGCCCTCATCGTTTTTTGGATAGCCTATAAAATAACCACTAACTTATAGCCTCATCCGTAATTCTTTAATTAAGGATTATAGATCCTTACCTTAACAGGACAACCACAAATGAGTAAATATCTCAAACTAGGTTTCCATTATTTCCAAATTTCAAAAGGTGTTTTAAAAATAGCCTTGGATGGAACTCTATTTAAAATATGCACATTGGTCTTTAGTGCTTCACTCCATAATTTTAAAGGAAGACTAGAATTGCTTATCATACTTGTCCAATCCATAAGTGTTCTATTTCTCCTTTCCATAACACCATTTTGCTATAGTGTGCCAAACATTGTATATTGTGCAATAATGTCTTATTCTTTGAGAAATTTCGCATATGGACTAGCCATTTGTCCCTTGTCTATATACCTTCCATAATATTCTCCACCCTGATTAGATCTTACAATTTTAATTTTTTTTCTTTTGTCTTTCTACTTTTTCTTTATAAATTTTCAAAGCATCAAATGTATCTTCTTTATGATTTAGAAAATAGAGATGCATATAACTTAAATGGTCATCTATAAATGAGAAAAAATATCTCTGACCATTTAGACAGGGAGTGAAAAAACATCAACAAATATTAGTAAGTATAATCTTAAGAATTTCAATACTCCTCTTAGCACCTTTAGTAGTCTTGTTAGTCTGTTTTCCCTTAATGCAATCAATATGGGTAATAAAATCAATAAAATCAAGAATGATTAAAACTCCATCATCTACTAATCCTTTGATTCCATCTACGAAGATATATTCTAATCTCTTATGTCAAAATTTAGAGGAATTCTCATTAATAACACAACACTTAGTGCCAATATTTTCATCATGCAACGTGAAACGATTAGACTTATATGTGGGATCTAATTTAATTTATATAAACAATTAAATAAAGCACCACTACCAATAATATTATTATTCTTATATATATATTACAAGCTATGTGTTTGAAAAAAAAATTAAAACCTAATGAAACAAGACGAGCAACATAAATTAAATTTCTAGAAAATATGGTTACATAAAATGCGTTTTCAAGGTCTAAGTAAAACCAGATTTTAAAATTAATCTAAAAGTTCCCACACCCTCAACACTTGCTTTCATTCTATTCCCTGAATAAATGCCTTTCTCATTTGCCTTCAGTTTCCTTAGGTTGAGAAAACTCTACATGGTATTAGCAATATGAGTTGTAGTATCAGAATCAACCCACCATGTATTATAGGGACATCAACAAAATTAGATTCACGACATACATGAGAGACAAATTTCCCTTTCTTTTCTAGCCATTTTTCATATTTTAGGCAATTTTTCTTCATGTTTCCATTTCTTTTTCAAAAGAAACACTGATCCTTTATACTAAATTTCTTAATTGGGACTTGCTACTCCTTATCCTTAGGAACATTTTTATCCTTTTGGTTATTTCCTTTCACAAGAGTAGTTAAATGGGCACTTTCTAACCTCTCATGTTTTAGTTTCTCTTTTTCTTGAACATACATGGTCAAAAGTTTATTAACAGACAATTCTTCATTATGTGTGTTATATGATATTTTGAATGGAACATATTTGTTAGGGAGAGAATTGAGTATAAAATGAACAAAAAATAACTGAGACATCTCTATCTCAAGTGACTTAAGCAGAGTAGCGATATCTTTTATTTCCATTGTATGCTTTTACACAATTTTATTATTATCGAGCTTCATGCGTCAAATTTTTTTACATTAAAGTGTTTGCCAATGCCTTATTTGGATTTACAAATTGTTCCTCAATAGCCTTTATAAAATCCTTAGCTTCAGTGCATTGTGGGATGGAACCCTAATGCTTTTGTTGACATGAGATTGCATGAATATCAAACTTAAGCAATTGGATCCCTCCCACTTTTCATATGCATCTTTCTGACTTTGCCTGCTTGATTCCATAAAGACAGGTGGTTTATCCTCACGAAGTGACAAGTCAATATCCATGCACCTTAAATTTAAGAGAACTCTCTCTTTCCAATTAGAAAAGTTATCACTACACGATATTGGAGCATGAGTAAAATCATTGAAATAATTACAAATTGCTACAGGAGAATAAAAAATATATTGGTGATGTGAAAATTTTAATCTCGATACTAAATTTACCAATGTAAAAATTTAGTTATAAATTCAAAGCTTCATATGGGTAGAAGTTACATAATGTATTAAAATTACATTAATCTTTAATAATAAGACTAGCAAATATAAACACCAAAATAAAAAATTCCATCGGTAATTTTTAGGGACCTCCCCTGAGATTTGGCGTATTAACACTTAAATAGAATGTATTCATGTAATTACAAGCACCTCCCTTATTGTTAGTTACTAATTAGGTTGACCGTTAGTGGACATTTAAAATTACTAAAATACCCTTCCTGCTGAAACAGTAAATTATTAAATATAGCTTTGAGAATTCCTTTGTCTGTAAGGATTCCATTGAAAACCCACTTTAACAAAATGGTTGTTGGTGGTGTGTGTAAGGTTTAAAGAGGATTTTGTTGGTAGTGAGGCACCATCAACAGAGGCTAACAAGATGACAGTGGTGGGATCTAATGAGATTGAAAGTGGTCACAAGTGTAGGTTGAAGAAATCGTGCATTTGTGGTTGTTGAGATTTTATTGAGGTTGGGGCTGCATGGGGGTTGGTTAAAGGGATGGACGGCGAAGAAATGGAACCATCACCATCGACAGAAATTGTGGTAGTGGTATGAGGTATGACAAGCCACGAACAAGGGTTTTGAGAGTTATGTGCAGTTGGGTTTTAGGACATCACAGCTTGATGCATGGTATCGAGATGGCTCAAGGGTGATGGTAGCGACTGTTGGGTGGCATCGGCGATGGCCAAAGGGGCGGCGGTGGTGTGGTGGTTATTGTGAGACAAAAGTCATTTACTTGGGTTAAGATGTGGTGGTGGACACAGTTGATTCAAAGGCTTCCGTGAAAGCTGTTGGTCGCCGACACGAAGAGGGGACTCGAGCAGTGGCAAAGCACCACCACCAACCGTCGGTGGAGACATGGTCGGCTGGTCAAGTTTGATCAACAGCGGGCAAGTGGGTCAAAATTTTATTGATTTGGTAAAAGCATGGTCAAAGTTTTATTGATCTAGTAAAAGCGTATATTTTAAATTTTAAATATGCTTTTACCCTTCTATATTGAGCTATACGTATTTTTATACTAACGGTAAGAGAGGTATATGTAATTACATAAATACATTCCATCTAGGTGTTATACACCAAACATCAAGGGAGGTCCCTAAAAATTACCCAAAATTCTGTACTTATGGGCAAAGGAAAATCTAATTTTGATGCTCAAATTACCATCTTATACCAATTAAATCCATATAATAATTATTTGCCATCGGGGTCAAATAATTATAAATTAATTGTAATATGTTCCACACCTTTCATATCATTAAGATAAATTCTTTACATCATATGAGCATATGCTATACAAATATCATCATATATTTGAAATATTGTGGCTTCTTTCTAAAAATGTGATGATATTATAAAAAAGCATTATTAGAATATGTTATAAAAATATTTCAATGACTTTATGTAAATTGTATAATTATTCTTAGATAGATTTATCATGTAAAAATTTATTAAACAAAATAACACAAAACATGTGGCAATCATGATAATCTCAACAATAATATGTATTAACAGTTATCCATATACTAATGAATTCAAACATCAAAATCTTTACCATGCAACATTATTTAATATATGTATTGATCACAACATATAAAATCACAACCATATGAGATAAAAAATTGTAGACCAAATGAAAAAGATATTGCATAACTAAACAATATGATATGAAGGGTGGCTCTAATACCACTTATTAGTTAATAATAATATAGATATTAGAATATATTGTTGATTATTAACTTAAATATGTTACATACCTCCCCTCCAACCATTGTTGTTCAAATTGAATTTGAAGAATACTTAGAATCTTCTAGCCTATTCCTCTATATAGTCTTTTGGTTTGGTGGGTAATTCACAGGCAAAATTCTTAATGGGTAGGCTAAGGACCCTTAGTATTTATGATGGACTTTATTCACTTCCTTTCATTAAAAAAGTGAGTAAATTATTTTTATCTTAATTTTAAAAAATTTGGAATAATTATTCTTATGATTGTCTAATCATAAAAATATGAATAATCTTAATTCATCTCAATTTATGAATGTAAGCCACATTAAGTGTATGAATGTGACACTTATTTTTATATTAGCACATGAACTAATTGCCTGTAACATATATATGCATGAACCATATTAAAAAAATGCATGAAACACCGGTGCCATCGTCAATTGTCAATTTTGAGATTTTCCTTATTCCCTTATCAAATTCTATATTAAATAAGATTGGTGCCTCTGGCGTCTTCGCGAACTTGATTCCACTCTCTTGGAGCCCTGTAGCACACCATATATGTATGAACTCTCCATTTTCTACTTGCTTATTGTTTAGACGAGGCACTCATAAATATTTGTGTGGGAACACCAGTAGATGATTTATTCCTTTGTTAGCATTTGGTACACCACTAGAAAGTGCTTGTTGAAATACAAAACTGAAGAAATTTGAAATCAATTCATGGAAATTTCATAAGGGGTCTTGTTCATGTCATAAAACTTCTGAAGAACGAAGTAGGGATGTTGATTATGGGCTAACAACCAATGAAGACCCAGTTTCCTAGGGATCCAAATTATCCTGAAAATAGGGTCATTATTGTCGTCCCATTTGTTTAGTGCCATGTGGCAAAATAACTCAATGATAAAGCAAGCATCCAGGAGCATCATTACCGCAATCTGGTCGAAACTAAAACTTACTGGTTCTGAATAACATCTACGAGCTTCGTCTTTTAATTCTCTTATGGCCAAGGCAAGGCTTGTTGCGTCTTTTTCCCTTCTTCACTCGGGAAGTGTAACATATGCACTGTAAATTATTTAATTGAGTGCATGATATTATTTTTTTTAATGTTGCTGCTAATTTTCAAAGTTGATGAATTGGTTACAAATCACTGCAACTAATTAGATGCGGTTAATAAATTGATTGTGTTCGAATAATTTAAATTGTTGTGACATAAAATTAAGACAACTCCGATGCGATTCAATGGTTGCGTAGTCGAATTTTATTTTAGCACTTAGGTCTGGTATTAGCTTAATTTGTATTAAGCTTACAAAAAAAGAAAATAGAAATTAGTTTCTATATATGGAAAGGAAGAGAGAGAGAGAGAGGTTTCCAAAAATAAAAAAAGAAAGAGAAAGACAGAGAAGGAAACCCGAATTGACTGGCGACTTTGACTCAGTCGGATCTCGTGATTTCAACCACCTCACTGGCCAAGCTTGGTACCGATCTGAAGCTTGTGAGCTTCCGATTGTATCCCTCCTATCACAGTTGCTGGAAACCAACCAGAACACCGGCGATCAAGCTCGAAAACCAGCGGCTCGACCTATTTTTCTCGCCATCAATCTTGTCAATTTTAGTCCACGCCACCACTTGGATCTTGTTCCTCAGCTCACTCTCATCATTTTCCGACCAACCCCGTTGCCTGAAATGGCCGGATTACCACCGATTGACTGCCGAAAAGTTCTTGGCTTTGGGAGCTTAATTAGTTACCGTCGTCGTCGCCACGCGTAGGAGGTCACCGCTCGCAGCATTGGACTCATTGTGGTCAAAACTATCAGACCTGAGCTTCTCGTCGCTTTGATCGAGCTCCGGTCACCGTTGACCATTAAGGGTAATTTAGTATTTTCACAAACTTTAGGGGTAATTTTATAAATTTGAAATTGATGGATATTTTAATAATTTCATATTAAGGCAGTTAGGTAACTTGAGATTTTGGGGTAATTCAGTAATTTATGTTGTTAGGGGTATTTTGGTAATTTTATATTTTTCACGGGTAATTTCATAAATTTAAAACTTGTGGATATTTTTATAATCCGAATTGAGTGTAGTATGATAATCTGTGATTCTGAGGATAATTTGGTATATTTTAATGTCAAGGGCATTTTGATAATTTATGGATTCAGGAATATTTTATTGCGGATTAACTTTGTTTTGAGTTTATTAATTATAATTCATATTTACGGATAGTAATTATATTATTTCCTTAAATTAGGAGGATCCGCGAACGAGAATCAACTCACGAACATTGTCGATACTGAGTTCAGACATCGTCACTGTGAGTGAAATACATAAAACTTATTTTCACAGTTTATTATAATAGTAAAGCACGTTTACAAAATAAGTTTCAAATGCTTTGATTTAAATGATTTCATAGAAATGGATTTTATCTGTGTATTGGTATTTATTATGAAAAAAATGTATGATTAATGATTTCTTTCACCAATTTTGAATATGCATGATAATATTTTAAAGAAAAGAAAAGCAGATTTATGGCATAATAAATGAAAAAGGAAATGAGATTTCGAATGAGATTATATATTTATGTATATATGTACAAAGGTATATGAATATGAGTATAATGATTGATTTTAAAATCATTAGACAGTATCCTTTCTCTCTAGATACAATGATACAAATGATATGATAAGCTATAAGGCTTTTAAGGCCCGTCTGAACACACATAGAGGTTTGGGCCGTGTGTCTGGGCACACTCGCATTTTGGGGGCATATGCATGTGGTATGATAAATACAGAGATACATATATTGAAATACAAATGATACAAATATTGAGATACAGATGATACAGATGAGATACAAGCTTTTAGGGCCCGTCTGACTACACACAGAGGCTTTGGGCCATGTACTCGGATGACTTTGTCTTTTGGGGACTAGATTATGTATGCACAGATATGATGACATATGAGATGGTATTTCTCGATCTATTCGTGTATCTCGATCTATTTGTGTAGATCCGGGGAATGATTGTACCTAGACAGTACATCATTACCCGTCTGTCGAGGTCCAGATATGATCAGATATGAGATGATACTTCCTTGTCTATTTGTGTAGCTCCGATGTGTGATTGTACCCAGATAGTACTTCATTGCCCATCTGTTGAGGTTCAGATATGATGAGATATGAGATGACACTTCCCTATCTATCTGTGTAGCTTCGAGGGGTGACTATACTTAGATAATACATTATTGCCTATCCGTTGAGGTTTAGATATGATGAGATTTTTTCCTAGGTACTTGTTTGGTGATAGTTTTCAGTATTCAGTATTGATGTTATAAGTATTATGATTTCATTGATTTTATGCAGTATTATGTAATATTGTTATTTTAGTACATGATTTGAATTTAATAAGTTATTTAAGTTCTTATGATATTTTGATGAAATTGTGTTTTGATATGATATAATTATTTTAGAGTAAAGTTATGTTTAAAACTACTATCCACTCACTGAGCTCACTGAGTTTTATAATCACCCCGTTTTTATTATATTTTCCCCCCATATAGGAGATTCACAAGTACAACAGTCGAC
This sequence comes from Luvunga scandens, assembly GCA_030449905.1. NCBI lineage: Eukaryota > Viridiplantae > Streptophyta > Magnoliopsida > Sapindales > Rutaceae > Luvunga > Luvunga scandens. Next base: position 1,374,483 of record JASUUG010000284.1, read on the forward strand.
CCAGCAACAATAGTTAGTTTAGAATTATAGCCACATGATGGTGTTAGGAGTCATAGATGTATTTATTGAGATATTTTGGAATTGTATAATTTGATACATTTAAGTGATTATGAAAAAATCTATGTATTTTATTTGATATTGGATATCTGAGTGATTTGGTATTTTATTGAGGAGATTGATTGACAAAGTTGGTTGTATTTAAAATAATTTTGGGAGTGTTTATTTTATTAATTGCAGGTTTGGTTATGTGATATTTATAGGGAAGACTCTGCCGAATTTTCGGCAGAATCGTTATTAATTATATGTCAGAATGATTAAATAGAATTAGACAGACTCACCCTGGGATTCAGAGCGGATCGTGTCAAGAAGCTTCTTCAGATATCGCTTTTTATGCTCTTCCATCTGTTTTAAGTGATTTTTAGAGTGGAAATCTTAGATAAAAGGACTGATTGCTATCGTTTCTGGCTCATAGGCTTTTACATTCATACGAGATAGATGCTCAGGTACTTTCGGGATTATAGGAAGATATAATTTATCAGGTACTTAATCAAGCATGTCATCAATATTAATCAATAATTGATTGGCATTATGATCCATCTACTTGTCTGCCATTGTTAATCAATAATTAAGAGTTGAATTAACAAGATTAAAATCATAAAAAGACAGTAATTAAATTATTATAAGAGAATTAAATATCGTACAAGGAATTGGTGTTAATTATATTAAGGCTCACCTTTTTCTTTTCTTTTTCCTAACCGAAATTTATTGACCAGATTTTGTTCTTAAAACCATCGAGAAATATCATTGAATACAAGTTGAAATACAAGTTTGATTCTAATAAACTAATTTGAATTGAAGTGCTAAGTTCTTTTATTGATATTTATTCTTTTGGCGTAAATCACCAAACTAAAAATATAAGAAAAAACATAAATTTTAATGCAGTATGTTTTGTCTCATAGCATATCAGATTTATATTTTCTATTGTTTAACTTGAATATTATTTTATTTTATTTTAAATGAGGGATCTAGGGGCTCATATTAGGGAAATTTACAAAACTAGCACAAAAACTTTTGTATTTTACAAAGAAATTTGCAGACAAAATTGGCCCTTTTAACTTTTTCTATCATCTATAACTAGACAAATATCTAATTTTTGGATGGAAACACCCTTGTCACACTCAACAATTCGCCAAAACAATACCGTTCTCAGTGAATAATCAACCTCACCATTCTCAACAAATTGATGTGGGTGTCATTAAACAATTTTTTTAACGTTGTGGGTTTGGTACAATAATAAGCTTTGCGTAAACTAAACGAAAAAAATCATTCAAAAAAAAAAATTAAGTGAAATTGAAACAAAAGACAAACCTAGAAAATGTCTTAAAGGTACCTATCGCACTTGAGCTTGAGTGACAGGAATTGTGACACAAGTGTGACATGCACCTACGGTTAGGCTTGGCAAAAAAGTTAGGGCCAGCCCAACTCTCTACATGAGAGCTTAGAAATAGGCTAAAGCATCTCAAACTTGTTGTGAGAGGGCTTGGACAAGGATTTAAGAAAAAAGTAGACTGAGCCAAGCCTCGCCCTCTATATATTTTTTAATAATTGAATTTAAATCTATAAATTAAAATAATAAATCAATTCCGTCTTTTCAAATTTCCCTTTTAAATCTGTAAGCTTTTATTTTCTTTGTTTATTATTTTAGTTAAGACATTTATTTTTTTTAGTTTATTATTGATTATTACCCGATTACAAGTTTATAAAAATTTAAAAAATTATATAAAAATTTATTCAAGCCCAAGCTTGCAATGAGCCCAGTTAAGGCCCAGGTCTCCAACACATGGAAGGGCTTTTAGAGGGCCTGGACTTGTTTCCCCTAACATGGGATTAGGCATAGGCTTGGAAAAGCCTGCCTCGGCCGACCAATTTGCCATCCCGCCCTTAGGCACTTGAGCTTGGGCGACAGTCACTATTTGCTTTTGAGTTTAAGCAACGGGTGCCTATCTTACTTAGTCTATAAACTTCCAGCTTCTGCCACACCATTTATATTGTGATAAATCATAAAATAAAATGGTTACTGATAACATTTATGAAACTAACAAAATAATCAAAATATTTAAAACTTGAAAAAAAAAAAACAAAACACAAAGCAACTGTACAAGTACCCGTCACACATGCCTATCGTACCAATTTGGTCTGACACACATCTATTAACATTATTAGAGTGCTATGTTTGGGTGTGATAGGCCATTGCACCAAAATAGGTAGACAAAAAAGGTTCTTGGAACCGGGCCAATCATAACAAAAATCCTTCTCTTCTCTTGTGATAATTGAAGAAATCATACTTCATGACTCAGATTCAGGATCTTGTCCTATTTAGATTAGTTTCCTTATAAGATTTATTATTTTATGTTTAATGGTTGAGGACTTTATTTTCCTTTTTTTTTTTTATTGTTTAGGATAATTACTAGTAGTAATCAATAAGCCCTCACTTGTAGCCTTTGAAGGAGAATTAAGTTCAATAACATTTCAGCTTTCAATGATCTGTGTAAGATTTTTAGTTTAGTTAATTCTTGGCATTCTGCGAAATCAAAGAGCTTTAGCCCCATGGGTCCTTCATATTCTTGCAAATCACTATGAATTTAGACAATTTCTTTATTCCAATGTTCACAAAAATCAATGGAATATTATAACATTAAACTTTCATAACATAACTCTCATACAATATCTTAATTGAATTTGTCATCACACTAAAATACAACACACAACTTTGTTGCGTTTAGTGCAATAGGCACCAAAACAAAGGCACATATGGTTCCTATCGCAGCGATGCACATCCACACGCACAACACCACAAAATCATCATCATCATCTTGATGGGTAGCCGCCACTATCACCATTTTTATACCATACAACACAACAATAACACAACACATGCAACATATCATTTCAAACACCCAAATAATAGTTAAAAAGAATACTCACACACATTTCTCAAACACTTGTGTGCTACAATTAAGCTTAGAATATATTTAACAAAATTGTTCAATCTTTCACCAATGCAAATCTAACATACTATTTTTTTTTTTGGAAAAAACAGATGTAGAAAGACAATTTTTCTATTTTTATAAAATCAGCGGAAGCCAGGAACTTTTCTTGATTATGTATACCTGCATAAGGTTAGAAAAGTACCTTAGATTTCTATTGAAAACTGTAGAAGAAGGTTGCAATCTTCTCTACTATTCTCAACTGTCTTCTTCACATGAGTAGGCGTGTAAACAACCTCAATTTTGTGCACGAGATTAAAACCCTGTAACTGTATTTTCTTATTCAAGACAATCTGTATGTGAAAGTCACACCCCTTTTGTAATTTTCCTCTCCTTTACATGGGCATTTATTAGAGTCAGAATTTGAATAGGAATTGAGGTAGCAGAAGGATTGTAGACCCATGGGCTTTCTAATTCCAACTTAATAGTTAAGGCTCAGTCATCTCATGACACTCCAAAACTACTAAGTAACCCCAAGCTATTCTACTAAAAGTCCATAGTTGTACTCTAGTTACCCATGTGATTAAATAAAAACCCAATTACTTAAAACTCCTTTTAATTAATTTTAGCCTTGGTCTTAGACCAATAATAGCCACTTAATTGACCCTCTATATGATGCTCTTAATTAAAGCTAGGTCATTAATAAATGTCGTGCCTCTTTTAATTACATATTTACCCCTAAGTCACTATTTGTTCAAATGATCACTTTCAATATATTTATATTTTTAAATAAATTTACGAATAAATATTATTAGTCAATAAAAAATTTATTGAATAAACTGAGGCCACAAATTTAAATGATCAAGTACCACAAATAGATTAAGTAAGCATCAATAGCACAAATTCTATCTTGTAAAAATATACTCACACGATCTATGAAATTACATCCCTTGGAAATTACATTTCCAAGCTAGCGAGGTTTTGACCATTTATATGGATTTCACTCTATAATAACTCAAAAGACATAATACATGAATGCAAGTTCATTACCGTCTTAGGATTGAGGGCGATTAAGCTTATTAGAGCTTATGCGAATTATGATCAACGACATTTGTTGAATTAGATCATAATTCAATATAGTCTAGTTCAATATGCATATCGCATATACATAATGTAATATGCAAAACTATTCTACTTGAAGTCTACACTTCTATGATCAAGATAAAATCACTCATAATAAAAGTAGAAAAGTTACAACCTTACATAATGAAATGCTAAATTCATTATTAGCTGTGAACAATCTTTTATTTATAGAGAAGCTGTGATTTATATCTTCTAGTATTGACATCATATGCCCAATACATAAATCAAATGCTTCATAAATAAAGGAAAATAATATATGCTCAATACGAAATATGAAAAGATATGTTTTATTAAAATTAGAAAATGTTATTACAACTAATGCTTTAAGAGCATAATAACAACATTAAGTCTAACATTTTTCACCACTACAAATGGAATACGCTATTTTTTTACCAATAGTTTCTATAAAATAGAGCAATTCAATTTCACATCAGCAATAAATCCGATTTTACTCGCCAAAACGCCTATTGTTGTTAATGACAGAAGCTCCCGTCAAATGAAGTGCACAAGAAATGGAAAACTGAAGCTGCCATCGCCGCTGTCCACTAACCTGTATTAATTTAGAAAAAGGTTCCTGATCATCGAGTGACTTTCCCTCGATGCGTGTGCTAGGATTCTTTTTCTGAAATATATGAACTGATTAAAATATTTAATATGTGGTTTATAGGCTGTGTTCAATATGGAATGAATTAGGTGCTTTTGTTGGGCATTATATGACTCTCACCTCAGATTTGTCCTCAGTATATTATTTTGAGCATCTGGATGATTTGCACTTGTGCTATTTAGAATGTATAAGTCTATGGAACTCAAGTTCAGTTCTTTTTTAGGTGTTTATTTGCTCATCAAGAAGCATATCTTTGTTGAATCATATATCTTTTTGGCATCTGATTAGCATAATTTAATAATCTCTTCTGTATTTTCTCTCATTTTGAGTTCAACAATGATCCTCGTTTTACTTTCAATCTCTTATAGAATCTTGCTAACCGATCACTGGTCCATGATGTGCTGAATAAAGTTAATGAACTGAAGCCAATTGCAGATGAACTACGCCTGTCTTTGGCTCAACTTGCAATTGCATGGTGTGCTTCAAATCCTAATATATCTTCAGTTATTACTGGTGCCACAAAGGAATCCTAGGTTTGTTTCAAACTTGTCCCTAATTTGGAAAATGTTTGCGTATTTTGAACGGATATGCTGCAAAAGGGCCTTTTGACCTAGCAAAGAAGATGATCTCATTTTCTAATGGAGCCAAATTATAACCCAAATTAATGTTTTCTCTTGGTTGGAGTTCTGAATCGTTGTAGTACAATAATAGGTTTTTATTCCATTAAGAAAAAGGAAGCGCCAGAAAAGATTCAGAAGCTCCTCAGTTGGGCAGACCTTTGACCCTTCTTATTCTCCAGACTTTCACAGTGATACTGAAACCCAAACCTTTGCATGACTCTTGTGTTTGTTACTGAGAATATTGGTGCAGGACTGAAGTTTTGGTATTTATAAATCGGTTTAAAATTATGAACTATCTGTAGGTCTTACGGCATGCAATAAATAGATTTAGTCTGGATCACTGCCCCTGTAACATGCTTAACCCGTAGCCTATTTGAAACTACTTTTGAAAAGTTTCGTTGAAAATATTTCACTGTACTGTGCTTCGTGTCTGAAACGTTTCATTCCACTATGCTGTAACATATGCACCGAAATTATTTAATTGAGTGCGATATTATTTTTATTTTTTCGTCGTAAATTTGTTTTAAAAGTCCGATTGTTAAAATCGTTACGAGAAATCGGTCGCAATTATTAAAATTGATCGCGCTCGAAATAATTTAAAATTGTCTCGACATACAATCGAGACATTTCAAACGCGATTCAAGGGCCGTGTATTGGATTTTTATTTTGGCACTCGGGTCCGGATTTAGTTTTTTTAAAAAAAGTATATATTTTTTTTTCTCTCTTACTATAAATGGAAAGTCATGAGAGAGAGAGGGATTTTACTTTCCAAAAATAGAAAAGAAGGAGAGAGAAAGAAAGAGAGAGGACCCGTTGACCCGCGATCCGTGCCCGACCCGTGAACAAGACCCGGTCAGATCTTGGGTTTCCGGCCACCATTCCGATCGAGCTTGGTACCGTCTGAAGCTCGTGAGCGGCCGGTTGCATCCGCCGCCACATCGAAATCGATTAACGCCAAAGAACAAGCCCGAAAAGTCGCGACTTAACCCGTTTTGATTGCTGTTGATTTTGCTGGTTTTGGGCTGATCCACCGCTTGGATCTTGTTCCTCAACTTCCCCTCATCGTTTCCCGACCAACCTCGTCACCTGAAACGGCCGGATTGCCGCTGATCGACCGCTGGAAAGCTCACTGTTTTTGGGAGCTAGATCCGCCGTTACCGCCGCGCGTGGGAGGTCACCGCCGGTATCATTGGACTCACCGAGGTCAGATCTAGCAGACCTGAGCTTCCCGTCGCCATTGGATGAGTTCCGGTCGCCGTTGACCGTTAAGGGAAATTTGGTAAATTCATAAACTTTTGGGGTAATTCTATAATTTTAAAATCAGTGGACATTTTGATAATTTTAGGTGAGGACAGTTAGGTAATTTAAGATTTCGGTGATAATTCAGTAATTTACGTCGTTAAAGGGTATTTTGGTAATTTTACAATTTTCTGGGGGTAATTTATAAATTCAAAACTTGTGGATATCTTTGTAATCGAAATTGAGGATAGTTTGATAATATGTGATTCTGAGGATAATTTGATGAATTTTGATGTCGAGGGTATTTTAGTAATTTTACGAATTCGAGAATATTTTATTACGGATAAATACCGTTTCGAATATATTAGTTATAATTCATGATTATGAATAGTAATTATGTTATTTCCTTAATTTAGTAATTTACGTCGTTAGGGGTATTTTGGTAATTTTATAGTTTTCTGGGGGTAATTTATAAATTCAAAACTTTTGGATATCTTTGTAATCGAAATTGAGGATAGTTTGATAATATGTGATTCTGAGGATAATTTGATGAATTTTGATGTCGAGGGTGTTTTAGTAATTTTACGAATTCGAGAATATTTTATTACGGATAAATACCGTTTCGAGTATATTAGTTATAATTCATGATTATGATTAGTAATTATGTTATTTCCTTAATTTAGTAATTTACGTCGTTAGGGGTATTTTGGTAATTTTATAGTTTTCTGGGGGTAATTTATAAATTCAAAACTTTTGGATATCTTTGTAATCGAAATTGAGGATAGTTTGATAATATGTGATTCTGAGGATAATTTGATGAATTTTGATGTCGAGGGTGTTTTAGTAATTTTACGAATTCGAGAATATTTTATTACGGATAAATACCGTTTCGAGTATATTAGTTATAATTCATGATTATGATTAGTAATTATGTTATTTCCTTAATTTAGTAATTTACGTCGTTAGGGGTATTTTGGTAATTTTATAGTTTTCTGGGGGAAATTTATAAATTCAAAACTTGTGGATATCTTTGTAATCGAAATTGAGGATAGTTTGATAATATGTGATTCTGAGGATAATTTGATGAATTTTGATGTCGAGGGTATTTTAGTAATTTTACGAATTCGAGAATATTTTGTTACGGATAAATACCGTTTCGAGTATATTAGTTATAATTCATGATTATGATTAGTAATTATGTTATTTCCTTAATTTAGTAATTTACGTCGTTAGGGGTATTTTGGTAATTTTATAGTTTTCTGGGGGTAATTTATAAATTCAAACCTTGTGGATATCTTTGTAATCGAAATTGAGGATAGTTTGATAATATGTGATTCTGAGGATAATTTGATGAATTTTGATGTCGAGGGTGTTTTAGTAATTTTACGAATTCGAGAATATTTTATTACGGATAAATACCGTTTCGAGTATATTAGTTATAATTCATGATTATGATTAGTAATTATGTTATTTCCTTAATTTAGTAATTTACGTCGTTAGGGGTATTTTGGTAATTTTATAGCTTTCTGGGGGTAATTTATAAATTCAAACCTTGTGGATATCTTTGTAATCGAAATTGAGGATAGTTTGATAATATGTGATTCTGAGGATAATTTGATGAATTTTGATGTCGAGGGTGTTTTAGTAATTTTACGAATTCGAGAATATTTTATTACGGATAAATACCGTTTCGAGTATATTAGTTATAATTCATGATTATGATTAGTAATTATGTTATTTCCTTAATTTAGTAATTTACGTCGTTAGGGGTATTTTGGTAATTTTATAGTTTTCTGGGGGTAATTTATAAATTCAAAACTTGTGGATATCTTTGTAATCGAAATTGAGGATAGTTTGATAATATGTGATTCTGAGGATAATTTGATGAATTTTGATGTCGAGGGTGTTTTAGTAATTTTACGAATTCGAGAATATTTTATTACGGATAAATACCGTTTCGAATATATTAGTTATAATTCATGATTATGATTAGTAATTATGTTATTTTCTTAATTTAGTAATTTACGTCGTTAGGGGTATTTTGGTAATTTTATAGTTTTCTGGGGGTAATTTATAAATTCAAAACTTTTGGATATCTTTGTAATCGAAATTGAGGATAGTTTGATAATATGTGATTCTGAGGATAATTTGATGAATTTTGATGTCGAGGGTGTTTTAGTAATTTTACGAATTCGAGAATATTTTATTACGGATAAATACCGTTTCGAGTATATTAGTTATAATTCATGATTATGATTAGTAATTATGTTATTTCCTTAATTTAGTAATTTCGTCGTTAGGGGTATTTTGGTAATTTTATAGTTTTCTGGGGGTAATTTATAAATTCAAAACTTGTGGATATCTTTGTAATCGAAATTGAGGATAGTTTGATAATATGTGATTCTGAGGATAATTTGATGAATTTTGATGTCGAGGGTATTTTAGTAATTTTACGAATTCGAGAATATTTTATTACGGATAAATACCGTTTCGAGTATATTAGTCATAATTCATGATTATGATTAGTAATTATGTTATTTCCTTAATTTAGTAATTTACGTCGTTAGGGGTATTTTGGTAATTTTATAGTTTTCTGGGGGTAATTTATAAATTCAAAACTTTTGGATATCTTTGTAATCGAAATTGAGGATAGTTTGATAATATGTGATTCTGAGGATAATTTGATGAATTTTGATGTCGAGGGTGTTTTAGTAATTTTACGAATTCGAGAATATTTTATTACGGATAAATACCGTTTCGAGTATATTAGTTATAATTCATGATTATGATTAGTAATTATGTTATTTCCTTAATTTAGTAATTTACGTCGTTAGGGGTATTTTGGTAATTTTATAGTTTTCTGGGGGTAATTTATAAATTCAAAACTTGTGGATATCTTTGTAATCGAAATTGAGGATAGTTTGATAATATGTGATTCTGAGGATAATTTGATGAATTTTGATGTCGAGGGTATTTTAGTAATTTTACGAATTCGAGAATATTTTGTTACGGATAAATACCGTTTCGAGTATATTAGTTATAATTCATGATTATGATTAGTAATTATGTTATTTCCTTAATTTAGTAATTTACGTCGTTAGGGGTATTTTGGTAATTTTATAGTTTTCTGGGGGTAATTTATAAATTCAAACCTTGTGGATATCTTTGTAATCGAAATTGAGGATAGTTTGATAATATGTGATTCTGAGGATAATTTGATGAATTTTGATGTCGAGGGTGTTTTAGTAATTTTACGAATTCGAGAATATTTTATTACGGATAAATACCGTTTCGAGTATATTAGTTATAATTCATGATTATGATTAGTAATTATGTTATTTCCTTAATTTAGTAATTTACGTCGTTAGGGGTATTTTGGTAATTTTATAGTTTTACGGGGTAATTTATAAATTCAAACCTTGTGGATATCTTTGTAATCGAAATTGAGGATAGTTTGATAATATGTGATTCTGAGGATAATTTGATGAATTTTGATGTCGAGGGTGTTTTAGTAATTTTACGAATTCGAGAATATTTTATTACGGATAAATACCGTTTCGAGTATATTAGTTATAATTCATGATTATGATTAGTAATTATGTTATTTCCTTAATTTAGTAATTTACGTCGTTAGGGGTATTTTGGTAATTTTATAGTTTTCTGGGGGTAATTTATAAATTCAAAACTTGTGGATATCTTTGTAATCGAAATTGAGGATAGTTTGATAATATGTGATTCTGAGGATAATTTGATGAATTTTGATGTCGAGGGTGTTTTAGTAATTTTACGAATTCGAGAATATTTTATTACGGATAAATACCGTTTCGAATATATTAGTTATAATTCATGATTATGATTAGTAATTATGTTATTTTCTTAATTTAGTAATTTACGTCGTTAGGGTATTTTGGTTATTTTATAGTTTTCTGGGGGTAATTTATAAATTCAAAACTTTTGGATATCTTTGTAATCGAAATTGAGGATAGTTTGATAATATGTGATTCTGAGGATAATTTGATGAATTTTGATGTCGAGGGTGTTTTAGTAATTTTACGAATTCGAGAATATTTTATTACGGATAAATACCGTTTTGAGTATATTAGTTATAATTCATGATTATGATTAGTAATTATTTCGTTAGGGGTATTTTGGTAATTTTATAGTTTTCTGGGGGTAATTTATAAATTCAAAACTTGTGGATATCTTTGTAATCGAAATTGAGGATAGTTTGATAATATGTGATTCTGAGGATAATTTGATGAATTTTGATGTCGAGGGTATTTTAGTAATTTTACGAATTCGAGAATATTTTATTACGGATAAATACCGTTTCGAGTATATTAGTCATAATTCATGATTATGATTAGTAATTATGTTATTTCCTTAATTTAGTAATTTACGTCGTTAGGGGTATTTTGGTAATTTTATAGTTTTCTGGGGGTAATTTATAAATTCAAAACTTGTGGATATCTTTGTAATCGAAATTGAGGATAGTTTGATAATATGTGATTCTGAGGATAATTTGATGAATTTTGATGTCGAGGGTGTTTTAGTAATTTTACGAATTCGAGAATATTTTATTACGGATAAATACCGTTTCGAGTATATTAGTTATAATTCATGATTATGATTAGTAATTATGTTATTTCCTTAAATTAGGAGGATCCACAAACGAGAATCAACCCGTGGACGTTGTCGATACCGAGTTCGGACACCGTTACTGTGAGTGGAATATAGAAAACCTATTTTTATAGTAGTTTCTTATGATTGAGAGATATGGTAAAGCATGTTTACGAGATTAATTTTAAAGGCATCGATTTAATGATTTTATATAAATTGATTTTATCTGTGTTTTGGTATTTATTACGAGAAATGTGTTTGATTCGTGATTTTGGTTATTGATTTTGAATATGCATGATAATATTTTAAAGAAAAGAAAAGTAGATTTAAGAGATGTTAAATGAAAAAGGAAATGAGATTTCGAATGAGATTTTGGATGAAATTTCGAATGTGATTTTGGATGAGATTTCTGATGAGATTATATGTTTATGTATATGTGTACGAAGGTATATGAATATGAGCATAATGATTGTTTTTAAAATCATTAGACAGTACCCTCCCCTTTTGGATACAGTGATACAGATGAGATGAGATGAGATATGTATATGGTATGATGAATACAGAGATACTGATAATGAGATACAAATGATACAGATGAGATACAGGCTTTTGGGGCCCGTCTGAGTACACACAGAGGCTTTGGGCCGTGTACTCGGACGACTTTGTCTTTTGGGGACGAGATTATGCATGCACAGATATGATGAGATATGAGATGATATGTTCCGATCTATCCGTGTAGCTCCGGGGCGTGGCGGTATTCAGATAGTACGTCATTGCCTGTCCGTTGAGGTCCGGATATGATGAGATATGATATGGCTTTTCCCTATCTATCTGTGTAGCTCCGGGGCGTGATTGTACCCAGATAGTACATCATTGCCCGTCCGTCGAGGTCCAGATGTGATGAGATTATTTCCCCTGGGTACTTATTTGGTGATAGTTTTTGGTATTTCGATATTAATGTTATAAGTATGATGAATTTCCATTGATTTATGCAGTATATTTGCGATATCGTTATTTGAGTACATGGATTTGATTTAATAAGTTATTTAAGTTTTTGCGATATTTTAATGAGTTGGCATTTTGATATGATTAATTAATTTAGAGTAAAATTATGTTGAAAAACTACTATCCACTCACTGAGCTCACTGAGTTTTATACTCATTCCATTTTTATTATATTTTTTCCCCCCTCAGGAGACTCGCAGGTACAACAGTCAACCCAGCAACAATAGTTATTTTCGGAATTATGGCCACGTTATGATGTTAGGAATTATTGATTGATTTATCGAAATATTTTGGGATTGTAATTTGTTACATTTCGGAGATTGTGGTTAGCATATGCATTTTATTTTATATTGAATAATTGATTGATTTGGTATTTTTGGGTTGAGATAATTGATTGACGAAGTTGGTTGTATTCAGAATTATTTAGGAGTGCATGGTTTATAATTTTGTAGATTTGATGGTGTAATAAATATAGGGGAGACTTTACCGATTTTTTGGTAGAACCCTGATTATTCAGATTACGTCAGAATAGTTATATGGAAAATGGGCAGACTCGCCCTGGGAGTTCGGACCGGTTCGTGTCATATGCAGATTCAAAAGAAGATGAAAGCCATTGATCTCATTCCACTACTGACTCCTTCAGTGATGGACAAGATTGAGGCTGTTGTTCTAAGCAAGCCAAAGCGTCTAGAGTCGAATCGGTAGTCGGAAATTATTTATTAGCTCCTTTGCATCTTCTGCCGCGTGCGACATACCTACCTGTTTCAGTGTATTCATGTTGTTCCTATGCTCGTCTGATGTTTTAGTTATTGTTTCTCAGCTCTGGACTTCAGAGACTCTAAGATATGATATATATATATATATATATTTGAAAAAGAAAGCGATTATTGTTCTTGGTATTGAACTAATTAAAGGTGGTGGATTTCTTATGGGCAATCATTTTGTGGTTTTGTGGATTTAAACTGCTTTGGAGTGAGACTTTTTTAACGCAATTATGCGATGTTTTAGGAGCTTGGATCTTATTTGGTAGATAAGATCTTGATTTTCTATGCAGATTGATGAATAGAATGTTGACTAACGACATACAAGAAGACCTCATTTTTATAGTATACAAGTTTTAGATTCAAATGATATGTTGAACGTGGAAATTTCCTCGAAAATATTTCTACCACTGCAAACTCTTTTCTATTATTAAGAGAATTAATTTTTTATATTAGTGTCACAAGTATTGCTATTATTATATCCTAGAGTCAAGTATGCCCAATCACGACATTTCATGTCAATTAAGAATTATTCTGAGCTAGCAAGCGACTCGAGTTGATGAGAATTTTGGCAATCACTTGATCATCAACTATCCAATTATTCACGTCATAGAATATACCAATATATGGGAGTAGTAGAAACCAATGCTGTGTTTACTTCTTAGACTAGATTGAGATACAAGAACACATTTTTTTATTGAGGTATTTTTTTACTATTTAAGTTGCTTTAATATAAATTCTATTTAATTATTTTACTTTATGACATAAAATGACCCAATTGCTTGAATAAATATGTGTTCTTGTATCTAATACTTTAGCTACTTAATTTTGTGACTTATATTACTTTTTAAATAAAGCCTAATAATTTTCAATATTTTACGTATAAATGACATAAATTTGACATTCTAATAATTTACTTAAGTATTGTCTCATAAAATCATTATGTTAATTTAATTAAAGGTTAATAATCATACTAATAAAGTGAAATTAACTATTTAGAAACAATAAATTTTGTATAAAATAAAAAATGTTGAAGTTAAAGTAAATTTTTTGTATTTTTACCTTTTAAGCGTAAAATAGTCAATTTTAATTTAGGCTAAAGCAATCTTAATAGTCAATTATAATAAAAGGTCTAAGTCACAAAAAATAAAGTAGCATAGATTTAATTGATTAATTATTTAGACTTCTTCTTTATTTGAATTTTTTAAAAATATTGTGAATTTTTTGTAATTACTTTTTAGAAGTGGGATGGATTTACAGAATTTGTGGGGTGAAAATATCACCATCCTTTATATGTGATAAGATTGTAATTTTTGAGATTTATAAAGATTTTTTTTGGAATTGAAAAGAGTGAGTGAAACTCCTACCTCCCCCGAGGTCGTGGGAATTCTACTCCTTTCTCTAAAATTAAGTTGGGCCCATGGAATGAAACTACCATTATGAAACAATTGATTCTGAAGACTCCCTACTCCAAAATCCGAATCCAAAATGTATACAAAGCACAATACTGGACAAGCTTTATAGCCTTCAGAGCACAAACAACTAAATTTCCATAAGTAGAAAAATCACTAATTGTAGATTTTAAGTTTTGAGGCCTTGTTTGCCAGTATGCATCATATATAACCTCCAATAACAATTATTTAAGGTTAATGGTGCTAAGTACACATTAATATCGTTGCTAGGCTGCTAATATCATCAAAGTTAACATTATAAACTTTCCTTTAATGCATAACCACAGTGGAAGGATGCAATCAACCAATATAATTGGCTAAATACTGTGCCAACTACATTAAGAACCACGTGGATTAATCCCCTCTATAGAAAGAGCAAGCCGTAGGTTTCTTGGTTCAGAAGCAAACGCAGGCCATGGATAGTCCACAAGCTTTCATGATGGAGTACTGTTGGATGACGGAGATAACCATCAACCTCTTTTTGTTCTGCATGCTAAGTTAAACTTTTAGCTGTTTATTAAATGCTAAACATTCTTGTAAACCTCGGGATTGTTAAAAATACTATAAAAATTCTGCAGGCACACTTGTTTCTATGTTTTCTGAGTTCTTTAGTACTTTCCACCTAGACGTTCCGCATATCGCGCAAGAAATGAAATCTTTGTACTCCTTCCAATACAATATACCGTCATTCGAGCCGACAAGAATCTCCTCAAGTTCCATTCCAAACACATTCAATGCTTTCACTCCTCATAAATGGATGTCGGAATTTCATTCTGCCTAAAAAGATCTCTCCTATCAATTTTAAGTAACTTTGAAAAGCTTTCATCTGACCATCTGCTCTTCACTTTCAAGTTGTAAATATTACCAAATAGATAACTTTTGATGTTGCTGCAACCTGGATCTAATGTTTTTTCAACATCCGCAAGTAATTTCTGAGTACTTTAGGATTACTTTCAAAATTATCGTGTGCTAATTATCGTGTGCTTCTTAAACTATCTCAATATTACTATCAACATGATTATATTCAACCTCTCTTTTAATCTAGGTATTTCTACTAGTAAAGGTCTCTCTATCATGTTCCTGTTAGATATTTAATCCAACATTATTGGATCCTTAATCCAATATTAAGCTCATATATGAATAATTACATGTTGTTGGATTGTTATATAACGTTAAACCCCATAAAAGTAATCTATTAAGGCATTTAGTAATTTGAGCTTTCATGTATCTAATAATGTGTGGACATTTAATCTGTAGAGACTTAAGGGTAATTTTTATTTCTATGATGGGCTGAAATAGGAATACCTAAAGATAACAAGAAAAGTCATTTACATAAGTGGTTATGGTCACAAGGTCACACGTATCGTTCTATTCTCTATTGACATCCCGTCATCAGAGAAAGTATAGAGAGAAACGTCAATGATTCTCTATGAGAATGGATTGATCTGGAAGTCAAACCACACAACTCTCAAGAGCAATTAAGCATTTGGATTCAGGTACGCTTCCGCATATTCTGTTATTGATTCTTAGTGATACAATATAAATGTTCCCGGGGTTTGGATGATAGATTTCACCAAAGGTTTATTATTCTAATAATTTCTCCCCATACGGAAACAAATTTGTATAACCTTAATCGATTCCAAAGATAAACAAGTAAGTTTTTATCTCTCAAAGAGTCAGGTACTTCACATTCCCACACTTTAATCAAAGGCAATGTATGTGATCCAGATTTATAGCTTGATGGATAGCAAAATTCAAAAAGCTCTTAATACCATTTTATTTTCTTTTAATCTTCTATCTGTGGAATCCAAGACTTATCTACTTTAAACTCAGAAAAAAAACAATTTAAGCTTGAAGTTTCAATTACTACCTTGTAACTAAACATGCTTGGATGGCCCTAAGGGCATAGCCGAGTTGCTTGGCAGTGCAATCTATCGTCTCTCACTTGTGTGGACTCAGGTTCGAGCCTTGGGGGTGGAGCGGGGGGTAAAAATTGATTTGGGCTTGCCCGCCCCCTTTTTCCTTTAAAAAAAAATGCTTGGAT
Source organism: Luvunga scandens (assembly GCA_030449905.1). Taxonomy (NCBI): domain Eukaryota; kingdom Viridiplantae; phylum Streptophyta; class Magnoliopsida; order Sapindales; family Rutaceae; genus Luvunga; species Luvunga scandens. The sequence goes on from JASUUG010000284.1 coordinate 1,390,956, forward strand.
GTTCCCATAGAAAAATTGTACACGTTTCTAACTAGAAAAATATAAAAGGCAATTAGTTTGGACATAAGCGCAAACGGTCGAATGAATAAAAAAAAAAAAGAAAGAAACCCCACCTGTAATTTTTTGGGTGTTGTTCTGACACGACACGCCCTGAACTCCCAGGGCGAATCGACCTAATTCTATATAATCTTTCTGACGTAATCTGAATAATCAGGATTCTACCGAAAAATTCGGCAAAGTCTTACCTATATTTATTATAAAACCAAATCTGCAAAATTATAAATTAAGCACTCCCAAATAATTTCCGAATACAACCAACTTCGTCAATCAATTATCTCAACCAAAATACCAAATCTCTCAATTTTTCAATATCAAATAAAATACATATGTTATCCACAATCCCCGAAATGTAAAAAATTATACAATCCCAAATTATCTTAATAAATCAATCAATAACTCCTAACATCATAACGTGGCCATAATTCCGAAAATAACTATTGTTGCTGGGTCGACTGTTGTACCTGCGAATCTCTTGTTGGGGGGGAGAAATATAATAAAACGGGATGAGTATAAAACTCAGTGAGCTCAATGAGTGGATAGTAATTTTTCAACATAACTTTATTTTAAAATAATTAACCAGATCAAAACACCATCTCATTAAAATATAAGAACAATTTAAATAACTTATTAAATCCAAATCATGTACTCAAATAATGATATTGCAAATATACGGTATAAATCAATGGAAATTCATAATACTTATAACATCAATACTGAAATACCGAAAACTATCACCAAACAAATACCATGGGAAATAATCTCATCATATCCGGACCTCGACGGACGGGCAATGACGTACTATCTAGGTACAATCACGCTCTGGAGCTACACGGATAGACAAGGAAAAGCCATATCATATCTCATCATATCTGGACCTCAACGGACGGGTAATGACGTACTATCTGGGTACCGCCACTCCCCGGAGCTACACGGATAGATCGAAAAATATCATCACATCTGTATCATCTATATCTCAATACAAATATCTTTGTATTCATCATATTGCGTGCATATGCCATCGCATCTGTATCAGTATATCTGAAAGGGAAGGGTACTGTCTAATGATTTTGCAAACAACCTTTATACACATATATAAACACATAATCTCATTCAAAATGTCATCCGAAATCTCATTTAAAATCTCATTTTCTTTTTCATTTAACATATCTTAAATCTGCTTTTCTTTTCTTTAAAAATAGTATCATGCATATTCAAAATTGGTAACCAAAATCATTAATCAAACACATTCCTTGTAATAAATATCAAAACACAGATAAAATCCATTTCTATAAAATTATTAAATCGACGCCTTTAAAATCAATTTCATAAACATGTTTTACCATATTTTAAAATCATAATAAACTATAATAAAAATAGGTTTTCTATATTCCACTCACAGTGACGGTGTCCAAACTCGAAATCGACAACGCTGCTTGTTGATTCTCGTTCGCGGATCCTCCTAATTTGAGGAAATAACATAATTACTAACTATAATCATGAATTATAACTAATATGGTCGAAACGACATTTATCCGTAATAAAATATTCTTGAATTCGTAAAATTACTAAAATGCCCTCGACATCAAAATTCATCAAATTATCCTCAAAATCACATATTATCAAACTATCCTCAATTTAGATTACAAAGATATCCACAAGTTTTGAATTTACAAAATTACCCCTAAAAAATATAAAATTACCAGAATGCCCCTAATGAAGTAAATTACTGAATTACCCATGAAATCTCAAATTACCTAACTGTCCTAATCTAAAATTACCAAAATGTCCACCAATTTTAAAATTACACAATTACCTCAAAAGTTTATGAAATTACCGAAACTCAGTCAATGGCGACGGGAAGCTTAGGTCTACTATATCTAATCTCGGTGAGTCCAATGGTGCAGGCGGTGACCTCCCACGCGAGGCGGTAACGGCGGATCTAGCTCCCTAAAACTGTGAGCTTTCTAGCGGTTGATCGGCGGCAATCCGACCGTTTCAGGTGGCGGGGTTGGTCGGAAAACAATGAGGGGAAGCTGAGGAACAAGATCCAAGTGGTGGATCAGCCTAATTCCGGCTAGATCGACGGTGAGGAAAAACAGGTTTGGTCGCGGCTTTCGAGCTAGATCGCCGGCGTTCTGGCTAGTTTCCAGTGAAGAGGACAGCATGGATACAACCGGCGGCTCACAAGCTTTAGATCGGTACTAAGATCATCCGGTGTGGTGGTCGGAATCGCGAGATCCAGTCGGATCAACGCCGCGGGTCGGGTGCGGATTCGGTCAACAGGTTTCTCTCTCTCTTTCTCTCTTTTTATTTTTGAAAAAGGAAAATGCTTCTCTCTCTACTCTTTCCTTAAAAAGAAACTGAAATTTTTTTTTGTTTTTCTAAAAAGGGTCCATATGTTACAATCCTCCCTCCTTATAAAAATTTTGTCTGCGAAATTTACACATCTGATGAGAATAGGTGAGGATATTGAGCTCTCACTAAGTCCTTGTGTTCCCATGTAGCCTCCTCTTTTGCATGATTCCTCTATAGTACTTTTACTAAAGGAATAGTTCTAGAACGTAAGACTTGGTGTTTCCTTTCCAATATCTGCACCGGTTCTTCCTCATAAGTCAAATCCTCTTTCAACTCAATTGGTTGTCTCGATAACACATGACTCGGATCATACATGTACTTTCGAAGCATCGAGACATGAAACACATCGTGAATTTTGGATAATTCGGGTGGTAGAGCTAATCGATAAGCTAACGTACCAATGCGCTCTACAATCTCATATGGTCCAATGTAGCGTGGGCTTAGCTTCCCGCGCTTCCCAAATTGAGGTACTCCTTTCCAAGGAGAAATCTGTATGAAAACTCTATCACCAACTTCAAACTCAAGTTCCCACCTATGCTTATTTGCATAGCTCTTCTGTTTATTTTGGGACACTTTTAATCTATCCCAAATAAGTTGTATCTTCTCATTAGTATGCTGAACTAATTCGAGACCAAATAACCTTCGCTCACCGACCTTATCCCAACATACTAGAGTTCTGCATTTTCTGCCATATAAAGCCTCATATGGTGCCATATCGATACTAGCTTGGAAACTATTATTGTAAGCAAATTCCATCAAGGGCAAACAAATATCCCAACTACCCTTAAACTCCAAAACACAAGCTCGCAACATATCCTCAAAGGTTTGAATAGTACGCTCCGATTGACCATCAGTCTGTGGATGAAAAGTTGTACTGAAATTCAACTTAGTGCCTAAAGCCTTTTGTAAGCTGGTCCATAATTTAGAAGTAAATCGAGAATCTCTATCTGAAACAATAGACACCGGTACTCCATAAAGTCGAACTATCTCAGCCACATAAATACTTGCCAACTTGTCCATCGAATAGGTGGTCTTAAATGATAAAAAGTGAGCAGATTTTGTAAGTCGATCAACAACCACCCAAACACTATCATGTCCACTCTGAGTATGTGGAAGTCCTGTTACAAAGTCTATAGTGATATGCTCCCACTTCCACTTAGGAATAGGAAGTGGCTGAGAATATCCTGTAGTTCTTTGATGTTCAGCCTTAATCTACTGGCAAACTAAACACTGAGAAACAAATTCTGCTATCTTTCTTTTCATGCCCTGCCACCAATAATGATCTCTCAAAGCATGATACATCTTCATACTACCAGGATGCATCGCATAAGCTGAACAATGAGCTTCTTCTATGATCTCTTTTTTCAACTCTTTAATATCAGGTACACAAAGTCTATCACCCATGACTAAGACTACATCATTTCTCACTGTAAAGTCGGTTCGTAGACCTTTTTGCACGTCCTCTCTCAACTTCATTGACTGCGTGTCCTGATCTTGCATCTGGTGGACTTTGTCAAACAAAGTTGGCCTAACTCGAAAATTAGCTATCAAAGCTCCGAAATTATCAGCTTCCAACTCGGCTCCTAAAGATCTCAACTCGATCAACAAAGGCATATATGACACTCGTAAGTGAGATATAGAGCTGGAGGATTTTCTACTTAGTGCATCTGCTACCACATTCGCTTTGCCTGGATGATAATCAATAGTGCAGTCGTAATCTTTAATTAGCTTAATCCACCTCCTCTGTCTCAAATTTAGCTCTTTTTGAGTAAACAAATACTTTAAACTCTTATGATAAGTGAAAATCTGACATGTGACCCCATATAAGTAATGTCTCCAAGTTTTGAATGCAAACACCACAGCAGTTAACTCTAAATCGTGTGTTGGGTAGTTTTGCTCATGCTTTTTAAGCTGTCTAGATGCATAAGCCACCACTTTTCCATGCTGCATTAACACATAACCCAATCCATGCCTAGAGGCATCACTGTATACCATAAATCTTTTGTTCCCAAATGGAAGCGTAAAAACGGGTGCCGATGTGAGACGTGTCTTAAGTTCTTGAAAACTCTTTTCACATTCGTCATCCCACTGGAACTTAGCATTCTTCCTTGTTAGCCGTGTCAAAGGAATGGCAGTCTTGGAGAATCCTTTTACAAATCTACAATAATACCCAGCTAATCCAAGAAAACTCCTAACCTCCGGGGCATTTGTATAATGTTCCTATTTTACAACTGCTTTGATCTTTTGAGGATCAACATAAATGCCTTCAGCTGATATCACATGGCCCAAAAATACTACTTTGTCCAACCAAAACTCACACTTGTTGAATTTGGCATAAAGCTGCTTTTGTTTTAAAGTCTGCAAAACAGTCCGCATATTCCTCCTGACTCCGAGAATACACCAAAATATCATCAATGAACACAATCATAAACTGATCTAGATAAGGGCGAAATACCCTATTCATGAGATCCATAAATGCTGTTGGAGCATTAGTTAACACGAATGCCATTACTAAAAACTCATAGTGTCCATAATGAGTTATGAATGTTGTTTTAGAATTGTCAGCTTCTTTAATTCTAAGCTGATGATATCCCAAGCGTAAGTCGATCTTAGAAAACACTTTCGCTCCTTGAAGTTAATCAAATAAGTCATTAATACGCGGAAGGAGGTACTTATTGCGTACTGTAACTTTGTTCAACTGCCTATAATCAACGCAGAGTCTAAGAGTACTATCCTTTTTCTTAACAAACAAAACTGGAGCTCCCCATGTAGATACACTAGGTCTAATAAATTCTTTATCCACCAATTCTTGTAGTTGAGCTTTAAGTTCCTTTAATTCAACTGGAGCCATCCTGTATGGTGTTATAGATATAGGAGTTGTCCCAGAGACTAAATCGATAGAAAACTCAATTTCTCTGTCAGGTAGCATCCCCGGAAGGTCATCTGGAAACACATCTGGAAACTCCTGGATTATTGGAATATCCTCTAATCTCAACTCTTTAGCTTCTGTGTCTACCATATATGCAAGATAAACTGAGCATCCTTTTCGTAACAATCGTCTTGCATTAATAGCCGATATAACACATGAGGGTAATAATTTACTCTCTCCACAGAATTTCACCTCGGTTTTTCCTAGCTTTTTAAACACAACTTGCTTTTTAAAACAGTCCACAGTAGCATGATGAGATGCAAGCCAATCCATACCCAAAATAGCATCGAAATCTCGAATGTCTAAAATAATCAAATTTACCTCAAAGTCATGCTCACCCAAACTAATCATACAATCTCGATACACACTCTCAGCAAGTAGTGAACCCTTAGTAGGTGTACTAACAACTAATTCATAATCTAATAGTTCAGGCTCTCGCTCTATATGTGTGGCAAACATACAAGAAACAAAAGAATGTGTGGATCCAGGATCAACAAGAATATGGGCCTCACGGCTAAAGATAGATAACGTACCCATAATAATTTATAGGGTAGCATTAGCCTCATGCTGTGTCAATGCAAAGACTCAACCCTGAGTATGAGGCCGATCAGGTTGACTTCTCTGACTCGGGGCAGCCGTCTGGCTCCGAAAAGTAAATATAGAACCCCCGATCTGCACACCTCTCTGACCTAGAGTTGGTCCAGAGTGAGAGTGATATTGTGGAGCTGTGCCTCGAGCAGAACTATCACTCTGAGACAAATTAGGGTAGAATCTCTTAATATGACTAGATTGCCCACAAAGATAATACACCTTATCCCCAACACGACATTGGCCCTATTGATTCTTGCCACACGAAGGGCAAGAAATCTACTGTATATTCCTCGAACGATCACCTCGGTGTCCTCCGTTACTCCTGTCATACTGTCCCTGAGTCCTCACATTACTCCTTACGAACTGCTCCACCGAACTGTGACTGACAGTCTGTCTCAAATCTCCCATGAAACCTGTACCCTGACTTCTTTGAATGTTGTCAGAGTAGCTAGCATGAGTACCTCTTCTCTTAGGCGTCCTACTACTAGAGCCACCTTCTGTCAAACTCTAACTATGTTTTGTTTCAAGGCTTGAATTCTGCGTCCCTCCAAGATACTGTGTTCCACTCTCTTTGCTACCTCAACTACCTCTGTAAACTTAGTATATCATAATGCAGTCACGGTCGTACGTATCTCAAATCGGAGACCCTCTTCAAATCGCTTACATCTCTCCCTCTCATTACCCACTGCAGATGTAGCAAATCTAGAGAGGTCCATAAATTTCTTCTCGTACTCATTGACAAACATGGATGCCTGAACCAACCGGAGAAATTCACTGCGTTTAATATCTTGGTATACAACAGGAAAATAATGATCGTAAAATTCCTTACGAAATATAACCCAAATAATCGCATCATGCCCTTGATATCGACGTTCCACTGTCTGCCACCAATGGTAGGCTCTATCATCAAGTAGGAAAATGGCAAAGGAAAGTCTATTCTCTTATGAGCATTTCATTACATTAAAAATACGTTCCAACTTTACGAACCATGACTCTGCCTCGGGTGGATCTCCAGAACCATTAAAACTTTTGGCCCCCAAACTTCTCACGCGCTCTATAGTATTAGCATGACCAGTATGCGCATGAGTCTGATTTTGTACCATTGCAGTCATAATATGTGCTAACCTATCAAATGACTGCTCAATGTTCGGCACATTCTCTGGTCCCTGTTGTGCCACCTTATGAGTTGAGGACTCAACTATGCCCTCGTTCACGGGTTCATTTTCCCTTGCAGGTACAACGCCTGGAGTCAACCCAGCTCCTAGTTTAGTACGACCACGACCACAGCTTCGACCACGTCTATTGCTACGACGAATCATGATGATGCCTACAAAACAATAATTCCTATTTTTATAACTATACAACTTATTCTAATTACGACAGTAAAGTCTATAGAATTTAAAATCATGCTCTGATACCAACTTGACACGACACGCCCCGAACTCTCAGGGCGAATCAGCCTAATTCTATATAATCTTTCTGACGTAATCTGAATAATCAGGATTCTATTGAAAAATTCAGTAAAGTCTTACCTATATTTATTATAAAATAAAATCTGCAAAATTATAAATCAAGCACTCCCAAATAATTTCCAAATACAACCAACTTCGTCAATCAATTATCTTAACCAAAATACCAAATCTCTCAATTTTTCAATATCAAATAAAATACATATGTTATCCGCAATCCCTGAAATGTAAAAAATTATACAATCCCAAATTATCTTAATAAATCAATCAATAACTACTAACATCATAACGTGGCCATAATTCCAAAAATAACTATTGTTGCTTGGTCGACTGTTGTACCTGCGAATCTCCTATTGGGGGGGAGATATATAATAAAACGGGACGAGTATAAAACTCAGTGAGCTCAATGAGTGGATAGTAGTTTTTCAACATAACTTTATTTTAAAATAATTAACCAGATCAAAACACCATCTCATTAAAATATCAGAACAATTTAAATAACTTATTAAATCCAAATCATGTACTCAGATAACGATATTGCAAATATACTGTATAAATCAATGGAAATTCATAATACTTATAACATCAATACTGAAATAACGAAAACTATCACCAAACAATATATCAGGGGAAATAATCTCATCATATTCGGACCTCGACGGACAGGCAATGACGTACTATCTGGATACAATCACGCCCCGGAGCTACACGGATAGACAGGGAAAAGCCATATCATATCTCATCATATTCGAACCTCAATGGACGGGCAATGACATACTATCTGGGTACCGCCACGCCTCGGAGCTAAACGGATAGATCGAAAAATATCATCACATCTGTATCATCTATATCTCAATAAAAGTATCTCTGTATTATCATACTGCATGCATATGTCATCTCATCTGTATCAGTATATCTGAAAGGGAAGGGTACTGTCTAATGATTTTGTAAACAACCTTTATACACACATATAAACATATAATCTCATCCGAAATCTCATTCGAAATCTCATCCAAAATCTCATTCGAAATCTCATCCGAAATCTCATTCGAAATCTCATTTCTTTTTTCATTTAACACATCTTAAATCTGCTTTTCTTTTCTTTAAAAATAGTATCATGCATATTCAAAATCGATAACCAAAATCATTAATCAAACACATTCCTTGTAATAAATATCAAAACACAGATAAAATCTATTTTTATAAAATCATTAAATCGACGCCTTTAAAATCAATCTCATAAACATGCTTTACCATATTTTAAAATCATAATAAACTACAATAAAAATAGGTTTTCTATATTCCACTCACAGTGACGGTGTCCGAACTCGAAATCGACAACGCCGCTTGTTGATTCTCGTTCGCGGATCCTCCTAATTTGAGGAAATAACATAATTACTAACTATAATCAATAACTAATATGGTCGAAACGACATTTATCCGTAATAAAATATTCTCGAATTCGTAAAATTACCAAAATGCCCTCGACATCAAAATTCATCAAATTATCCTCAGAATCACATATTATCAAACTATCCTCAATTTCGATTACAAAAATATCCACAAGTTTTAAATTTATAAAATTACCTCCGGAAAATATAAATTACCAGAATGCCCCTAACAACGTAAATTACTGAATTACCCCCGAATCTCAAATTACCTAACTGCCCTGATCTAAAATTACCAAAATGTCCACCAATTTTAAAATTACACAATTACCCCAAAAGTTTATGAAATTATTGAATTGCCCCTAACGGTCAACGGTGACCAGAACTCAGTTAACGGCGACGGGAAGCTCAGGTCTGCTAGATCTGAATCGGTGAGTCCAATGACGTCGGCGGTGGCCTCCCATGCACGGCGGTAACGACAGATCTAGCTCCCCAAAACCGTGAGCTTTCTAGTAGTCGATCGGTGACAACCCGGCCGTTTCAGGTGACAAGTTGGTCAAAAAACAATGAAGGGAAGCTGAGGAACAAGATCCAAGTGGTGGATCGGCCTAATTCCGGCTAGATAGGCGGCGAGGAGAAACGAGTTTGGCCACGGCTTTCGAGCTAGATCGACGGCGTTATGGTCGGTTTCCGGTGACTAGGACGGAAAGGATACAACCGGCGGCTCACAAGCTTCGGATTGGTACCAAGATAGTCCGGTGAGGTGGCCGGAATCGTGATATCCGGCCGGGTCAATGCAGCGGGTCGGGTACGGATCAGGTCAACGGTTCTCTCTCTCTCTTTCTATTTTTGGAAAAGGAAAATGCTTCCCTCTCTACTCTTTCCTTAAAAAGAAACTGAAATTTTTTTTTGTTTTTTTAAAAACGGGTCCATATGTTACTTGTTCACCTATTGCGTTGCAGCTAAAACAGCGAATGAAAATCCAAGGTACTGTAAAAACAACAAATTTACAGCATGACGGCACCAAAAAAACATTTAAGGCGATGTCTGGTTGCAAACAATAGCATGATAGCACAAAAAAAAAAAAATATTAGTACTGTCTTGCAGTTTGTTTGCAGCCAAAAACGTCATCTGAAAGTTCCAGGTGCTATTTTAACAGTAAAACTACAGCGTGACAGCGCGCAAAATAATTTTTTGGGTGATATCTAGGTACTGAATTTGTGTTAAAACAGCACCAGGAAGTTCCAGATGTTGTTGCAGCAGCATGACAGCGCCCACAAATCTTCTGAGAGCTATTTAACTGTTGTTTTATAGCTAAAAACATTGCTTGGAATTGCAGGAGTTTTTTTAATAGCAATGCAGTGGCATTATAAAAGCCAGCTACTGCTTATCATTTCAGATATGCTCAACCACTTTCGATGCTGACTATTACAAAAGCGTAAATAAATTGAAAAATTAAACAAGAACTTTAAGAATTTTGCAAACATTGACAGGTGTTGAAATAATTGTGCCTCAACTTGGCCTTCCACTTATTACGATGCCTACTGCTCGTATACGATGAGATTCTAAAAAAATGCCTCTGCAGTATCAGACATTGTGGGTTTGGGATCTTCTTTACCCCATTTTCGAACTTAATATCAAAAAAGGAACCACCATTAGGGACCTCAACCTTCTGGAACTTGATTCCAGCCTCTTTGATCTCGGTGGCAGAACAAATGAAGCTCCAGTCACTATTGTTTGTACCATTCTTCCTATATGTTTCAATTCCCACAGGCGAAGCGAAGTTATCGTGTACTAAAATCGACCAAATATTTGATTTTATCTATGGGATAAACATCGATTTAAGACACGCTTTCCTTTCCCTACTATTCCATTGGAAAAGCACAGAATGGTGACGAGAAAGTTTCCTTTACTTGGATTCTTTGGCTGTCAGTCATGATAACCAACTTCCAAAGAATGAAAAATGGCGCAAATAAAGAATTTTCAATTAAAATTAATAATTATCCATAATTTTTATTGTATAACGAATTTTTATCAAATAGTCAACCGGGAGTAAATAAAATAACCAGAACTCAGTTCACTAAATATGATTATTTTCCGCATGGTGCAAGAAGTAATAACTTAATCCCCAATGACAGCGTAAAGAAGTCATACATAGACCAATCAATAAGGCTGTAATGCTCCCGCCCCAAGATAGAAGTTTGACCACGATTTGCAAGGCCGGCTTTAGAGTATCATGGGCCTTCCACAAAATTTTTTTATGACACTTTCTTACATTTAGTAACTTCAACACTTGAAAAAATATAAAAAAGCTCAAATTTCAATCAATTTTTTATTATATGTTGAACATCAATAATCAACAAGATAGTAAGAAATTTTAAAACAGAAAATAGTCAAGAAGATTTCTTTTTTACTTCCTTTAGATCTATTAGTTTAAGAATTTTTTTCCGCTCAAAAGTGAACCTAAATGTAATAATTTTCTTTACCGAAAAGAGTACAATAAATTTTATAAAGTTAAATAATTATGGTTTTTTTAACAGATAAAGAATTTAATCTTTTTATTGGAAAAACTAATAATAAATTGATGTTTGGACAATACTATTAATTATAGCTCTTTAACATTAAGCTTATCAAATATAGAATTTGTATAAAAAATTTTAATTTAAGATAATTATTAATTAAAGAGAGACCTAAAAAATACGCCTTCCTATTATAAGTAACTTAAAAATTAATTAATTTAAGTATATCAAGAAAATACTTAAAAATAAGTCTTCCTATTATAAGTAACTTAAAAATCAGTTAATTTAAGTATATCAAGGAAATACCAAAATTTTTTTCATAACTTATGGGCCCTAGACGGTTACAATGAATGGGTTAAGGGTAATTTTTATTTCTATGATGGGTTAAAATAAGAATAGTTGATGAGAGCATGAAAAATTATTTATATAAGTGGTTACAGTCCCTAGGTCATATGTATCATTTTATTCTTTTTGACATCCCATCATCAGAGAGAGTAGTGCATAGGAAAAATTAAAGTATTCACTAGGAAAATGTGTAGACTTAAAAGACAAACCACAAACGGCTCTAAAGAGTAATTCAGCATTATTGATTCAAGTATACTTTCGTATGTTATGTTATTATGTTATTAATTCTTATTGATATAATATGAATATTCTTGCATTATAGGCGATAGTTTTTACTAAAAGTTATTATTCTATCTGAATTTACTACTTTGAACAGGAACAAAAAGTAGAAATGCAGCAGCAAATCATCAAAAAGTTGTTTCACTAAAAGCTTATTGTTCTAGCCGAATTTGCTACTTTGAACAGAAAAAAAAAAGTAGAAATGCAGCAGCAAATCATCAAAAAGTTATTTCACTAAAAGCTTATTGTTCTAGCCGAATTTGCTACTTTGAACAGAAAAAAAAGTAGAAATGCAGCAGCAAATCATCAAAAAGTTGTTTCACTAAAAGCTTGTTGTTCTAGCCGAATTTGCTACTTTGAACAGAAAAAAAAAAGTAGAAATGCAGCAGCAAATCATCAAAAAGTTGTCAACGGAAAAGTAGGAACACTTTACCTTAAAACAAATATCCATATCTCTGTAGATTCTTAATCAGAGTAATTAACAGCAGCGACTGAGGATCTTTTGCGAAGATCTGCCATTCATCAACGTATGTAATATTAAATTAAAATGTTCAAACCCATTTGATGCATAAAAATTATATAAATAAGATCCTTTGGATTATGGTAACCCTCCCCCACATTCTCATGAATCAAGTGGTTTCTTTGATTTGGGTATGACCATAATTTTTCACATTCACTAACTTAAATCTCTGAATCACTATGCAAGGAATTTTTGAGGATGTCTTGCTCTATTTCATTCAAGGGAATAGGATACAGCTTTTAGATAAGTTTGATGTTGTAAGAATTATTTAACTTAGGGTTTCACTTTCGGTGGACTGCTTATTCATTCTCAAATAAACATAAGTAATAAATAATAGACCCCAGTCACATATTCAAAATAATAGACCAAGACAAATACGCAAATAAACATTAACCATTCTCAGTTAAAATCATATCTCAATTAATAGATATGATAAGAATTGACAATAGACAATGACATCTAATTTATTTATGGGATATCAAAGCCAGAAAGCAATCATATTTAGTCCTGACTGGCAGAGTTCAACGGCAGAGTGCTGTAATGATCCATAAGTAATGCCCATAATTTATTATATTATGATTCTTTTCCCTCTCCCGATCAGTATTTTAAAGTTGGTTTTTTTTGGAACAATATACAGATTATCCTATATTTTTAAATATAGTTGTATGCTTCCTAAAATAATATTATCTAGATGAAATCTACTATTATTCAGCACTTGTAAATATTAAACAATATCTTTTGATTCATAATCTATAGATGACTTGTATTATGATGCATAAAGTGACACTACCTAATTTATATGACATGTTGTCGTGGCATGTTATCATCTAAATATAGCATATAGATTAAAGTAATTAAACAATCTCAATTTATGGTTTTTCTTAAGGAAAATTTGATTTAATCTATAAGCCTAACATTAATTGGCCTTCAAGTCAATGTCCATCTGCCTTCTTTCTCTTCCTTATTCTTCTTCTTGTCCATTGGCTTAGGCCCTTTTGGACTATAAGATTTACCGTTGGTTAAATTTTTAAAATTAAATTTAGGCACTTTTTAGATAAAATTCCATTGGGTCTTATTTTTGAAATCAAATTTTTATAAAAACCAGACCCAATTAATTTGATAAAATAAGTCCATATTTATCTTCAAAAATTATTGATCCAAATAAATTTTATTATGGATCTTACTGAATTTCCATTTATATGACTCAATTTTGAAATCTCAAAATGGGCTTAGGACTAATATAAATAAATTTGGGCCAATAATTACAATTGAGCTTATCAAATTTCCTTTTTTCAAGTGCCTAAGCTTAAATTTAGGAATTTTAAATTAAATTAATGGATAAGAATTTTATTTTCAGCTGTTGGAGGGGTCGTCATCTTTCTCGACGATGGACTGATCCCATAGGTTTTTGATTACTTGGAGTTGTGAATTTGAAGAATAAAAGTCTCAAGTAATTAATTTTTATTTGGTTTATTTGATCTCATGGCTTGTTGTTTCGTATAAATTATTTGGAATCTACAATTGATCTCAATTAATAGATATGACATAATCAATTCAATGAATTATTAGTTATTCTCAATTAAAATCATATCTTTTGCTATGATAGGTACCATCCAACCTAGTTTAAAAATGGGGTCATCATCTCCGCTCAAATGCGGCAACCCAAACTTGCCAATAACCTCTACAATGAAACGATCATTGAAAAGAATCATTTGTACAAACTCATCTTTGCCCAAGACTTATGGATCCTCCATAACAATTTCGAGCTCTTTTTTCCAGTGGCCATATACCCCTGACATAGTCTGGGTACGATATACCCGTTCGTTCGAGCTTGAAGATAGCTGATTTTTGCTCTTTAAAGGTCAAAAAGCAATCTTTACCATGATGGTAAGGATCAATTGCAAGTCATTCTTGAAACGACCTGTCCCAAACTCCACGGGCCGAATTTAACTGTAATTCAAATATATATACTTAAAAATTAATCTTTTTAAAATTCATAAAAATTCAATCTTTGGATAGAAATATATTACACAAACTGCAGCGGAATAATTTAAAAAAATTATGTCAAACCATCTACATCTCAATTTAAGTCCTTTTCATCACTCAGGATAAATTAATCCTTATTTTTAGAAATTAAATAACAATAAACTATAATAAATACAAAACTCACTAAGCAAATCATTTTGTCATATACCAAAATACATACAAACATATATATAATGCAAATGGATGACGTGCCATGGTATTCGAAAACATTGTAAAACAAATCATGACTCTCATTTTGTCATTTTCAAACTTTTGCATTTTCTTGTAAATTACTTAATTGACTTGCCTTCATTCAATTACCACTTAGTAGGACACTCACTTAACTTTCATAACTTTCATACACTTTGAGTTTCACGTCAATGCGTCTTGTACCCACTAATCTCTTAACCATCATATAATATCTGAAGTGTCCTCCACTAAGTGAGTAACAAATTTAAGTATCCTAGCCAAAACTCTAAAACTTACTTTCTCCAAAATCAATTCGCTAAAAATTCACTTTCTCATTTCATAGAAAACATAATACATTTTTGTACTTATGCCAAATAAATTCCACACATACATATGCCCATGTCCATAAACACACATAACACATAACAACACATCATATCAGCACATCATACAAACACACATCTGTCATGACTCCACCCAGCCCTGGCAAGATATTGTCCGCTTTGGGCCGAGCCCGCACGGATTTGCTCTCGTGGGCGCTCATACACCCACAAAACGCGTCTTGCCAACTTAAGTGGATCACCCCTTATAGACCCAGCATCTCTCCCGTGACTTAGCGATGTGGGATTTGCCTAAGGTGTCTCATTACACCCCCCCTTTGGGACTCAGCGTTCTCGCTGAGGTTTGCTCCACCACCGCCAGAGGACACGCGGAACCGCTCTGATACCATCTGTCATGACTCCAACCAGCCCTGGCAAGATATTGTCTGCTTTGGGCCGAGCCCGCACGGATTTGCTCTCGTGGGCGCCCATACACCCACAAAACGCGTCTTGCCAACTTAAGTGGATCACCCCTTATAGACCCAGCATCTCTCCCGTGACTTAGCGATGTGGGATTTGCCTAAGGTGTCTCATTAGGGCAACACATACAAATTCATATTCATAGGTATCAAAATAAGCTTTTCAAAAATATCAATCATATAAATATTATTTATTGTGATTCATTTAGAAGTTTAGTTTACTTACCTCTTAATATCCTCAAATAACAAATGTGTATCGATATTATCGTCCTAAAATCAATAAGAAAACCCTCATAAAATAAAATTAAATCATAATCATAAATTCCAATATTCTCAAATTTCTCAATATAAACACATTGTAAACTTAACAACAAATAATCTCAATTTAAATCATAAATTACTAAAATACCCTCAAAATCATAAATTATCAAAATACCCTCAAAATCACAAATTACCAAATTATCCTCAGAATCATAAATTACCAATTATTCTCTAATTCAAAAGTTACCAAAACATCCATAAATTCAGAAATTATGAAATTACCCTCAAATTCGTATATTACTAGAATACCCCCAAAATCATAGTTTACCAAATTAACCTCCAAATCATAAATTACCAACCCATCCTCAATTTCGGAAATTATTAAAACACCCACAAAAAAATTAAAATTACAAAATTGCCCTCAAAGTAGAAAATTATCGAAATGCCCTTGCGGACCAACGGTGACCAGGAAGGTCGGGATAGAAGCTTCAAGCCGCACTGAGTCCAACGGTGGTGACGATGAGAACCGACGCAAGGCGGCAGCACCGGATCGGGCCCCCAAGTCATGAATCTCCAAAGGCTGATCGGCGCCGAAAATGGCCCATTTGGTGGCTGTTGATGGTCAAAAAATGAAGAAGGGATTGTGGGAAACAAAACCTAACTGGTGGCGTCAGCCAAAACTGGCGGAAACGGCGTCAATCGCAGCGAGTTTACCTCAGAAACTCGTGGCTTTGTTCGGCTACTTTCCAGCCGTTTTCTGGAGGCTTTGATGGCATGCTGATGATGGCTGGCTTAAGAGTTTCCGATCGGTACCTTTCATGGCCGGAGATGTGGGCGCAAATGGAAACAGCAGCCCGATCGGGTTTGCAGGTTCGGGTCCACTCGGTGAGCAGCTTCCTCAACCCGGTTCTCTCTCTCCTCCCTTCTCTCTCTCTTTATTTTTCTTTCTTTTCTTATAAAGAGCTGGTCAAAAGTGTAAAAAAAAAAAGTGTGGGGTATTACAATTCTAATGCGTTCTTGTCGTTTGTCTTCTATTTTCTCTTCATATGAATCTCCTCTGAAGCTGGAGGAGTGGAGTAGCTTTAGTATTTTTACTAGAGCTACTTGTTTCCTTAATTTCGTTGGTCTTCCTTAAACACTAAAATTATTGCTTGGATAAACATTATCAGCACCCTTAGTTTCTCGATTACTTCTTGAGCTATGTCTTAACTCTTTGAACTTTTGCTATAAACCAAGTAATGTGTCTTTGAATGCCCCCATCGGAACTTTCATTGCCTCAATTGAGATTTGTATTGACCCCAAATCTTTCATTAATTCTTTTAATTCCTCTCCAACACGATCTTGTGATTGTTGGACCTATTCTAAGTTCTTTGTTATTCGATTTTCAAATTGAGTATTGCCTTCTCTAGAAATCATCTTTCTTCTTTTTTTTTTGGGGTTTTGATAAGAATAGAAAATAAAAGGGCAAGATTGTAATTAAAAAAAGTACTGGACAAAAATACAAATAAGCAGAAGATTGGGTTATCGGCGACAATGATCAAGAAATTGGATAAGGATGGATGGATATGAAAGATTTAGGTCAGTGAGTGTGATGGTGGCAATAGGGTTGGCAAAACCAGAGTTCAGTTCGGTATTACAATGCTCGGACCCAGCCTAAATACAAAGTTTTATATCCAGTTCGGGTTTTTTAAGCTTGGCACTTGGGCCGGTTTTAATCTAGGTACCCGAATTTTGTATTTTTTAATATTATAATATATATTTTTTTGTAATTTTTTAAATTTTAAATTTATTTCAATAAAATTTAAGATAAAATTATAAACTTTAATTATTTTAAAATTTATATTTGTGTAATAGATGAATCAAATAAATATAAATATTTAAAATAATATATGTTTTATTAAGTGATGCTTAAGAATAGCCTGTCTTCATACCCTACCCGCCTTCATTACCTGGCCCACATCGCCTGAGTGGGCCGAGTAATGAAGGCAGGTAGGGTATCCGGACTGGATGGGTATTTTTGCCACCTCTTAGTGGCAACGGTTTGAATTGAATCATTGTCAATTTCTAGTGAATGGAACAAGGCTGGAAGTGAGCCTGGATTGGAAAGCGAGAGTTGACGGTGGGGAATAATTTGTTGGGGCCGAAGGTCGGTGAATTGTGGCGGTTTGCAACAAAACATACAGTGGCAAACATGGTGATTTGATGGTGGTTTTGGTCACTGTGGTGTAGAAAGGAGGGTTTGTTGCCTGGGGTATGGTCGGCGGCTCTTATTGATTTAGTTGGTGATGGAGATCAATGAAAGGACGATGATTGGCGGGAGTTAATGGTTTTGCTGAACTTTTTTTTTTTAAATTGATGGGATCGGTGGAGTTAATGGATGATGGAGAAAGGATTAGTACATGGAAGAAGGATGATGGTTAAGAATAGTTTGCCTGTCACAGAGAAAAGTTCTGATACCATTTTGCACTGTGCGGAAGCAATATTAAATATCACTCTAGTATATGTTTTTGAAACTAAAAAATGAGGGCTCTCATGAGAGAGGAAAATATTTCAATTGAGAAAATAAACAGAATATTATTGATGAAGTTGTTAAAAAAAAACAAGTGTAACAAGTCTATTTATATTAGTTGTAATTGATCTTAATTAATTCTAATAAACTTATGATTTCTTATAAGAAAAGAAATATGACTTAAGTAAAAAAATATAAATCAAATCCTAATTAAACTAGAAAAAAAAAATGAAACTTATGCCCCTCCTCCACTAGAGAGGAAAGAGATGATATCCCATGGATTTTTGAAATAGTGGTGCTTCAACTTGGCCTTCCACTTATTACGACTCCTACTACAATGGAAATTCACTTTGTTTAATACCCCAGAGTAGTAGAACTTCTCACTGAGTACACCACCAATACCAAGCTTGTTGAATAAGCTTACAACCACTTCAGCATCACCTAAACAGTTATCAATTATTCCACGGCGACGAAGTAATTCAGCGTCATTTGCAGAGTTAATGAGGCAATGCAGGAATTTGCAGTAGTCTAACATATGCTTTGGATTTACATCATGGGAACACTGCTCGTACACAATGAGATTCTGAAAAATAGTTTCTGTAAAATCGCCAATTTCCAAGGTTGGGATCTTCATTACCCCATTTTTGAACTCTATATCAAACAAGGAAGCATTCTTAAGGACATCAACCTTCTGGAACTTTATTCCAGCCTCTTGAATCTCTGTGGCAGAACAAATGAAGCTCCAGTCACTATTGGTTTTACCATTATTCCTATATGCTTCAATTCCTGAAGGTGAAGGAAGCCAGTTATCGTATATCAAATTGACCAGATGTTTGATTTCATTTATCGGATAATCATTTACCCGATCAACATCATCTCTTCGAAATCCTTTCCCCGGTAATATTCCGTTGAAAAAACGCAAAATTGTGACAAGAAAGCTTTCGTTCCTTGGAATATTAGGCATCTCAGACATTATAAACAACTTCCAAACAACAAAAAATGGAAGTTGATTCTCGAGCAAAATCATATCTCGTGCTATGCGAGGTAACATCCAACCCTGTTTAAAAATGGGGTCATCGTCTCCTCTCAGATGTGGCAATCCAAACTTACGAATAACCTCAACAATGAAACAACCATCGAAAAGCATCATTTGCACAAACTCTTCCTTCCCTAAACTTATGGATCCTCCATAACAATTTCGAGCTCTTTCTTCCAGCGCCCACATGGCCCTGACATAGTCTGGGTAAGGTATGCCGGTCCGCTCTATGAGAGTTTGAAGACAGCTGATTTTGTGATCTTCAAAGACCGATAAGTTATCTTCACCGTGATGGTAAGGACCAATTGCTAGCAATACTGGGTCGTAAGCCTTTTCATTTAACTTGCGCAGTACATCAGGGACTCCGAAAATGCTGAATTGAGAAGGTGTAGGGATTAGACGATGAAGCTTTTCCCCAACAAGATCAATTACTTTGTTAGGTGGTTCACTTGCCATGACTTGATCTGCATTTAAGTGGACACAAAGGCAGAAATGTTAAAATCTGATTCTTATTAAATTATGGACAACCAAATATTCCACAACTGCTTGAATTTTAGTTTATAAATTCCGGGAAAAATTAGTGATTATTAATAGTTTCAACATCTAGGCTTATTATATATATATAATTAATAATTGTTTAACTATGGGGAGTGAAACAATTATCTTGTAGTTAGAAATTTAAAGAACCCACCAATTGAATGACCATATATAGAAACTTGATAATAATATTTTCATTTGAATTTCCATTTTCTTTTAATCCTTTAGCAGTAAATTCATACGGCACTGAACCAGATCACGGATCCTAAAGAAAATAAGCAAAACTCTTAAGGGTAAAATACAATGCAGAAATTAATCAATAAGTCGATGACTGCTTCAAAGTTATAAGATATACTAATTATATTAAACAATTTGTGATCATAACTTACTTGTTTGAATGCTGCAGTTCCAATTGCTATACCTTCTTCAATTCCCTTGGTTTTTTTTTTTTTTTGGGATGAAATTAAAATGTTTAGTTTGCAGGTGCGTATGGGCTAGCTCCAATTCATACGGCAACTTTCATTCCCTCTTTCTTTTTTGGTGAAGCAAAACGTTAACTAACGATACAAGAAAACCTACCTCATCATCTTGAAAAGTCTTTGAAATATATATAATAAAAGAAAATGTTAGTTGACCAATAGATTTCACGATAGGTGTGTTGACCAGACTTCATATTCTGTACGTGACCAATACAAAAAGATTGTATTGAACGTGGAATTTTCACCAACTCGTTTTTATTGTTCAAGCAACGAATTTTTAATTAAAAAGAAAATGTGGAAACGGCTCCATGATAAAGAAATCAATTTGCAGCTTTTATTAGTCTTTCCAGCAAAGTGAATGTTTCCTTCCTGGAAATTTAAATTTCTTCGAAATGCTTCTCGATGGTGACTCCATTTCAAACTTGGTGGCGAGTGATATATTTGGATCCAGTTTTTGGACTTATCTAAGAGTAATGATTATGTAGGACATTATTTTATGTATTTTAAGATTCTAGAATTTTATTATTTTAGTACTTTCTCTTTTAATTAGATTCAATTATGTTATTTTATTATTTTAGGATTTTTTATTTTCATTAGAGTCAATTAAGGTATGAGATTAGTTAATTTAGGAAAGTATCTTTTATTTCCATTATAATTGTGATTTAGTTTTTCATTTTTAAGTTAACTTATGGAAGTAGGTTTCCTCTATTATAAATAGAGAGGTCTTTTAATTATTTTCATAACTTAATATTCAATTATTCAATAAAACTCCTCTTTTGTAATTCCCTTTGGGATTATCTATCAAAATCTCTCTTGTAGAGTTATTTGAATTAAAACATCATCTAATCTCGCATTACGGGTTATTAAAAATCTCATTGAGTCTTTTTTATTAGAATGATATCTAATCACGCTTTGATTAGAGCGTAACCTAATTGCATTGGTTTGATCCAATACTAAAATGATATCTAGTTTTTTTTCCCTATCAATTTCTGCTTCTGCTACGCCTGGCTTTATCAGTTGGTATCAAAGCTAAAAGCCTGGTTCTAAACTATCCTCAATACCTATCCTTTTTTTGTCCCTTTAAACTCGGTAGCTTAAAAAAACAAAAAAAAAAAAGGTCAGAAAACCCAAAAAAAAGAAACAGAAGTAGAAACTTCAGCCTCGTTGGCCACTGTCCAAGGCTGCTAGCATTGAATTTCCTTCGCCGATCAGCCTGTAACCACCACCATCCGAGTACGAACAAATCGGCCATCAAAGCTCCACCTTGTACGCCATTGTTCAATCATTGAGATTGCCAAAAAATCACCATAACAGCCGTGATTTCCGCCGCCAAGATCACCATATTCCACCATGTTTTTGCCAGCATAACCACCATCAACCCACTCCTCTCCACGAGCTCAAACTCTTTCACCATTCCCCAGCGTCGATCGACCAACCCATTGCCAAAATCAAAGTCAACACTAAGCCGCCACCTTTATCTCCAATTTCAGGCCAAATCACCACCTTTTCGGACAAACCATCACCACCATCACACTCATCGATCCTAAATCTTTCAGATCCACCCATCCTTTGCCAGATTTCCAATCACAGTCATCAGAAACCTAAACTTTTACTTAATTATCATTTTACCTAATTTTTTTTCAATTTTCAATTGAGCCCCCAACTCTTTTAAAACCACCCTCTCTTACCATCTTCACTCCGATTCACAACCATACCAAACTCAAGAGTTGAGCCTTAATTGCGGTTTTTCCGTTGTACCATCTTTGCACCATAAATGGCAAAATACCATCTTTGCACTCCTATTTATCATGTACCGGAATTATTTGCATATACTCGTCCAAACAAATTTCTTGATTGGTTGGACAAGATTGAGCACTAGTTTCTATTTTGGCATACTCTTAAACAAAAGCAAGTATCGTTTGTTGCCAATAGATTAAGCATAAGTGTTTCAAAATGGTGGGATGAGTGGCAACTTCTCGACTTGGCCAAAGCAAACACAAAATTCGATCATGGAACAGTATGAAGCATATTTTGTGATATGAGTTTTTCCCTCTTGATTATTGTTTGGTGTAACAAGGTACAAGATCTGTTTCTTCTTATGCTTATGAGTTTGAACAACTTTATGGATGCAATTATTATTATGAGCTTAAAGAGAATACAGTTATAAGATTTGTGAAAGGGCTTGATTTACATGGTCAAGAAAGGATGCCTATATACACTGTCAATACTTTACAACATGCAGTTAATTCTGGGAAGTTATGTCAAGCAATAATTTAATTAATAATTCTTTTTTGTTTATATAGTAAAAACTAAAACGTATCATTATTCATCACATCAGTTTGTTGTGTCTTTGACTTGTGTATATTTAAGATTATTATCCATTATTTTTATAAATTTAGTTTTATAAACTCGTTTTTAGATTCTAACATTGTTATTAAGAATAGCCCCCTGCAAATAAATTGTCTAGGTCTTTCATTGTGTATGAATTGATAATTTTGATTAAATATAAGCTTTTGTCGGTCTCAATTTATCATCATGGTAAATTAGTGATTTGATAAATTTATAAGATAGTAAATTTCTTTAAATATTCCTATTTTTGTCGGAACCACTTATTATATATATTAATAATTATCTAGTGTTATAGTGCATTTCATGCATTAGTTTTGCATTGTTTACCCCCATTTAATTCAATGTTTTGCACTTAATAGTTGTGATTTACTTATGTTTTATTTTTGTAGGTGCAATTCTATTGATTAGTGCTAAATTGAATTATAAGATGATGTTTAAGGATGAATTGACTTCCTGGAGAAATTTTCAATTTCAGAAGAAGTTTGTTGATAAGGCGTGGGCGCGTGACAGTCGATTTCAGAAGAAGTTTGTTGATAAGGCGTGGGCGCGTGCTATCAATTGCGGACTTGACGTTTTTATTTCTTTTTAAACGTATTTTATATTTTTACTACTCTTGTAAGTTTAGATAAGATTTTAGATATTTTTATCTTTATCCTTTTTAAGAGAACTATAAAAAGGGGAGATAAAGAAGGATGGAGAGGAGAATTAGAATTGGATTATTAATTGTTTTTATCTTTTTTAGGGTTTTCTCTTTTTCTCCATGAGCAACTAAACTTATTTTTCTGGTTGAAGGTTAATGAAGCTTTGATTCACCATTACTGTGAGATCTTTCTTGTGCTTTTAATTGTTTTATTGCTTTTTGAGTATTTGTTTATTCTCTGAATTATTGTCATGATTATCTTTGTTAATTAGATAATTGGCCACTATTTAATTATCAATTTAATCTATTGCTAATTGAAAGATTCATCGTATGAAGATTTTGATGTTTGTGGCAAATAACATAGTAGTGTGTTGTGTTATGAGAATAAATAATCTAATTTAAATGAACCATCGTATGCGTTTGTTAATTAGGATTTGGGCCTCTCTAATTTTTCAGGCTGTCAATTGATTAAATCTTATGATCGTATCTAGGATTGTCTATTGATTAGGGAAATAACCAACGGTCGTACCTTGGTTATCGACTAATTAAGGAGAGATTGGCTATTAGAGTGTCTCAGTAACTATAATCGGTCTATTCATAAGCAATAATGATTTATAGTTGTATCGATGATCAGTAATCGAATCAAAGCTGAATTAATTCCTTCAACCAGAGTTTTTCCATTTTGAATTACACCTTTAATTTGCATTCTTATTAATTTAATTTAATTTTCATTATTGTCAACAATCCCCCAAATTTACATTTTCATTTTAAAAAGGATTTAATAATTACCAATCTCTGTGGACACGACCCTGCTCAATTACTATACACAATTTTGTTAGAGTAAGTATTTATATTTGCTGGCTTCGACACCCATCAAATTTTGGCTCCGTTGCGGGGGATTGGTGTCATTTATTTAATCCTTTATACGCTTTACTTGGTTTATGGTTCGTTCTTCTTGTACAGGTACACTTTCGTTTGATCCTGAAATTGAGAAGACAGCTAGGCGGCTGAGAGAACAGGCAAAGCGAGATAAGCAACAATCCTCGTCACCTTTGTTTTCTGAAACAGATACAGTGTTTGATTTGGTTGAACAAGTTATGGATAGAGCTGCGCCTGCAGAAAGAACTCTTAGAGAGTTAGCTGAACCAGATCTGAATCAGCAACCACTCTGCATTCAATATGCTTACCTGGAGGTAAATTTTGAATTAAAATATGGTCTTATTCATTTATTGCCCAAGTTTCACGGTTTTACAGGTGAAGATCCTCATAAACATCTCAAGGAGTTTCATGTTGTGTGTTCAAGCATGAGGCCTCAAGGTATAAATAAAGAGCAGATTAAGTTGCGAGCTTTTCCTTTCTCTTTAGATGGGCTAGCTAAAGATTGGTTGTATTACTTGCCTCCTGGATCGATTATAACATGGAATGATTTGAAGAAGCAGTTCCTCGAAAAGTATTTTCCTGCTTCAAGAGCTGCCAACATCAGAAAAGACATCTGTGGTATTAGACAACTTCCTGGGGAGACTTTGTATGAGTATTGGGAGTGATTCAAATAATTGTGTGGCAGTTGTCCTCAGCATCAGATTTCTGATCAACTTCTCATTCAATACTTTTACGAAGGACTTTCATTGATGGATAGGAGTATGATAGATGCTGCTAGTGGAGGTGTGTTGGTGAACAAGACCCCTACTCAAGCAAGGGAATTGATCTCAAACATGGCTGCCAATGCGCAACAATTTGGCAATAGACAAGATCTCACTTCGAGGAAAGTGAATGAGGTAAGTACTTCTTCTATTGATCAACGTTTAGATAAACTTACCTCTCTTGTGGAAAAGTTTGTTGTAGGTAATGTGCAACAGGTGAAGACATGTGGCATTTGTTCCAATATGGGTCATTCAACTGATATGTGTCCTACACTTCAAGAAGAACCCTTCGAACAAGCCAATGCAGTTGGAGGATTTCCGGGCATGTCTCAGAGGAGATATGATCCTTATGCACAAACATATAACCCAGGATGGAAGGATCATCCCAACTTCAGCTATGGAGTTAGGCCGTCGGGATTTCAACAACAATACCCACCAAGACAACAATTCCAATCGGTTCCTCCTCAGTCAAACTCCAAGTCAGGTATGTCTCTTGAAGAGATTGTTAAATCACTTGCAACTAACACTCAACAATTTCAGCAGGCAACTACAACAAGCATTCAAAATTTGAAGAACCAAATGAGCCAACTAGCAACTACAGTGAGTCGCTTAGAGTCTTAAGTATTAGGGAGATTGCCTTCACAACCTGAGTTGAATCCAAAGCAAAATGCTAGTGCTATCATCCTTAGAAGTGGGAAGGAGTTGCGAGAGCCTAACAAGAAAGTGACAAAACACTTGGAAAATGAGCTTGAGAAAGAGGAATTGATGCCTCAATCTCAAGATGCGCAGCCCAACAAAGTGAAACCCCTACCTGTGGTGATACCTCCTCTGTTTCCAAGTCGATTTGCAAAATCCAAGAAGGAAGAACAAGAGAGAGACATCCTTGAGACATTTCGTAAGGTTGAGGTAAATATTCCTTTATTAGATGCTATAAAACAAATACCTCGCTATGCTAAATTCCTTAAGGAACTTTGCACCTCCAAGAGGAAGTTGAGAGGAGATGAAAGAGTTCACATGGGTGAGAATGTTTCTGCCGTTCTCCAAAAGAAACTACCTCCTAAGTGCAAGGATCCAGGTATGTTTACTATCCCTTGCAAAATTGGTAGTGTTAGAGTTGAGAAGGCTATGTTAGATCTAGGAGCTTCTATTAATGTCATGCCTCATTCTATTTATTTGTCTTTGAATGTTGGTCCATTAAAAGAAACTGGCGTGATAATTCAACTAGCTGATAGGTCTAATGCATATCCTGATGGGGTGTTAGAAGATGTTTTAGTACAAGTTAATGAGTTGATTTTTCCTGCTGATTTTTATGTACTTGATATGGAAGAGGATAACTCTTCTAATTCTGTTCCAATTTTGTTAGGAAGGCCTTTTCTTAAAACTGCTAGGACTAAAATGGATGTATATAAAGGAACTCTTACTATGGAATTTGATGGAGAGGTTATAGAGTTCAATATGAATGATGCCATGAAATATCCTAGGGATGAACAATCAGTATTTTCTGTGGATGTTATTGATCATTTAGTGCATGAAGTTTTTGATTTGGATGTTGAAGATTCATTAGTAGTTGCTTTAAACAACAACTTGGGCCTCAAGGGATTACAAAAGGATGAAAGAGAGTTTGTTTTAAATTCTGCATTTCAAGAGATCATTTTTAATTAAATTCTTTGAGAACTTTAACCCTTAATGTGTCTTATATTGAATTACCTACCTCTCATGCAAAACTTCTGCCTTCTATTTTGCAAGCACAAAAAATAGAGCTTAAACTGTTGCCGAGTCATCTAAAGTACCTATTTTTAGGAGATGGTGAGACACTTCCGGTGATCATCTCTTCAAAGCTTAGTGCTTTAGAAGAAGAAAAGCTTATAAGAGTGCTAAATGATTGTAAAAAGGCTATTGGATGGACAATTGTTGATATTAAAGGAATAAGCCTATCCACATGCATGCATAGAATATTGTTGGAGGAAGATGTCAAGCCTTCGATACAAGCTCAACGCCGTTTGAATCCACTCATGATGGAAGTAGTGAAGAAAGAAATTTTGAAACTTCTTGATGCAGGTATAATTTATCCAATTTCGGATAGCAAATGGGTAAGTCCGGTACAAGTGGTGCCAAAGAAAACTGGTATAACAGTTGTTGAGAGTCCCGATGGTGAGTTAGTATCCACCCGAGTTCAAAATGGGTGGAGGGTTTGTATTGATTTTAGAAAGCTTAATTCACTCACTAGGAAGGATCATTTTCCCATTCCTTTTATTGATCAGATGCTTGAAAGGTTGGCAGGAAAATCTCACTTTTGTTGTCTTGATGGTTATTCAGGTTTTCATCAGATATCAGTGGCGCCTGAAGATCAAGAAAAGACTACCTTCACATGCCCTTTTGGAACCTTTGCGTATCGGCGTATGCCATTTTGTCTTTGCAACGCCCCAGCCACTTTTCAGAGGTGCATGGTCAGTATTGTTTCAGACTATGTGGAGAATATCATAGAGGTATTTATGGACGATTTTACAGTTTACGCTGATTCTTTTGATGATTGTCTATATAATTTGAAGAAAGTGCTTGAAAGATGCATTGAAACAAATCTTGTCTTGAATTATGAAAAATGTCATTTTATGGTAGATCAGGGTATTATTTTGGGTCATGTAGTCTCTGCTAAAGGAATTGAGGTAGATAAAGCTAAAATAGATGTTATTAAATCTTTACCTTATCCCACATGTGTCCGGGAAGTTCGTTCTTTTCTTGGTCACGCAGGTTTTTATCGACGCTTTATCAAGGATTTTTCAAAGATAGCTCAACCTTTATGCAAGCTTCTTCAGAAAGACGCGGCGTTTGATTTTGATGAGGAATGTAAGGCAGCATTTGATAAGCTCAAGGAGTTATTGACTTCATCTCTAATTATACAGCCACCTGACTGGAACCTCCCATTTGAGATAATGTGCGACGCCAGTAACTACGCTGTTGTTGCCGTTCTTGGACAAAGGGTTGGAAAAGCTGCCATGTTATATATTACGCTTCAAGGACACTTGATAGTGCTCAGTGCAATTACTCAACAACGGAAAAAGAACTTTTAGCTATTGTTTTTGCTTTAGAAAAGTTCCGTTCATATTTATTGGGTACTAAAGTGATTGTTTATTCTGATCATGCAGCTCTTAGATATTTGCTCGCCAAGAAGGAAGCGAAACCAAGACTTATCCGCTGGATCTTACTACTTCAGGAGTTCAACTTGGAGATCCGTGACAAGAAGGGAGCAGAGAACTTGGTTGCAGACCACCTTAGTAGACTGACCTCGAGTGAAGAAGCAACACCTTTGAAAGATGATTTCCCAGATGAACATCTTTTTGTCACTCAAGGTATAGTGCCTTGGTATGCTGACATTGTCAATTATTTAGTTACAAGAATACTGCCTAGTGATCTAACGAGGGCTCAAAAAGATAAGATTAAAAGTGATGCTAAGTATTATGTTTGGGACGACCCGTACTTGTGGAAACATTGCTTTGATCAAGTAATTAGAAGGTGTGTATCCGAATATGAAATTCCTTCTATTCTTCAATTTTGTCACTCATATGCATGTGGAGGTCATTTTGGTCCCAAGAGGACAGCATCTAAGGTGTTAGAGTGTGGTCTATTTTGGCCTTCTTTGTTTCGTGATTCATATATGTTTTGCAAATCGTGTGAGAATTATCAAAAGACGGGTAATTTAAGTCATAGGAATCAAATGCCACTTACTCCTATTCTTGTGTGTGAAATATTTGATGTGTGGGGCATAGATTTTATGGGACCCTTTCCTTCATCTTTTGGCAATGTTTACATTCTTTTAGCTGTAGATTATGTTTCTAAGTGGGTAGAGGCTAAAGCCACTCGGACTGACAATGCTAAAGTTGTTGTAGATTTTGTCAAGTCTCATATTTTTGCTAGATTTGGTGTACCGAGAGCGGTGATAAGCGATAGAGGCACTCATTTTTGTAATCGGATGGTGGAGGTTTTGTTCAGGAGATATCATGTCACCCACCAAGTGTCTACTGCCTATCATCCACAGATAAGCGAATAAGCAGAGATATCAAACAGAGAAATCAAGTCTATCCTTGAAAAGACGGTTAATCCAACTCGAAAGGATTGGAGCTTGCGACTTGATGATGCATTGTGGGCGTATCGCACTGCGTATAAAACCCCCATAGGTATGTCCCATTACCGTTTAGTATTTGGTAAGCCTTGTCACTTACCTGTAGAGATTGAGCACAGAGCGTACTGGGCGGTTAAGCAATGTAATATGCGGATGGATGAGGCGGGAAAGCAGAGGAAGTTGCAGCTGCAAGAGTTGGAGGAGATTTGAAATGAGTCCTACGAGAGTTCGCGACTTTACAAGGAGAGGATGAAGACATTTCATGACAAAATGATTTGGAGAAAAGAGTTCTCTATTGGTAAAAAAGTTCTCCTTTTTCATTCTAAACTTAAACTTTTTCCTGGTAAATTACGCTCTCGATGGGTTGGACTTTTTATTGTTACTAATGTTTTTTCTCATGGTGCAGTCGAGATTCGAAGTCTTACCTCTGACAAAATTTTTAAGGTTAATGGTCATCGCTTAAAACCTTTTTATGAAGGTTTTTCAGTGAATATTGTGGAGGAAGTGGCCCTTGAGAGCCCTATTTATAGAGATTGAGGCATAAATATGTATAGCCGAAGACATAAAACAAAGGCGCTTTTTGGGAGGCAACCCAAAGGATTTAATATTTATTTTAAATTTTTATGCATTTTTTTATTTTTGGTTTTGATTTAGATTGTTTAAATAATATCTATACTTATTTTGGCCAGAAGAAATTTTTGGTTAAGGCGTGCCCATGCCTTAACTAATAAGTACTTCTGCCTTTAGTTTATTACAGTATGTTATAAGGCGTGCCCACGCCTAAACTAATAAGTATTTCTGTTTTTAATTTATTAAAGTAGTTGTTAAGGCTTGCCCATGTGCTTAATAAAAAAGTTCTTCTGTAATTTTTAGAGCTTTAAGTGCTTATTTTTATCTTTATTTTAAAAAAAAAAAAAGAACTGATTTTGTGCTTCAATTTTCAGCAACCACAAGTTGTTTCCATCACTCTTCACGACTCCCAGCCACCTTCTCACGAGCTCAAGCCGTGCACGCCATCCGCTATCGAATCCACACCAGCAATCATCGTCCAGATCCGTTCCTGCAGCAACCCGCGAGATCCACCACGATCTGCGAGCCAAACCCCAAAATTTATCATAGCTGCACGATCCGCAACATCACAGCAGCGCTCAGGTCACGCACCACCTGCGCACGCAACTCCACCAGCACTCAAATCCGCTCCAGATCCGTCAACCTGCAGCGGCTACGATTTCCTTCTTCAAGCAACTGAGATTTCCAGTAACCCGCGAGTCAGATCTAATCCAGCCGCCCACGAGCTCCAACCGACCACAACCTGTGACCCGCGTCGAGATCCAGCCGCCCCCATCCATTTCAGTCCGCCACAGCCACGACCTATTTCTCATCAAACCCGCGACGTCACAGCTCCAACAACCCACCAGCAACTTGTGAGCAACGATCAAGATCCAGTCTCGTACCAGCGCGCGCGCAATTACCAGTAGTCAAGACCGATATCCAGCCACCTCTCCATAACCCGCGAGATTACAGCCATTCTCCAGAATCCAGTTCAGCCACCACTCCCCACGCTTGATCCGTTCTAGCAACCGCGCACGCCACTCTCAACAATTTATCACAGCTGTAACATCACCAGAACCGCCACAACCCATTTGCACATCAACCCGTGTGCGGCAGCAGTCCGTTTAAGCATACAACCTGTGAGTTTAAACAATGCCGAAAAGGAAAGCCACAACTTCCAAGTCACCAGCGGTTAAAAAGAAAACTATCGCAACAAAATCTAAGGCTGCCGCTGCCGCTCCCGCCACAGTGTCATGGAACACAGTTTCTAATTCGCGCCAAGCAGTAAAAAAGAGGTCGAAACATGGGAAGGGGAAAAGTGTTTTGCCGCTTGCTGAATCCAATCTCGGAGGGTGCCTCACATTCACCACTCAACAGGAGAAAGAGAGGTACAAAGATATTTACAAGCGGCAAATACTTCCAGCTAAGTATATTCATTATCCGACTCTTGAAAAGTTGAATGTCAAGGAAAATTTTAATTCTTTAATTGATAAGATTGGTTTCCACAAGTTTATTGATATTGAAATTTTAGGTTATGTTGAATTGATTAGGGAATTTTATTCTACTTTTCAATTTAATATACCGGATGAGTTTACTTTGCATACTCCGAATGTTATAAAGTTTAGGTTAATGGGACGTAATTTCTCGCAATCAATTACAGATTTTAACCTAGCTTTAGGATTCATTGATGATGATTATTCTTTTAGTGATGAATATTTAGGGACAACTTGTGACTTTAACGAAGAATTTGAGCCTTATCGTCTTTGGCATGATTTATCTTTGGATAACAAGGCCTATGATCCGAGTAAATCAAAGAGTTCATTTTTGCGTGATCCTGTTTAAAAATGTGTGCAACGATTTTTAGCATATAATTTTTTAGGGAAGAAAGACAACTCGTTGGTTTTCTCCAAAACTGAGTTTTATTTTATTTGGTGCATGTTGAATGATGTGAAGTCTAATTTAGGTTTTTGGTTAGCAGATCAATTTCAAAATGTGCTTAAAAGGTTTAGAACTTTATTTTTGGGTCCATACATAACTCTGTTAGCTGTAAACCTATGTGTGCTTGATCTTGACAATCATAATTTGCATTCTGCTTGCAAAAAGGAATTTTTGGATATACCTTTGTTTGAAAGAACAGGTATGGTGGAATTCAAGGCGGGGAAATTCCAGTTTACTGAACCAGGACCCACTCAACTTCCAAAGAAGCTTTATGCTAGAAGTGGTGTTACCTCTGATGATGATGAGTTTGACGACTATACTGCTGCCCCACTAACAATTCCTTCTACTTCTGTACCATCTTTGAGCACTCAGTTGGAGAAAATCGAGCACAAGTTGAACAAACTAGAGCAAAATTTGGGAGCGTTCTTCGAGAGCGTGGGATTTAGCCCACCATTTTCGCCAAGCCCATAGACGATATGGGGACAATTCAGGGACGTTTTCTTTGCCTTTAATCTTTTTGTCCCTATGCTTTATTTCGTTATGTGAATTGTGACTATCATACATTAGGGACAATGTATGTTTCTGGTGTGGGGGAGTGATTTTTACAATATTATTGTTTGGAAGTGTTATTTTGTTGTTTTTGAGATGATTTTGAATATCATTCTTGGTTGCGTCATTTTTTTCTTTCTTTTCTTTTATGAAATCGTTTTTGTTTCATTCTGCTCATCCTCGAATGATTTTGGAGTTAGTGTTATTTTTCTTGGATGTGAGTTGAGATGCATGAATAGATTCGAGTTTTGATTAGTTTGGTCTTGGTTGCTTAAATGAGTAACTCACCACTATTGATAGTTGATTCATTTGATGAGTGTGCATGATTTGATGGCAAATTCACCAACTTTGAGAGTATTTGAGCCTATGAGCAACCACTTTGCTCTAATTATTTTTGTTGAGTGAATATCAATCTTAGTTTGTCTATTCTAGAACTTGCTTTGTTATGCATGTTGAAGCCGCATTACGGGATTTTATGCATTAAAATGATAAGGGCAAACCTCTTTCCATTTTTCTATTTTCACATTTCTTTTCTTTTTCTCCACTCGAAGATCTTTATTTGTTTTAATTTGTTACCTTTGTTTGATCCTTAACCATCTATTTCTCTACATCTACTTACCCATTTACCTATTTTTTTAGCCTTAATTTGAGGGGATTTTTGAACTCATTGTTTTGGATATATTTTGTTGCTTTTGCTACCTTGAATAAAAGTTTCTCAATTAAATCAAGTTGTATTATGCTTGAATAAAATTGTGCAAGATTCATCGAAAAAAAATGAAAAAAAAAAAAATCTTGACGACTTAAGTAGCAATAAACATTTTGATGTCATAAGGTTCATTCAATGGGTTCATTCTTCTCATTTTGATATCTTTTTCTTCTATAGACCTTTCTTTTTCATTCAATCCATTAGCCCCATTACAACCCTATTAAGGCCCTTAGATTTTTTGCATTTAATTCATGTTTTGTGATTGAGATGTGATATATGACCAAGCTTATGGTAATAGCATTCTTTGATTTGATTTGAGTGCATAAATGATACCCTAAACACTTTGAGTGCATGGAGTGAAATCAATGCGAGGGCTATTAAATTTTGTTGCACTTGGATTTTGAAAAGATTGTCTTGGTGGTTGAGTGACTTTATGCTAGCTTCTGAGATTCTATGCTTTGAAATCCTTGTCTCTTGAATGTTGATTGACTTAAATCCTTGAGGTGTGCTTGCTTAAGATAATTTTTGGATGAGTTGGAATGAGAATTGAGTGAAGATTTGGGATTATTCTTGAGTTATATGCTTGAGGACAAGCATTATCTTGGTGTGGGGGAATTTGTTATAGTGCATTTCATGCATTAGTTTTGCATTGTTTACCCCCCTTTAATTCAATGTTTTGCACTTAATAGTTGTGATTTACTTATGTTTTATTTTTGTAGGTGCAATTCTATTGATTAGTGCTAAATTGAGCTATAAGATGATGTTTAAGGATGAATTGACTTCCTGGAGAAATTCTCAATTTCAGAAGAAGTTTGTTGATAAGGCGTGTGCGCGTGACAGTCGATTTCAGAAGAAGTTTGTTGATAAGGCGTGGGCGCGTGCTATCAATTGCGGACTTGACGTTTTTATTTCTTTTTAAACGTGTTTTATATTTTTACTACTCTTGTAAGTTTAGATAAGATTTTAGATATTTTTATCTTTATCCTTTTTAAGAGAACTATAAAAAGGGGAGATAAAAAAGGATGGAGAGGAGAATTAGAATTGGATTATTAATTGTTTTTATCTTTTTTAGGGTTTTCTCTTTTTCTCCATGAGCAACTAAACTTATTTTTCTGGTTGAAGGTTAATGAAGCTTTGATTCACCATTACTGTGAGATCTTTCTTGTGCTTTTAATTGTTTTATTGCTTTTTGAGTATTTGTTTATTCTCTGAATTATTGTCATGGTTATCTTTGTTAATTAGATAATTGGCCACTATTTAATTATCAATTTAATCTATTGCTAATTGAAAGATTCATCGTATGAAGATTTTGATGTTTGTGGCAAATAACATAGCAGTGTGTTGTGTTATGAGAATAAATAATCTAATTTAAATGAACCATCGTATGCGTTTGTTAATTAGGATTTGGGCCTCTCTAATTTTTGAGGCTATCAATTGATTAAATCTTATGATCGTATCTAGGATTGTCTATTGATTAGGGAAATAACCAACGGTCGTACCTTGGTTATCGACTAATTAAGGAGAGATTGGCTATTAGAGTGTCTCAGTAGCTATAACCGGTCTATTCATAAGCAATAATGATTTATAGTTGTATCGATGATCAGTAATCGAATCAAAGCTGAATTAATTCCTTCAACCAGAGTTTTTCCATTTTGAATTACACCTTTAATTTGCATTCTTATTAATTTCATTTGATTTTCATTATTGTCAACAATCCCCCAAATTTACATTTTCATTTTAAAAAGGATTTAATAATTACCAATCTCTGTGGACACGACCCTGCTCAATCACTATACACAATTTTGTTAGAGTAGGTATTTATATTTGTTGGCTTTGACACCCATCATCTAGTTTGAAATCAAAATGCATATAATATGTTTATGTGATTTTTGTGAAAAATGTGATTAGTTCACTTGTTTCTTCTTGAAATTGATTTTGACTTTAAATTTACTTCTAATTTAAATTGATTTTGACTTGAAATTTATGTCTAATTTTTTTGTAATGCGAAATTTTAGTTGCTATTATCATTTTTCATTAATAAATTATTCAACATTAATATCATTTTGAGTGCTTCTTTATGCCAGATGGGACTATATATGTCATCCTTAACATTCTACAGTAATCTTGTTACTGCCAATGTAATGCAACTAGCTAGTGTTCAAATAAAACATAATAAATATCAAATCAAGGTAAATCAATACTATAAATGGCATCACATTTTCTAAACTAATGAATATCTTCATAAAGTAATAATTAATGAATTAAGACTAATTAATATTTTTTTAATTAATTTATTGAAATTTTACTGTATTTGGCTCCCTTAGTCTTGGTTTAGTAATGAAACAAATTTCTTTTTTCAAATCCTAAAAGAAGTAAGGTTTAATTTTACGATTGTAATAAATTAAGATCAAAATAATGGAAACTTGTTGTAAGTTATTTCAAAAAGGAATTGTACGCAAGGTTTTCTTAGGATTACTTTTGATGCTAATGAAATAGGATATTAAAAGAGTTACAACTCTTTTAACTTAACTATTTAATTTAGTCTACACATAAAATAAGTTCAAAATTAATTGCACCATTTAATAACTTTTTACCTTTCGAATTACTGGCACCATTTTCGTTAATGGTCGGGTTCCTTTCTCTCCATTCTTATTGGTCCGAAATGGTCACTGGAATTTGACAACACTACTTCTATTCCAATTACATATTTAAATGGGACATTAATGTGTATTAAGTCTTATTCTATTTGTATATTTGGGACCAAAATTAAGACTAATTTCAGACTGTTGAAAATCTCATCCCATCCCAATTATCACAAGAGTGGGACTATTGGCACCCCTACAAATGTCTCTTAAAACCCCATTCATTATTTTATAATTTTAACCTTGATTTAAATTTTATAATAGGATAATTTCTAATTAAAACTCCACTCAAAAATAAAATAATTTTTTCTCTGAAAAAAATCAACATTTTAGAAATTAAAAAGGTTGTTTTTTCCTTTAATTTTTAAGTGAGGAATTTACCATTGATGGCTGTAATGTGGAAAAGAAAATCCTTTAGCTTTTTATTTTGAATGGAAGAAACCTCAATGTTGAAATGGGGCTTAAAAATAAAAATAAATAAAAATTAGAGAGTAGGGCTTGTACTAATAAATTTTGATTAAGGGTAGTTTTGTCATTAATAAAGGTGTTAAAAGAATTTTATATTCTTTCAAAATATTTAAGTGGGGTTAATATAGAAAATGGGTGTCTAGAGATATTCAGAGAGGTTCCAATAGTCCCACTCTCATCACAAATGTCCCGATTGCCCCACTTAATCAATATTTTAATTTCTATTAGCATACTTAAGAAGAGTTAGTTTAAACTTTTCATATATTAATATAATTATGTTTATATTAACAACTCAATTGACAATAAAAAGAACACTTCCAATACCATTAAAAACGTAAAGAATATAAGATATTGTTGATTGATAATATACAATTAATAATGTTAAAGGAAAAACAATTTTAAAGACATTATCAACTAAATAATTGGGAGGATTGGAATTTCGAAATAAATCCCAATCCCATCCTAAATTAACCATTGGGATCAATTTCGATTCCAAATCCCGATGCTTTTAAAATTAGTCTTAATAATGCGGATCAATCACATCCCAATTAATATGGAATCCTGAATCCCTATTGGAATTTGAGATTTTTTGCCATCCTTAAACGATAGTGCAACAAACTCTTATACAAACTGATGTAGCATAATTTAATGAGTAAATATCAAGCTAAAAATTAATTTTCAAATTTTTTTTGTACAAACCAATAAGTCATAATTTAATTGTTTGGATTAAATGATGTCAAATGAGTTTGTTGTAATAAATATTGTCATAGTAAAATGATAGTATTGAAGAGGCATTCATTTAACGATTAATAAACTAAAAAGGTAAAATTACAAATCTACTTATACTAATATGATTTAAAACTGCTCAAATTGTTGGATTTTTTAATCTCGTATTGTTGGATTCTTAATTCAATGTTGGGGTTATATGTGAATAATTATTTGTTGCAGAAGGTCATATAAGGTTAAGCCTAATTAAAAGTGCTCTATTAAGGTTTTCGGTATTGTGGGCTTTAATCTATTTAATGAGATATGGGCCTTTAATGTGTAGAGACTCAATAGTATTCTAATTCTATGATGAGTAGAATTAGGAATATCCAGTGACAATAGGAAATAGTTATCTATATAAGTGGTCATGGTCCCCAAGTCACAAGTATCTTTTCCATTCTTTCTGACATGCCATCTTTAGAGAGAGAGAGCGTGGAGAAACTTAAAGGATTCTCTAGGAGAATGTGTAGACCTAGAAGACCAACCACACAATCCTATAGAGGAATTAAGCATTATGGATTTAGGTACGCTTCCACATATTTTTCTTATTGATTCTTGGTGATACAACATGAATATTTTAGGTTATAGGTGATGGTTTTCACTAAAGGTTTTCTTATCCCAATACAAATAACACAATTATAGTAAAACTAGAATAACAAGTAAAACTTAGAAAACATGCTGTAAGAGTTTTTTCCTTCACATTTTGTCCTTGGAAAAGAGATGTTCATGAAATTTAAGATTTCTCCGGACAGGTTTAATGTTATCATCAATATTCAATCTTTGGGATTTCCATTTATCTGTTTTCAAACTTAAATCGAACAAGTTTTCTCCCTCAGACTTCTAGAGTTATCAATAATTAAATGATTAAGGATTAATTGGTCAGGTAAAATGTGTGATAACTATAGTGGTTTGCAAATTAGACCTCAATTATTAAAATGACAAATCTAGCTACATTCTATGGTGATGATAGTACTATTTGGTATAGAGATAATGTATCTTTTAAGACACAATTACGATAAAAAAAAAACTATAATTATAAAATAAAATATGATAATTTGTAGTAAATATAAATTCTAAGTAATAATTTTAAAAAAAATGGTAAAAATGTTGTAGGTTTTTCATCATGCTAGTGCGAGATTAAATCAAATAGCTTCCAAACCACAACATCATTCAAATGGTTGGTTAAGTAACATATATGGTAACCACAAGACATTGTACCCTATTAGGAGAACTTGCATCCTTAATTTTGAGGGTATAATTATTGATGTTAAGATTTTATTCTCTTCCCATTAAAAAGGAGGGATAGATATCTTCCCACAGGTATGTGTAGAGCTCATATGTCCCCTAATTGTTGATGGGGTAGATATATCACTATATTATGGGTTGTAATATAATACAAATGATTTAGGCTAGTATAAACAGATCCTTGATTGTAAATAATGATGTAAAATATTAGCAGAACTCTAATTGAATTAAAAGAACTAACCTATGTGTAGGGAGAAAAAAAGAATTAGATAAAGGTTGTGGTTAAAATTGTTAGCCATGTCGATGCTAAGACCAATAAACACTATAAGGCATGTTTTTATGCGTAAAATATGAAGAGTGTCATTTGATATGGTATATTTGGTTGAATAGATTAAACCAAATAGGATTGGACATGATCAATATTTAGTTATAGGTAAGTTGTTTCATCATTTGCTCTCGGAAAATGCACAAGTTCCTCTGACTGATGCCAAGAAGCTACATAATTAGGATGGTCAAGTTACCATTTCTCAAAACTTTATTTACCGTTGAGCATGATGGTGATTTAGAGAGCTAAGTATATAACAAAGTCAAAAAATAATTGGAAATATATAAAAACTTGAAGTTGTGAAACAACTACAATTTTAAAAGGAACCAAAATACTTAAAAGGCTCAAAATTATACAATATAGAACTTACTAGTTCTAGGATTTGGAATCTCATATGGCTTTGTCTTTTTTGAAGTATAAAATTAAATGTGTGCCCCTGTAAAATTCCCAGCTAGGACCAATTAAAGAGACATTAAATTAAAATTGGGTTTGTAAATAATGAATGTTTCATTGAGCTTACTAAAACATAATTCAAGGGTTTAGATTATATCAGTGAATACAACAAAGGATAACAAAATTATATTACATCCTTGTCTTCATTTAATTCCTTTGGTGACTCACATCCTTATCTTGTAGTGTTCTTAGTTGTTCTAGGGCAAAACCTTCTAAAGGCTCTTATATCAACCATATAATTGAGAGCACTTTTGATCATCAAAAGGGAACCATCTGATTTACAGAAAAAGTTTCAATTATGGCTTCCCCGCCAAAACCATTTCATTCGAGCATTCTGTAGAACACTTACGAACATGTATCAACACCTTATTTTTTTACTGTTACGGAAGTTGTATATGATGTCAAAAAAGATGAACGGTGGGCACCACTCTTCTACCACCATAATTTTACAATGAAGAAAAGAAGAAAGAAGAATAAAAAAGAAGAAGAAGAAGAAGAAGAAAAGAGAGCTGAAATCTTTAAAAGAAATGTAATAAAATAATAATATTATTATTTTAATTAAAAAAGGAGAGGAAATGAAAATGAAGCCTATAAGTAGAAGGCTTTGTTCCCCCCTCTACATGCAATTCTTCAATTAATTTTTCTCTTTTTTATAGAGAAATTAAGAGTTGAGAGTGTCAAAACTTTAAGCTCTTGTTTCAATGACTTAAGCGATTGGATGTATTGGAAATCTGGGTAGTGAGTCAAAAATATTAAAATACTTGTAATCCTCACTTCATTAGTAAAATATTTTCTTTCTGTCTTCACCAGTGGACGTAGCTTAAAAGCCAAACCATGTAATTTTTAGTGTGCTCTCTTTGTGCTTGCTCTTTATTTTCTTTCCAATTTCATTTTATCTGTGGCGCTATTTCACCGATTAATCTCCTAACAATGGTATTAGAGCTATTGGTTGTATTCTTACATTGTTGGGTTATTGTTCACGTATACGGCATTGTTTACATAAACGATTATTGTTCACGTAAAATGGTGGGAGCTAATCCTAGTAAAGGTATGTCATAGTGAAAAGTGATTGTGGTAAAAAAAAAAAAAAGAAGTTCACAACAGAAATAATTTTTTATTGTGGAAAATGAAGATGAAAGCTATCTTGAGAAAAAATAATTGCTTAGTAGCAATTGGCGATTGGCCCATGGAGATGATTAATGATGCCTAGTAGAACGAGATAGATGGTAATGCAATTGCTGATTTACATTTAGCACTAGTGCATAAAGTATTATCTAGTGTGGTAGAGAAAAAGATAGTAAAGGAAACATCGGTACTCCCACAAAGATATACGAGGACTAATTGCTACACAATAAAATTTTCTTAAAAGAAAACGTTACACTTTTCAATGGCAAAATGTACATCGGTGACCAACTATATCAATACCTTCAAGACTTTATTTTCACAACTCAGAACCTTGAGTCACAAAATAGAGAAAAATGAACATACAAAGCTTTTATTTCAAAGTCTACTGGATTCATATGATCAACTTATCATCAATCTGATGAACAATGATCAAGTAAATAGTTTAGTCATCGATGATGTTGCAGCTTTCATATTAAATGAGGACAGTAGGTGGAAAAAGAATGTCAATGGAATGTGGCCTCAGTGGGAGTCATAATCATAGTAAACCAAAATCTATAAGTAAAAAGAATGTCAAATGCTATAATTGTGGCATGAAAGGACATGTCAATAAAAGAGTGTTGAAAAAACAACCCGATTGGAGATAATAAATCTAAGTCATCAAATGTTCAAGGGCGTGTATCAAGTATCTCAAATGAAGGTGAAATTCTCTACAGCAAGGCAACAATAAATGTTGCAGAGGGCAGGAAATGATGAGCTAACGTTTGGCTTATAGACTCAAAAGTAACATAGCACATAAGCTTTGGGAGAGAATAGTTCCACAAATATGAACATTTCTCAGGTGGATTTTTATACATGGGTGATGATCATGTCTTGGAGGTCACTGGTATTAATACTATCAAAATAAAATGTTTGATGGTACAGTTTGCACAATTGAGGATGTACAATATGTTAAAGGTCTGAAGAATAATCTATAGTCTTTAAGATGAGTAGATAGTCTTAGTTGTAAAACTTATGTTGAAAACACAGTTACGAAAATTGCCAAAGGAACGCCTGTATTGATTAAGGTAGAAAATATTAGTGCTAATCTATTCATGCTTAAATGGGAAACACTACACGAAGTTGATGCATGTGTTGCTTCCAATGGAGAAGAGGCACTGATGTGGCATCTTTATCTTAGCCACATGTTGGAATAAGGTTTTAAGATTATCCCTGAATGAAAGTTGTTTTCGAGGCTCAAATCAGTGAACCTACTTTTTTACGAACATTGTGTTACAAGTAAATAACATAAATCGAAATTTAGTAGATCTGTTGCCAGAATTAAATGCATTCTAGACTTAGTTCATTTTGACGTTTGGGAATAGTCGGATATGTCCATGGGAGGTACAAAGTACTTGGTAACTTCCATTGATTATTACTCAAGGAGATGTTAGGTGTATCCAATCAAGAAAAAGTCACATGTATTTTCAGTATTCAAGGAATACAAAGCGTAGGTAAACTCGAATCTAAAAAAAGGATCAAGTGTTTGAGGACAGATAATGGTAGATAGTTTACAGATACTAAGTTTTTTACATACTGTAAATAAGAAGGTATCTAGACACAGTTCAGAGTGGCATACACTCTTCAATAAAATGGAGTGGCAGAAAGGATGAATAAAACTCTTAAAAAAAGAATAAGAGCTATGTTGAGGATTGCTGGTCTATCCAACTTATTCTGGGCTAAAGCAGCCAGAATTGCCTGTTATGTGGTTAATCGGTCTCCATCAACAGTAATTGATTTGAGACATCGATGGAGATATGGACAAAAAAGCCAATTGATTACTCTCATTTGCATACATTGGGATATCCTGTGTATGTAATATATAATGCTTAAGAAAGAACAAAGTTGGATCCAAAATCTAAGAAGTGTACCTTCTTGGGGTACACTGATAGAGTGAAGGGGTATTGTCTATGAATCTCATTGGCCACAAAATTGTCATCAGTAGAGATGTTATCTTTATAAAAGATTAATTATAAAGGAGAAATAAGGATGATAGTACTGTAAAGGAAAAGTTAGAGACTACACCAATATATGTTGAAAATAATTTAGAAAAAGAAGATTCAGATTCTTTTGAAATAGCACTAGAGCACGAGGAACAATAACAAGTTGAGTTTGAGGCTCCAGAAGTTCATCAATTAACTCGTGAGAGAAGATCCCCAACTTGGCACTCGGATTATGTTATAGAGATCAATGTTGCATAATGTCTTCTAACAAAGGATGGAAGGCCATCAACTTTTTATAAAGCTTTAAATAGTCCATATGTTGCTTTATGGATGATAGTAATACAGGAAAAAATTAAGGCTCTATACAAGAATAAGACATAAGAACTTGTACAACTACCTCGTGGAAGAAAAGCCATTAGTAACAAGTGGGTCTACGAGATCAAACATGATGAAAATGACCAAGTAGAGTGGTATCATGCTAAATTGGTGGTGAAAGGATATGTTCAGAAAGAAGGTATTGACTTCAATGAGATATTTTCTCCAATAGTTTGACTCACGACTGTCAGACTAGTCTTTAAAATGTGTGCTACCTTTAACCTACATCTAAAGTAATTAGATGTGAAACTACATTTATTTATGGAGAACTTGAAGAAGAAATTTATATGCGCCAACCAGAAGGTTTTGCTGAAATAGGCAAAGAGAACTTAGTTTGTAGGTTGAACAAATCTCTATGTAGCCTTGAACAATCGTCGAGGTGTTTGTATAAGAGATTTGATTACTTCATTATGAGCTTTGGATACAACACACTTAGTTCAAACAATTATGCATATTACAAAAGGTTTGAAGATAATGATTTCATTATTTTGCTGTTGTATGTGGATGACATGTTGGTAGCAGGCCCCAACAAAGATTGAATCCAAGAATTAAAGGCACATTTGGTTAAGGAGTTTACACTAAAGCACTTGAGATCAGCAAACAAGATTCTAGGGATGCAAATCTACCGAAACAGAAATAACAGAAAGATTTGGCTTTTTTAGAAGAATTATTTGAAGAAAATCTTCTGGTGCTTTGGTATGCAAGATTTTAGGCCAATTTCTACCATACTTTTTATTAATATCAAGTTATCCTTAAGTATATGTGTTAGCAATAAAGCAGAGAGGAAAGAGATTTCTCGAGTATCGTATACATTAGTAGTGGAAAGTTTGATGTTTACTATGATTTGTACAAGACCAGATATTGCATAAGTAGTGGGAGCAGTTAGTAGATACACGACGAATCCTGATAGAGAGCATTAGAAAGTTGTGAAGAGGATCTGAGATAAATCAGAGGAGCCTCAGATGTTGCATTATGTTATGGAGGATAAGAATTTACTGTTAGGGGCTACATGGATTTAGATTTTGTAAGAGATTTTGATAAAAGAAAATCCACTACTGGCTGTGTGTATACACTTGCAGGAGGTGTTGTGAGCTAGGTTTCAAAATTACAGACCATTGTGCCTTTATCTACAATGGAAACAAAATAATGGTAGCTACACATGCTTGCAAGGAAGCTATTTGATGCAAAGGTTATTGGAAGTGCTCAGGTACAAACAAGAAAAAAATTCTATGTTTTGTGGCAGTCAAAGTGCCTTGTACATTGGAAGGAATCTAGCCTTTCATTTTAGGACAAAGCACCTAGGGGTTTAGTATCACTTCATTCGAGAAGTAGCGGAAGATGAAAATGTAGATTTGTAGAATATCTATACTAAGAAAAACCTAGCAGATGCTTTGACCAAGCTAATAAATGTTGATAAGTTTGTATGGATTAGACTCTCGTGTGGCCTAGCGAAAACATAAGTAATATGACAATGGCGAAATAGAAAGGATGGTATGGAGATATGATTGTTAAAAAAGAAAAGGAGAAAGAAGAAGAAGAAAAAAGAGCCGAAATCTTTTAAAAAATACAAAAAAATAATAATATTATTCTTTTAATTAAAAAAGGAGAGGAAATGAAGCCTATAAATAGAAGGCTTCATTCCCTTCCCCCTCTGCATCCAATTCTTCAATTGATTTTTCTCTTT
Organism: Luvunga scandens; assembly: GCA_030449905.1. NCBI lineage: Eukaryota > Viridiplantae > Streptophyta > Magnoliopsida > Sapindales > Rutaceae > Luvunga > Luvunga scandens. Next base: position 1,434,798 of record JASUUG010000284.1, read on the forward strand.
TTTACAAAGAAATTAAGAGTTGAGAGTGTCACAGCTTTAAGTTCTTATTTTAGTGATTTGAGAAATTGGGTGTGTTGGGGTTCTGGATAGTGCATAAAAAATATTATAATACTTGTAATCCTCATTTTAGTAATACAATATTTACCTTTTGTCTTTGTCCATGGATGTAGGCTAAAAGTCGAATCATGTAATTTCTGGTGTCCTCTCTTTATGCTTGTTTTTCATTTTCTTTCTAATTTCATTTTAATTGTGGCTCTCCTTCACCCATTAATTTCCTAATATATGATACAATAAACTTGACGACCACATGTCTCAAATTGATATTCATTTTTAATTTTCTATTATTATTATAGAGCATGTCATTTTTCTAGATTTAGTTTCTAATTTTCTATTATTATTACAACCCCAAGAGTGCCTCCAAATTGGAACAGAGCATGTCATTTATTTATATAAGCAACAACTATAAATAAAGTTTGTACAAAATAGAGAAGCATGAAAAAACACTACAACCATCTTGATTCATGTCTCCAATACCACGTTGGCTATAGATGCTTCAATATTCAATAATTGTGTGTTGATAATAAGAAAGAACTGCAAATAATGCTTGCACAAAGCTTAGTAGAAGTAGGAAAACAACAGTAAGAAAGGAGATGATTGCTTATGAAGTGTTGAAATAATTGTGCCTCAACTTGGCATTCCATTAGGGCATAACACAACTTATTTTGTTGAAGTAATGGCTATCATTGTGATAAGCATTGTGATACGGCAATGTTTTACCTTGGGTGTTGTGGTTTAAGTAGGTCATGAGATAGACATGAGTTTGACTTTGAAACTTTATAAAGCTTTATAAAGCTTCAAAATTGGGGCAATAGCTTGTGGTCATTTGTGAGTAGCCTTTCTAATTTATTTTCTGTCCATTACAACGTGTAATCTTTCTGTGCAATTTGGGTTAGCTAGTTTGTTGCTATATTAATTATTTAAGTTGGCAAATGAGGCAGGTTGTTACGTGTGCTGTGAACTATGTAGAGAGAGTTATATGATAGAGGAAGTTCTTGCTTGTTCTTTGTAATTTCTTATACTATGCTTTGTAGAATTCTCTATTGATTCATTATTAAAACTCACTAGATAACTTCTCCTATAGACAAAGGTTGTTCCATTTTTGGACAACTAAACCACGTTAAAATCTCTTTTGTTTGTTTGATTGTAATTGATTCTATTTTTTTAGTTGTTTCTTGTTAGGATGGTTGTCCTGAAGAAATTTTTAAAACCATCATAAACATGACATTTTGTAAAAAATCCCCACAGATAGTGCCAATTGTTGATACTAAAATTTGGCTTAACAATGTGTTTGGGTTTTAAAAAGATTGGATTGTAAAATTTTCTCAGGACAATGCTGTATGACTTTAGAATTTGAGTGCTCTGATCTGTAAGACAAGAAAAACCAAGAGCAGTAAGGATGTTGAGGTTGTCACTAGCGAAGACCCTTTGATGCTTAAGTGAGCCATGTCAGTAACAGCTAAAGGAAAAAAGAGTTTAAGGTGGGAAGGAGCTCTGGTAATGCTTTTGTGCTTGAGAACTAGAATACCTTACCTTGTGAGCAAGAGCCCTTTTTATTGAGCTGACTAATAGTGTTCATGTCATATTTAGAATACCTAATTAGGTAGAACATAAATAAGGGTTGTTAACATGAATGTTTCCATAATGATGATTTTGATGATAACAAACTAGGTTAAAAATGTTGGAGTCATTAAAATTGATTAGGGTCGTAAAAGTAATATGATATTTTGGGCAAGTTCAAGAAACTAGAAATAAACGGGTAACTGTTATTTTAATCGAACAACCGTTTTCTTAAAGAAAAAGCACTTGGTTTTGATTTTAGAAGATAAATTGTTTATTGAAAACGATTAACCGACAAATTCCAAAGAGCAAATCTTTTGAAATCAGCAAATTGTTTATTGATAACGGCTAACCGACAAATTCCAAAGAGGAATAAGTTTGTAACCAGTGAACTGTTTAGCACAAATGGCTGGCCTATATTATTTTGCAGGTCTCTGGAAATAAACGATAAACCGATAACTTTAAATGGTGAACTGACCATACAAATTTCAGCATAGCGGTAACTTGAATAAGTCAAAATGGCAATTTGACAGCGGTTAACGGTAATCCGATTATTCGTAGAAAATCAACAACAACTAGTTTTCTTCTCCAACTATAAAAGGCCCAATCATATTCAAATGTGATTAAACTATTATCATTAAGCTTGCTATTGCGTATAGAATCTCTCTTGAGCTTTAAACTTGTCATTGTTTCATTAAATCACACTTTGAGCTTTCATTTGTAAACACATTCATTGTGTGCGGAAAGCTCTTTGTAATTTTTATTTTAAAACTAAAGTTGAGTGATTGTAAGTGTGGGAAACACTTAGATTAAGAAATTTGGGATAATCTTTTATTGTAAAGGCTAATTGACACATGTGTAGTCAATTGTAAAAGTTTTTACAGCCTTGAAGGCTTAGTTAGTGAAATCTTTAAATCCGTTAAGCTTGGAGGCATGGAAGTAGGTAGGGTTTGGCCAAATTACGTAAAAATCTTTGTGTTTGATTTTCTTTTTCCTTCTCTCTTTATATTTAGATTTATATTGTTTTATTTATTAGCTATTTTGTTGAATTTATTTTATACTTGCATTAATTTTTATTCAAGCACAAAACAAATTTTAGAAACCCAATTCACACCCCTCTTGGGTTGCATAACTAGTATTTTAAGGATATGGGAATTCCTCTTGGGTATTGAATACTACAGTCATTGTCATATTTGGTTTTGACTTTTTGCTAATTGTTGTAGTTTAATGGCTAAATTATTACAGAACTTAATCAATACATACAGCTTTGATCGATCAAGAACAGAATGGAACAAAAAATAGAAAAGAAAACACTAAAAACTTAGAAATCTAACACAGTGAACAAGCTTCCAAATTTCGAAGGAAAAATCAACAAGCTTTTATTTCTCGAATTAATTACAACCAGATCAAGCTTTTAAAGGACATTGCAATGATCACTTAGAAGCAAGAATCACTCATTTCTGCCAAGAAGTAGATGAGAAAAAGTACACACATTAGGTGCTGTGCATTAGCACTTTCTTTTCTGGAAATTTTCTAGAACTAGCGTAACAACCTTAACGACCTCTTGGCCACGTCAGCATGGATGAGAAAAGGTACACACGTCAGATGCCATTCATCAACTCGTTTTATTATAAAAATTTTCCAGATTCAGCCCGACAACCTTAACGACCTCTTGGCCATGTTAACAACATATTTGTAAACTAATCCCTCAACTGAAATCGATCTACACAATGGCCCAGCAACTTTTTCTTGATTGCATTTGGGTCCCTAAAACAGCATGCATGTCCTCGCACTAACGTGTTAGGTTAGGTGAAAAATAGAGTACAACAATGATGCTTCATTGAACTTGTAATTTTTGCTTGTTAGTGAAGTACTCTTGATTTTCGATTTTACGTTCCTCTAGATTTGACAAAATTCGGATTTGGATCTAGATGTAGGTGCATTTAAAATATTTATTTCTAAATTTACAATATTTTAATTATTTAAAAAAAATCTAATACTAAACAAATTTAAAATAATCTAAAATAATGTTTATGGGTACTTGGGTGTATTTTAATATTTATTTGGGGAAAAGCCATTTTCACCCTTGGGGTTAGATGCAATAGCCCATTTCATATTTTGTACCATCTACATGGCTAATAAATTAACACGGTTCTTTCATCAAACTTACGAAGGAAGTAAACTGAAATTAATCCTTTGATGATGCTTCGTTGAACTTAAGAATTGGACTATTAGCACCCCTTCAAAATTCTCTTAAAACCCCTATTTTAATTATACCCTTTTATTTCTAATCTTAGCGGTTTGAATATTATTTCTCTGATTTTGTGATTGGGAGCACTCTGGGGGGGATTTAAACTTTTCCTCCATGACCTTTTGATTTTTGTTCAAAGCACATTATATAATATTTTGGATGCGTTCCAATCCAAATGTCACACGGTTTTTTGTGATTGGTTGTGATTTCTTGCTTTCCTTCATGTGGATAAACTTGACGTTGGATTTGATTAGACTGGTTTGGCTTGTAAATAGAAGCGACATTTGTGGTCCTGGGCTCTTCCCGTTTGGGGTTGCGCTTTGATTCTGATTGATGCGGCTGGCGTAATTGGCATTGTCTTTGATGGTTTTGATTCGGAGATTCATCCTTTGATTTTGGTGTATGAGCGGCTTGGATATGTGTGGTTTCTGTTTGAGTTTCATCATGGTCTTTTTGAGAAGTATGGTCTTTATAGAGAAGCATATTCTTCCAAGATTCTTCCTCAGAAAACAATCCTTTGATGATGCTTCTTTGAACTTACTTGTTTGAAAGCAACTTTTGCTTGCCAGTTGATTTTCTGATCTGCAGATTGATTCTACCGCTCCTCTTTCTTTTTTATGAAACATAATGTTAACTAATGATACATGAATTTCATCTTATTGAAATTGTTAGACTTGAAATTAAACACATATGTAATGCGTCCAAACTATCCGCGATGTGATCACCATTGCCATGAGTAATATTTATATAAATTTTAACCTTCATCTTCCAATAAGAATAAATCATTCTCTGTTAAAATTAAATTACCCTATTTTAAAACAAGTGAACTAAATAAATTTTGGACTTTTTCATTTTTGAAAAACAAAAAACAAAGAAATAATAACAATACTAAACGCACCTATATCTCCCGTGGGAGATTAGATCATGGATATTCATTACCACTCTTTTGGTTACACTTTCTCAATAGATGCGAAACAACTTAATTATTATTAAGGCAAAAAAGCTCCCTGATTCGGCGCCACCACGTATAGGGACGGTTCCCGTTAGCGTCAGCAGGAACCATTTGAATATTGTTTTGATGATTTTGTTGTGATTGAGAGGATTTTCCAAAACTTAAGCTCTGAAGAAGCTGTGTCGCGGTCTGTCTCGAAGGTTTTCTCTCTCACCGAGGAAATCTTAGAATGATGGCAAAACAGGATTAGCTGTCAAATAAATAACACAACTAGTAAAGTACTAGAATAAACAACTCAGAAACTTATCTCCCGTGGGAGATTAGATGACGAATACTCATTCTCTTTTGGTTAAACTTTTTCAATAGATGTGAAAGAGCTTAATTACTAAGGCAAAGATTAGATGATGAATACTCATTCTCTTTTGGTTACACTTTTTCAATAGATGTGAAGAAGCTTAATTACTAAGGCAAAAAAGCCTTTTGATTCGGAGCCCTGTGTTCCCTTGCACGGGATTTGATCCGCCGGGTTGACTTGGCGAAACAGCATTAGAAGGAGCCGTTTGAATAGTGTTTTGCTGATTTTGTGATTCTGAGTACCCGCGGGGGGGGGGGGGGGGGGTGTGGGGGTCTAAACGTTTCCTCCATCCTCGCTGACTTTCCTTTTGGGGACCTAGATGACAGCTGGTGAGCTGCTGCCGCCGCAGCACAACCAAACCAACAGAAAAAAAATAACCTTATAATGTTGCGCAATTTGTTGTGGCTGCCGTAATTGGCATTGTCTTTAATGGTTTTGTTCTGGAGATTCATCCTTTGATTTTGGTGCGTGCGTGGCTTGGACATGTGTAATTTCTGTTTAAGTTACATCATGGTCTTTCTGAGAAGCATGGTCTTTATAGAGAAGCAGATTCTTCCTCAGAAATTAATCCTTTGATGATGCCTCTTTGAACTTGTTGGAAAGCAACTTTTGCTTACTAGTTAAAAATTGGATTATTAGCACCCTCTAAAATTGTCTTAAAAATTTTACTACTAAAGATAAAAAATATATATTTCAATGTGAATAAGAAATTAATAATAAGATGTTTTTCTCGTACTTTTTATTTTATAAATATTTTATTATAACAAATATATAATAAAAATTTTATAATTAAATATTAAATTATACTAAAAAAGTTGGTAAGTCAATGATTTTAAAAAAAATTTCTAATAGTATTCAATAAAGTTCAAGAATTACTAGAAAAAGCATATTACAGAGACAACTCAATACGGGTGGATAAAAATATTGGGTTATACAGAAAATTGCATTGCTAAAAAAAAAAAACTAAATTCCAACCTAAATCGTAAAAGGAAGCATGGGTGAAATTGAACCTATAGTTGTTTTCTTTTAGCTTGAATTAAAAACAAGTAATATGCAATTATGCATACATGAAAGGACAAGTTCTTTTTTTTATTTTTTGCACAAAAGTTCCCTTGAAAAAATAAACATGCTAGGGGAATATTATTAACAATCGCAAAACATAATCATAGGTGACAAATTATTATTTGACTGACTTTTCAAATAATTATCTCATCCACAATCCTCTACAATTCTACAATTCTCTATATAGACAAATTTCTATAACTTGTGTCTAATCACTACAAAAAAATTGGCAGTAGATGACAGACAATTTATGATAGATTCTGAGAAAACGGGGATAAGTCATGTATGATAGACTTGTGATATATTTTGTGTCTATAAGTATTCATGGCATATTTGTGATAGAAAAAAATTATTCAAGGATTTATAATGACTTTGTGATAGAATATATTACATCAAGAATTCATGATAGAATTTTAATATTGACTTTACTTTGGCACTATTTTGATCGAATTTTTGGGTAATTTTCGAAATAAAACGTTACATGAATTAAGGAACATCAGCATTTTGCATAAGTTGAAACGACGATGTCTTGTTTATAAATTTAAAATATTAAATTTTTAAAATTTTTAACTGTAACATAAATTTTGAAAATATGAAACACACCGTTTTGGTGCTTTGTAATCCTAATTTTTTTAAGTGTTGAATCTCATTACTCAACAAAATCCATCACTCACGGCCTCACCCTCTCCTTTTTAGAAACCCTAGACATTCGCGTCCAAGCCACCACTTTGAGCTTCGTTTGTGCTCGTGTGTAGAAGATTAGGTTGTTGTCCATTGTTTTTATTTACTGATGTAGAGTGGCAGTGAATGTAATTTCTTCTTTATGGGTTTTGTAAAGGGGCTCCAATGGAGAAAATTTATAAATGGATTTTTTAATAAGGTTTTCAATAATATTTTTATAAATTTTGGTAACTGAAGCAAGTAAAAAAGAAATAGAGCAATTTGAAGTAATGCCACTTGTGAGTAGCTTTTGATTTTGTTTTTGGAAAGCATTCTTGTAATGTTTGTGTCAATTTTTGATGCAATTTATAAATTTATCTATATAATGAGTTTGATGGAAAAGTATATAGAAAAAGACGCATCATCATTACATGGCTCAAACTTTTCAAGCTAGCTTCGAACAAAGGGAAGGTAAAATGAAATTTTCATTTCAACTATAAAACTCATTGTAATAATTGTTTTGATAAAGGAAAAAACCTGTGTATTAAAATTGTGGGAAATTTTTAGCTTTTAAAAATGGTTGTTATAAAACTTATGCTATGATATTGACTTGTGTTTCCAGTTGGAAAGAAAACTTTAAGCTGCTCAAGCTAATGCTGTTGCTGCTCATTGCTATAAATAATTATCTAATTTTCTTTTATGTTTTTGGTATCTTTTTCTTTCTACGAAATTATGTTAGCCTGAAATTTCCTGTTTCAGGGCTGCCTTGGTTAATGGCGAGTAAGTGTATTCCTACTAATTTTTAGAATCCTTCCAAGTAACTGATGCAAAGTTTTATACATTAACTCTTTTTGGGTAATGTTTAGAAATACAATTCCTTTTGCCTTTGGAACTGAGCTTGCTAGGTTATGTCTGTTTCAATGAAAAAAAATAAAATTAAAAAGAAGTAATTGTTAGTGTTAAAAATGTTGATCTTTGTGTTCTTCATAACATTTCTAAGTTTTTGCTCATCCAGAATTTCCAAATGTCATTTTACGAGTTAGACGGTTACTTTGTGTCTAATTTTCCAATCCACTTCAATGTCTAGTGAAATATTAGTTACGTTAATATACTTTAAGTGTGACCATTGCCTGCAATCATTGTAAATTGTTGTGGTGGAAGTTGATATTTGCCCTATTATTTATATGTTTGGGTTAATCTTAATGGATGCTTTGTGTAACACTAAGTTATTATAAAGTACCAAACTAAATTGGTATATGATATCTGAGAATATTCATTATGTAGTAGTCTATTAATTTTGCTTGTAGTATGTTCGTAAATAAGAGGAAATATTTAAATTCCTTAAAGTAATCAATGCCAATACACTGGCAACTTCCATCATATGAAAGGGTTAAGTTTTATATATACTATTGCATTTGACTGTTATCCTTTATTTATGATATTAATTAAAATGTTAATAGTTAATGGAGTGGTGAAGTCTTTGTTTCTTGTACAAATTAAATGTTGTTAACATTTGTGGTGCTTTTTCCTTGTTCATATTGCAGAGCAAATTTGTCATTGATGTCTATAATCCAATCATTAGAAACTACTTGCTGGATAAATTGGCGATGAGGTTTAAGAATTTTCGTGACCAATTGAAAAAAGAGTTTCTACAATATCCTACAATTGAAGAGACAAAGCGAAATAACATTCTTTTGCATCAAATTTTTTTAGTTACTAGATATTAATTTATGTGACTACAATATGTAGATATTAATTTATGTGACTACAATATGTCATCATGAATGCTTTCTTTTAATGACAATTTATAGTAGTCACTTTAACTTTGGTATGATATGATTAGTCGTCATGTGGTTAAAAATAATGTGAGACTATATTGCTTGTCATTTGAAACGAAAGTAATCATCATGAAATAACATTTTTTAAATCAAAAAATTTTAGTCCCTAGATATCAGTTTATGTGACTATAATATGTCGTTGTGGATGTTTTATTTTAACGACAATTGAAAGTAGTCTTTTCAACTTTTTGGATACGATATAAATAGTCATCAAATAATAAATTATATTGTAATTAAAAATAATGTGACACTATATTACATATATTTTTCGATGAAAGAATCCGTCACAACATATTAATTTTTCTAATTAAATATTGTAATTGCGAATGCTTACATTTTAAGACAAGATAATGGTCATTTAAAATGTTTTGATACAATTTAACTAGTCATGAAATAGAAAAATAAATTGTCATTAAAACAAAATTGAGAATAAATTAATTACCAATTGTATTTACAGAAATTATCACAAATGACAACCGCTTTGGATGATTATGTAACATCTCGATTTGTAAACTATAACAACAAAAAAATAGCATTGCTAATTGTATCTTCGAACATCTAAAATGATGATTTTTAGTAATTGTTGCAACTATATTTACATACTCTTGACACGATATTCTAGTCATTGTGAATCACATATCGTGACAAATATGAAGTGTCATTGATTGCATTTTTGAATCTCTAATTTGACCATTTTGAATACCATATGTGACAATTTTAACTTAATTTTAAGACAATTATGTTTGTCACAAAAATATATTTTTAATATGATGAAAATAATTTTCATCATTAGAACCTTTTAAGAAGGTTTTTTCACGACTAACGTGTGACGATGTATTTTTTATCATAAAAAATATAAAGCAACTAATTTACTATTTTTAGTACTAATTTTTTTGTAATAAAATAAAACTTTTCTACGGTGGATGTTGACTAATGATACAAGAAGAGCTCATTGTTAAGTCTTTAGCATAAAGCAAGGGCTCCAAATTGTAATGTATGGGGTTGACTAGACTTGACTTCATGTTCTGAACATGCATGGCTAATCAAACACAAATCTTTCTTAGTTGGGCCATTTGTTTGAAATGTTTCTACCACCACAAGCAGAGGAATGAATTTTTATATTAGTTTCAAGGCAGTGTTATTATTAGTAGTGTGAACCAATTCAATTTGTCGATTTGGGCCTAAGCCCAAAAGTTCAATCCAAGTCATATATGAATTTCAGCAAATTTTAAGTTTGTATGAATTGTTAGATTCCACCACTTCTTGTTGTTAGTTGTTACACCTATCAATCTGTCAATCTTTGATCTTTATGGCAAAACAAATGAAGCTTCAGTCACTATTATTCGTACCATTGTTCTCATATGCTTCAATTTGGAAGGAAGCCAGTTGTTGAGTACTAAATGCTCCAATAAGTATGCTGGGTGTCGAAGCTAGTAAATATAAATATCTACTTTAAACAAGATTGTGTATAGTGATTGAGCAGGGTCGTGTCCATAGAGATTGGTAATTATTAAATCCTTTGTAAAATAAAAATATAAAATTGGGGGATTGTTGACAATAATGAAAATCAAATTAAAAATATTTAGAATGCAAATTAAAAGTGTAATTCAGAATGGGAAAACTCTGGTTTAAGGAATTAGCTCAGCTTTGATTCTACTACTGATCATTGATACAATTGTAAATCATCACTGCTTATGAATAGATCGGTTATAGGTATTGAGATATTCTAATAGCCAATCTCTCCTTAATTAGTCGATAACCAAGGTACGACCATTGGTTATTTCCCTAATCAATAGACAACCCTAAATCATACGATTTAATCAATTGACAGCTTGAAAATTAGAAAGACCCATATCCTAATTAACAAACGCATACGATGGTTTATTTAAATTAGATTGTTTATTCTCATAACACAACGCACTGCTCTGTTATTTGCCGCAAACATCAAAATGTTCATACGATGAATCTTTCAATTGGCAGTAGATTAAGTTGATAATCAAATAGTGGCCAATTATCTAATTAACAAACATAATCATGACAATAATTCAGAAAATAAACAAATACCCAAAAAGTAATAAAACAATCAAAGCATAAGAAAGATATCATAGTAATGGTGAATCAAAGCTTCATTAACCTTCAACTAGAAAAATGAGTTTAGTTCCTCATGGAGAAAAAGAGAAAACTCTAAAAAAAATAAAATAATTAATAATCAATCTTCTTATTCCTTTTTTTTCTCCCCTTTTGATAGTTTTCTTCAAAAGGATAAAATACTAATATCTAAAATATTATCTAAAATTTAAAATCAAAATTACAAGAGTAACAAAAAGATAAAACACATTAAAATAAAAACTTCAAGTCTGCAGTTGACAGCACGCGCCCACGTCTTATCAACAAACGTCTTCTGAAGCTCAGAATTTCTCCAAGACAAAAATTCATCCTCAAACATCATCTTGTAGTTCAATTTAGCACCAATCAATAGAATTACATCTACAAAAATAAAGCACAAGTAAATCACAATTATTAAGTGCAAAACATCGATATTAAAGGGAGTAAACAATGTAAAACTAGTACATGAAAATCACTACAACAAATTCCCCCACACCAAGATAATGCTTGTCCTCAAGCATGTAACTAAAGAATAATCTCAAATCTTCACTCAATTCTCATCTCAACTCATCCAAAAAAATGATCTTAAGCAAGCACACCTCAAGGATTTAAGTCAATCAACATTCAAGAGATAAGAATTTCAAAGCATAGAATCTCAGAAGCTAGCATAAAATCACTTACCTACCAAGACAATCTTTTCAAAATCCAGGTGCGACAAGATTTAATAGCCTTCTTATTGATTTCACTCCATGCACTCAAAGTATTTAGGGTATCATTTATGCACTCTAATCAAATCAAAGAATACTATTACCATAAGCTTGCTCATATATCACATATCAACCACAAAACATGAATTAAATGCAAATATCTAAAGGTCTTAACAAGATTGTAGTCGGGCTAAATGGATTGAATGAAAAAGAAAGGTCTATGGAAGAAAAAGAGATCAAAATGAAAAGAATGAACCCATTGAATGAACCTTATGACATCAAAATATTTATTGCTAATCAAGCCGTTAAAAAAAAAATTTTTTGTGGGTTTTTTTTTCTTTTTTTTTTTTTGATTAATCTTGCACAATTTTATTGAAGTATAATGCAACTTGATCTAATTGAGAAACTTTTATTCAAGGTAGCAAAAACAACAAAATATATCCAAACAATGAGTTTAAAAATCTTCTCAAATTAAGGCTTAAAAATAAGGAAAACGGGTAAGTAAATGGAGAAAAGTAGATGGTTAAAGGTCAAACAAAGATAACAAATAAAGGTCTTTGGGTGGAGAAAAAGAAAAGAAATGTGAAAATAGAAAAATGGAAAGGCGTTTGGCTTATCATTTTACTGTATAAAATACTGTAATGCGGCTTCAACATGCATAACAAATCAAGTTCTATAATAGACAAACTAAGATTGATATTCATTCCACAAAAACAATTAAAGCAAAGTGGTTGCTCATAGGCTCAAATCCTCTCAAAGTTGCTGAATTTACCATCAAATCATGTGCACTCATCAAATGAATTAACTATCAATAGTGGTGAGTTATTCATTTAAGCAACCAAGACCAAGCTAATCAAAACTCGATTCTATTCATGCATCTCAACTCATCCAAAAAATATATTAACTCCAAAATCATTAAAAAATGAGCAGAGCGAAACAAAATAACTTCACAAGAAAAAAAATGACGCAACAAAGAATGTTATTCAAAATCATCTCAAAAGCAACAAAATAACACTTCCAGACATTAATATTGCAAAAATCACTCCCCCACACCAGGAACATACATTGTCCCCAATGAATGATAAGCAAAGTTCACATAAAGAAATAAAGCATAAGGACAAAAAGATTAAAGGCAAAGAAAATGTCCCCGAATTGTCCACATAACGTCTATGGGCTTGGGGGAAATGGTGGGATAAATCCCACACTCTCGAAGAAGGCCCCCAAATTCTGCTTCATTTGGTTTAGCTTATGCTCTATTTTCTCTAACTGAGTGCTCAAAAGGGGTACAGAAGTAGAAGGAATAATTGGTGGGGCAGCAGTTTCGTCGTCAAAATTATCATCAGAGGTAGCACCATTTCTAGCATAAAGCTTCTTTGAAAGTTGAGTGGGTCCTGGTTTTGTAAACTGAAATCTCCCCACCTTGAATTCAACCACACATGTTCTTTCAAACAAAGGTATATCCAAAAATTCCTTCTTGCAAGCAGGATGCAAATTATGATTGTCAAGATCAAGTACACATAAGTTTACAGCTAACAGAGTAATGTACGGACCAAGAAATAAAATCTTATACCTTTTAAGCACATTCTAAAAATGATCTGCTAACCAAAAACATAAATTAGGCCTCACATTATTTAACATGCACCAGATAAAATAAAATACAGTTTTAGAGAAAACCACTGAGTTATCTTTCTTTCCTAAAAAGTTATATATTAAGAATCGATGCACACATTTCAAAATAAGATCACCCAAGAACGAACTCTTTGATTTACTCGGGTCATAGGCCTTGTGATTTAAAGATAAATCATGCCAAAGATGATAAGGCTCAAATTCTTCGCTAAAGTCACAAGTTGTCCCTAAATATTCATCACTAAAAGAATAGTCATCATCAATGAATCCTAAAGCTAAGTTAAAATATGTGATAGATTGTGAAAAAGTTTGTCCCATTAACCTAAACTTTATAACATTCAGAGTATGCAAAGTAAAATCATCCAGTATATTAAATTGAAAAGTAGAATAAAATTCCGTAATCAACTCAACATAACTTAAAAAATCAACATCAATAAACTTGCGGAAACCAATCTTATCTATCAAAGAATCAAAATTTTCCTTAACATTCAACTTTTCAAGAGTTGGGTAATGAATATACTTAGTTGGAAGTATTTTTAGCTTGGAAATATCTTTGTACCTTTCTTTCTCCTATTGAGTTGTGAATATGAGGCACCCTCCGAGATCGGATTCAGCAAGTGGCAAAACACTTTTCCCCTTTCCATGTTTCAATCTTTTTCTCATTGTTTGGCGAGAATTAGAAACTGTGTTCCATGGCACCGTGGTAGGAGCGGCAGTCTTGGATTTTTTTGCGACAATTTTCTTTTTAATCGTTGGTGACTTGGAAGTTGCTGCTTTTCTCTTCGGTATTGTTACAGAAGAAAGTTAAGTACCCTAAGAGAACTCACGGGTTTTTGCTTAAACGAACTGCTTCCGTGCACGGTTGTGTGGGGAGGGGGTGAATCGAAGGTAATAAACGGCAGTTGGAGCTTTAGAGCAATGAGAGTAGCGCGGCGAGAATGGATCTGAAGTTTGGCGCTTGCGGGTGCTGTCGCTGCTGCTGGAAATTGATGAGAGCGGCGCCGTAGGTCGTGGAGAGTGGCAAACGCAGATCCTAATGGTGGAAGAAGATCGTAGTTGTGGTGGCTGGAACGTTGAGATGGCGCGCGCGAGTGCTGGAACGGATCGTGGTCTCGCTGGTGATGTCGCGGGTTTGCAGCGGATTGTGGTTGCGACTGGAATGGATCTAGATTGTCGGTGGTTGGATCGTTGACACGGTTAGAATGGATCTAGAGTTTGGCACGCGCGGGTGCTGGAACAGGTCAAGCGTGTGGACTGGAAGGTGGAGAGCGGTTGGATGGAGCAGATTATGAAAAGGCGACTGGATCATTAAGAGTTATAGCTTAAGAATGTTGCTTAGGGTTGCTGAAATTGAAGCACGAAATCATTTTTTTTTCAAAAAAATTAAATAAAAGAATAAAACTAAAAAAAAACCTATACACTTTTTTTTTTAAATTAAAAAAAAACTATAAAATAAAAGTTGCAATAGACACTTTAGACACAAAAAATACAGAAGAACTTATTTATTAAGCACATGGGCAGGCCTTATAACCTACTGTAATAAATTAAAGGTAGAAGTACTTATTAGCTAAAACGTGGGGACGCCTTAACAAAAAATTTCCTACTAGCTAAAATAAGTATAAATATTATTTAAACAATCTAAATCAAAATCAAAAGCCAAAAATGCACTAAAAATTTAAAATAAACATCAAATCCTTTGGGTTACCTCCCAAAAAGCGCCTTTGTTTTATGTCTTTGGCTAGACACATTTATGCCTCAATCTCAATAAAAGGAGTTCTCAAGAGCCATTTCCTCCACAATATTCACCGAAAAACCTTCATAAAATGGTTTGAAGCTATGACCATTAACCTTAAAATTTTTTTCAGAGGTCAGACTCTGAATCTCAACTGCACCATAAGAAAAAATATTTGTAACAATAAAAGGTCCAACCCATAGAGAGCGTAATTTACCAAGAAAAAGTTTAAGTTTAGAATGAAAAAGAAGAACTTTGTGAAATACTATCTAGGCTACCCAAGAGGGGAGGTGAATTAGGTTCTTTAAAAAATTAAGCAAATAAAATTACAATTTAAAACAATATAATTAACAATGCTTGAATTTAAAGAGATAAGGGAAGAGAAATCAAACACGTGATTTTTACGTGGTTCGGCCAACCGTGCCTACGTCCACGCCTCCAAGCTCACCGGGTTTGAGGATTCCACTATGCAAGCCTCTAAGGCTTCAAAGCACTTACAATTGACTTCCAAGGTGTCAATGGACCTTTACAATAAGAGATTAACCCCAATCTCTTAACCCAAGTGTTTCCCAACACTTACAATCACTCAATGATAGAGATTTAAAAACAAACCATCTCTTACACAATCTTAATGATTACAATTACAATCTTAAAGTGTGAGGAAATGAAATGACACAAGTGTTTAAGCTCAAAGAAGATTGTTTCTCAGTAAGAAGCTCAAATATCAAATGTTGGATGTCTTTTTGTTTGAATTTGATTGAGCCTTTTTATAGTTGGAGCTGAAAACTAGCCGTTATTGAATTTCTGAGAATAATCGGATCGCCGGTTGTCTCAATTGGTTAGCCGTTTTGACTTTCCAACTAGCCGTTATCCTTTGATTTCAAATAAACGATTTGCCGTTTAAAATTATCGGATCACCATTTATTTCCAGAAACCTGCAAAACAAAATTCAGCTCTCTATATTTGCTAAACGGTTCAAGAGTAGAAAACTTTCTCTTTACTTGAATTTATCGGTTAGCCGTTTTAAATAAACGGTTCACCGTTAATTTCCAGAACCTTTGAAACAAATTCAGCTCTCCGTTTTAGCTAAACGATTCAAGACTAGAAAACTTTTCCTTAATTTATCGGTTAACCGTTATAAATAAACGGTTCACCGTTAATTTCCAGAACAAACTTAGCTTACCGTTTGTGCTAATTGATTCAAGGCTAAAAAAAAAAAAATTCATTACTGGAATTTATCGGTTAGCCGTTATAAATTAACGGTTCACCGTTAATTTCAAGTTTCATCATTTTTTAACAATATTTTGTTTCTTTAAACATGTGTATTACTTTAAGAAATTCATTTTAATAGCCCCAACATTTTAATCATGAATATATAATTTTTGTTATCATCAAACTCATTATTATAAGATTAACACTTTGGACCAACAGAGAACTCCTTTCTCAAAATCATTTTTTCATGAAATGTCTTCATCCTCTCTTTGTAAAGTCGCGAACTCTCATAAGATTTATTTCGAATCTCTTCTAACTCTTACAGTTGCAACTTCTTCTGCTTTCCTGCCTCATCCATCCATTTATTACATTGCTTAACCACCCAGTATGCTCTGTGCTCAAGCTCTACAGGTAAATGACAAGGCTTACTAAATATTAAACCGTAAGAAGATATGCCTATTGGGGTTTTGTATGTGGTGCGATACGCCCACAATGCATCATCAAGTCGCAAGTTCCAATCTTTTCGATGTAGATTAACTGTCTTTTCAACAATAAACTTGATTTCTCTGTTTTATATCTCAGCTTGTCTGCTTGTTTGTGGATGATAGGCAGTGGACACTTTGTGGGTAACATGATATCTCTTGAATAAAACCTCCACTATCTAATTACAAAAATGAGTGCCTCTATCACTTATCACCGCTCTTGGTGCACCAAACCTAGCAAAACTATGAGACTTGACAAAATCTACAACAACTTTAGCATTGTCAGTTCAGGTGACCTTAGCCTTTACCCACTTAGGAACATAATCCATGGCTAAAAGAATGTAAACATTGACAAAAGATGAAGGAAAGGGTCCCATAAAATCTATGCTCCACATATAAAATATTTTAGACACAAGAATAGGGTTAAGTGGCATTTGATTCCTATGACTTAAATTGCCCATCTTTTGACAATTTTCACACGACTTGCAAAACATGTATGAATCACAAAACAAAGTATGCTAAAATAGACCACACTCTAACACCTTAGATGCTGTCCTCTTAGGACCAAAATGACCTCCACATGCATATGAATGAGAAAATTGAAGAATAGAAGGAATTTCAAACTCAA
The DNA here is from genome assembly GCA_030449905.1 of Luvunga scandens. NCBI lineage: Eukaryota > Viridiplantae > Streptophyta > Magnoliopsida > Sapindales > Rutaceae > Luvunga > Luvunga scandens. The sequence goes on from JASUUG010000284.1 coordinate 1,452,026, forward strand.
ATACGCACCTTTTAATGATTTGATCAGAGCAATGTTTCTACAAGTACGGGTCATCCCAAACATAGTACTTAGCATTGCTCTTAATCTTATCTTTTTAAGCCCTCGTTAGATCACTAGGTAGTATTCTTGTGACTAAATAATTAACAATGTCAGCGTACCAAGGAACCATACCTTGAGTTACAAAAATATGCTTATTTGGGAAATCATCTTTCAAAGGTGTTGCTTCTTCACTTGAGGTCAATCTACTAAGGTGGTCTGCAACCAAGTTCTCTGCTCCCTTCTTGTCACGGATCTCCAAGTTGAACTCCTAAAGTAGTAAGATCCAGCAAATTAGTCTCGGTTTCATTTCCTTCTTGGCAAGCAAATATCTGAAAGTCGCATGATCTGAGTAAATAATCACTTTAGTACCTAATAAATATGAACGTAACTTTTCTAAAGCAAAAACAATAGCTAAAAGTTCTTTTTCCGTGGTTAAGTAATTGCACTGAGCACTATCAAGTGTCCTTGAAGCGTAATATATCACATGAGCAGCTATTCCAACCTTTTGTCCAATAACAACACCAATAGGGTAGTTACTGGCGTCGTACATTATCTCAAAGGGGAGGTTCGAGCAGATGGCTGTATAATTGGAGCTGAAGTCAATAACTCCTTGAGCTTATCAAATGTTGCCATGCATGCCTCCCCAAAATCAAATGCCACATATTTCTGAAGCAGCTTGCATAAAGGTTGAGCTATCGTAAAAAAATCTTTGATAAAGTGTCGATAAAAACCTGCGTGACCAAGAAAATAACGAACTTCTTAGACAAATGTGGGATAAGGTAAAAATTTAATAACATCTATCTTACCTTTATCTACCTCAATTCCTTTAGCAGAGACTACATGACCTAAAAGAATACCCTGATCAACCATAAAATGACATTTTTCATAATTCAAGACAAGATTTGTTTCAATACATCTTTCAAGTACTTTCTTCAGATTATATAGACAATCATCAAAAGAATCAGCATAGACTGTAAAATCGTCCATAAATACCTCCATGATATTCTCCACATATTCTGAAAAAATATTGATCATACACATCTGAAAAGTGGCGAAGGCGTTATAAAGACCAAATGGCATACGTCGATATGTAAAGGTTCCAAAAGGGCATATGAAGGTAGTCTTTTCCTGATCTTCAGGAGCAACTGATATCTGATGAAAACTTAAATAGCCATCAACACAACAAAAGTGAGATTTTCCTGCCAACTGTTGAGTACTAGAAAGTGTGTATTTATAATGGAGAAAATCATCATTCTACACTTCAAGTCTCACTAATATCCTTACTTTTATATCTTTAAGTCCCTTGTAATTTAATTATGTATGTTTTATTTTAAATTAAGTATTTTATATATTTTAGGGGATATCATGGTCATTTCCCAATGAACGAGAGATCAAATAGAAAAACGGACAGCAATTTTAAACTCAGGACAGTCGAAAACCTTAGGAGGAGCATAAAAAGATAAATGGTACTGTTCACATATACGGTACTGTTCACGCATACGGTACGGTTGATATATACGGTACTGTACACGACATTGTTCACAGCACTATTCACCTGTATTGTACGATGATGTGGCGGTATTTGATTGGACGAATGATGTGGCATTGACCGCTTATGTGGCATTGACTAATGATGTGGCGTTGACTGATGACGTGTCACGATCCTATTGGACCAAAAATGTTGACCGGTGACGTTGCAGAATATTAGTGGACCGGAAAAACGTGTGTACGGTACATGTATATACACAGAATAACAGTCCTGATGATGTGTTCCATCCAATAGGAACTTGCCACGTGGCGTAATCCTGAGCGTCTAAATTGTTTTAATCTGATGGCAATGATTTACTCAGTGTATCTATAAAAAGGGGGCTCCCCCCCTAATTTGACACCCCTGAATCCATTTTTGAGCTCTATTTTCTGTAATTCCATCTCCATCTTGTATTTTCTACGTATTTTAATAAAATTCCCATTTTACCCCTAGTTTAATTATGAGTGGCTAATTTCCTTTCAAGCTTGGGTTGAAGGTGAAGTCTCAACATGCTCCATGGGCTTAATTTGGTAAATTTACTTTTCCTTCCCCTTTAATTTATGTGGTTGTTTTGACTTTTCAGAGCAGGATAGTAATAATCTTGTGCGGATATCTATTTGGAATAACCGTCTCCCTAGGCAAGGTTATTACTATTTGGCACGGGAAGCCCTTAGCACCATATCTATTAGAGTGTGGTTTATGAGGAGTGGAAAATCCCCCTTCATGATTTAATTGGTACTAATAATGAATATTGAGCCGATGGTGCATGTTGAGTATAGATCCAGAGATCCAAGCATTTCATTTTAATAGTTTCTTCCAACAGCTTTAATTTAAATTAAAACATTGCCTACATCATTTTGATTATAAATCCAATCACCCACTAAGAAAATTAATTTTACAAGCAATTAAAATTCACCTCCTCGTGGGATCGACACTCGTCACCGTTGATCTATTCTACAATAGATTCGTGCGCTTGCGAGTTCAATAAAATTTGCACAACACTAATCTTTCAAGTATCTGATCAATAAAAGGAATGGGAAAATGATCCTTCGAGTTAAGTTTTCTAAAATCAATACAAACCCTCCACCCATTTTAAACTCAGGTGGATACTAACTCATCATTGGGACTTTTAACAATTGTTATACCAGCTTTCTTTGGCACCCTTGTACTGGACTTACCATTTGCTATTCGAAATTAGATAAATCATACCTGCATTAAGAAGTTTCAAAACTTCTTTCTTCACCACTTCTATCATGAGTGGATTTAAATGGCGTTGAACTTGTATCAAAGGTTTGGCATCTTCCTCCAATAGTATTCTATGCATGCATGTGGACGGACTTATCCCTTTGATATCAGCAATTGTCCATCCAATAGCCTTTTTACAATCCTTGAACATTCTCATAAGCTTTTCTTCTTCTAAAGCACTAAGTTTTGAAGAGATGATCACTGGAAGTGTCTCATCACCTCTAAAAAACAGGTATTTGAGATGACCCGACAACGATTTAAGCTCTATTTTCGGTGCCTGCAAAATTGATGGAAGACGTTTTGCATGAGAGGTAGGTAATTCAATATAAGACACATTATGAGTTAAAGTTCTTAAAGAATTTAATTCAAAGATTATCTCTCGCAATGCAGAATTTAAAACAAACTCTCTTTCATCCTTTTGTAAACCTTTGAGCCCCAAACTGTTGTTTAAAGCAGCTACCAATGAATCTTCAACATCCAATTCAAAAACCTTATGCACTAAAAGATTAATAATATCCACAGAAAATACTGACTGTTCATCCTTAGGATATTTCATGGCTTCATTCACATTGAACTTATAACCTCTCCATCAAACTCCATAGTAAGAGTCCCTTTATGTACATCTATTTTAGTCCTAGCACTCTTAAGAAAGGGCTTTCCTATCAAAATTAGGACAAAATTATAGGAGTTATCCTCTTCCATATCAAGTACATAAAAATCAGTAGGAAAAACCAACTCATTAACTTGTACTAAGACATCTTCTAATACCCCATCAGGATATGCATTAGACCTATCAGCTAGTTGAATAATCACGCCAGTTTCTTTCAATAGACTAACATTCAAAGATGAATAAATAGAACGAAGCATGACATTAATAGAAGCTCTTAGATCTAACATTACCTTCTCAACTGTAATACTACCAATTTTACAAGGGATAGTAAACATACTTGGATCCTTACACGTAAGAGGTAGTTTCTTTTGGAGAATGACGGAAACATTCTCCTCCATGTGAACTCTTTCATCTCCTCTCAACTTCCTCTTGGTGGTGCAAAGTTCCTTAAGGAATTTAGCATAGCGAGGTATTTGTTTTATAGCATCTAATTAAGGAATATTTACCTCAACCTTGCGAAATGTCTCAAGAATGTCTCTCTCTTGTTCTTCCTTCTTGGATTTTACAAACCAGGTTAGAAAAGGAGAAGGTATCACCACAGGTGGAGGTTTCGCTTTGCTTGGTTGCGCATCTTGAGATTGAGGCATTAATTCCTCTTTCTCAAGCTCATCTTTTAAACGCTTTGTCAATTTCTTGCTAAGCTCTTGCAACTCTTTCCCACTTCTAAGGATGACAGCATAGGCGTTTTACTTTGGATTCACCTCCGGTTGTGAAGGTAATCTCCCTGATACTTGAGACTCTAAGCGGCTCACTATAGTCACCAGTTAGCTTACTTGGTTCTCTGAATTCTGAATGTTTGTTGTAGTTGCCTACTGAAATTGTTGATTGTTAGTTGCAAGTGATTTAACAATTTCTTCAAGGGACATACCTAACTTGGAGTTTGACTGAGGAGGAACTGATTGCCTTAGTAGATATTGTTGCGGGAGTCCCGACGGCCTAACTTCATAGCTGAAGTTGGGATGATCCTTTCATCCTGGGTTATACGTTTGTGCATAAGGATCATATCTCCTTTGAAGCATGCCCGGAAATCCTCCAACTGCATTGGCTTGTTCGAAAGGTTCTTCTTGAAACGTAGGACACAAATCAATTGAATTACCCATATTAGAACAAATGCCACATGTTTTCACCTGTTGCACATTACCTACAACAAACCTTTCCACAAGAGAGGTAAGTTTATCTAAACGTTGATCAATAGAAGAAGTACTTACCTTATTCACTTTCCTTGAAGTGAAATCTTGCTTTTTGCCAAATTGTTGCGCATTGTCATCCATGTTTAAGATCAACTCCCTTGCTTGAGTAAGGGTCTTGTTCACTAACACACCTTCACTAGTAGTATCTATCATACTCCTATCCATCAATGACAGTCCTTCGTAAAAGTATTGAATAAAAAGTTGATAAAAAATCTAATACTAAAGACAATTGCCACACAATTGTTTGAATGCTCACAATACTTATGCAAAGTCTCCCCAGGAAGTTGTCTGACCCCATAAATGCCTTTTTTGATGTTAGCAGCTCTTGAAGAAGGAAAATACTTCTCGAGGAATTGCTTCTTCAAACCATTCCATGTTGTAATTGATCTAGGAGGCAAGTAATACAACCAATCTTTAGCTAGCCCATTTAAAATGAAAGGAAAAGCACGCAGCTTGATCTGCTCTTCAATCACACCTTAAGGCTTGATACTTGAACACATAACATGAAACTCCTTGAGATATTTATGAGGATCTTCATCTGTAAAACCGTGAAACTTGAGTAATAAATGAATAAGACCATATTTTAATTCAAAATTTACCTCTAGGTTTGCATATTGAATACAGAGTGGTTGTTGATTCAAGTTTGGTTCAGCTAACTCTCTGAGAGTTCTTTCTGCAGATGCAACTTTATCCATCACTTGTTCTTCAGAATCGCTAGATGATTCAACCAAATCAAGCACCGTATCTATTTTGGAAAGCAAAGGCAACGAGGATTGTTCTTGACTCGCTTGGCCTATTGTCTCAGCCGGCGAGCTATCTTCTCAATTTCAGGATCAAACGAAAGTGTACCTATACAAGAAGAACGAACCATAAACCAAGTAAAATATAAAAAAGATTAAATAAGTGACATTAGTCCCTGGCAACGGTGCCAAAATTTGATGGGTGTCGAAGCAAGCAAATATAAATACCTACTCTAAACAAGATTGTGTATAATAATTGAGTTGGGTTGTGTCCACAGAGACTGGTAATTATTAAATCTCTTTTAAAATGAAAATGTAAAATTGAGGGATTGTTGACAACAATGAAAATCAAATTAAAAATATTTAGAATGCAAATTAAAATTGTAATTTAAAATGGAAAAACTCTGGTTGAAGGAATTAACTCAGCTTTGATTCGACTACTGATCATTAATATAATTATAAATCATTACCGCTTATGAATAGATCGGTTATAGCTACTAAGATACTCTAATAGCTTGAAAATTAGAAAGCCCTAAATCTTAATTAACAAACGCATACGATGGTTCATTTAAATTAGATTGTTTATTCTCATAACACAACGCACTGCTATGTTATTTACCGCAAACATTAAAATGTTCATACGATTAATCTTTCAATTGGCAGTAGATTAAGTTGATAATCAAATAGTGGCCAATTATCTAATTAACAAACATAATCATGACAATAATTCAGAAAATAAACAAATACCCAAAAAGTAATAAAACAATTAAAGCATAAGAAAGATCTTACAGTAATGGTAAATCAAAACTTCATTAACCTTCAACTAGAAAATTGAGTTTTGTTCCTCATGGAGAAAAAGAGAAACCCCTAAAAAAATAAATAATTAATAATCAATCCTCCTATTCCTTTTTTTCTCCCCTTTTTATAGTTTTCTTCAAAAGGATAAAATACTAATATCTAAAATATTGTCTAAAATTTAAATTCAAAATTACAAGAGTAACAAAAAGATAAAACACATTAAAATAAAAACTTTAAGTCCGCAGTTGATAGCACACACCCACGCCTTATCAACAAACTTATTCTGAAGCTCATAATTTCTGTAGGAGGAAAATTCATCCTCAAACATTATCGTGTAGCTCAATTTAGCACCAATCAATAAAATTGCACCTACAAAAATAAAACACAAGTAAATCACAATTATTAAGTGCAAAACATCGATATTAAAGGGAGTAAACAATGCAAAACTATTACATGAAATGCACTACAACAAAGTACGATAAGGGCGTGTATTTGTGTCAAACACGAAGGTGCCATTTGATATGGTAGATTTGGTTGAATTAGATTAAATTAAATAGGATTGGACCTGATTAATATTTAGTTATGGGTCAGCTATTTCACTAGCCATCACTTGCTCTTAGAAAACGAACAGGTTCCTATGACTGATACCAAGATTGTATATCTAGGATTGTCAAATTACCATTTCTTAAAGCTGTATTTATTGTTGAACATGATGGTGAATTAGAGAAATAAATGCATCACAAAGTCAAGAAGTAATGGAAATATATAAAAATTTGAAGTTGCATATTAGCCACAATTTTAAAAGGAACCCAAATACTTAAAACTCAAAATTATACAACACAGAACCTACTGGATCTAAGATCTAGAATCTCATATGGCTTGGTCTTTTCTAAAGTACAAAATTAAACAAGAGCCTATCCAAAATTTCTAGCTAGGACCAATTAAAGAGACATCAAATTAAAATTTGGTTTATAATTAATTAATGAATGCTTCATTGAACTTAAAACAAAAATCAAAGGTTTAATTACATAAATGAATACAACAAAGGATAACAAAGTCATAGTATACTTTTGTCTTCATTTCCTTTGGTGACTCACACATCCTTATCTTGCGTTGTTCTCGATTGTTCTAGAGCCAAACCTTCTAGAAGCTCTGGTATCAACCATATGATTGAGAGCACTTCTGATCATCATAAGGGAACCATCTGATTTGCAGAAAATTCTCAATTAAGGCTTCCCAATCGAAACTACTTCATTGGGCATTCTGTAGAACACCAATGAACATGTATCAAACACCTTAATTAAACCGCTACTAAAGTTGTGTATGATACAATAAACATGGAAACCACATATCTCAAATTGACATTTAATCTCTAATTTTGTCATTATTACAACCACAAGAGTGCCTCCATATTGAAATAGGGCCTCTCATTTATTTAAATAAGCAACTTTCGTAAATAAAGTTTGTGCAAAGTTGAGAAAAACTGTAGAAGCATGAAAAATGTAGCCAAAAGGGAAATAAATGTCCATGGATTGCTAAAATATCTTTGTCTCTAATTGGCCATCTATCTCTTCCAACGCCTGCAACTATGGTTATTCACCTCGTAAATTAAATGCAAGTCAAGGCTCACATTACTTTGGAGTGAGATTTTTTTCACACAATTTTTGCATAACACTACTCACTACGGTTTTGAAAATGTTGGCAATCACTTGATCATCACCTATGCAATTATGGATTATTCCATGCAAATAAAGTAATTCCACGTTCTTAGAGAAGCAATGAGGCATTCCACGGGATACATATAATCACTTACATAATTTGGAGGAGCGTCCTTAGAAGAGAATTGCTCATAGACCACTAGAATTCTCTCAAAAGGATCGATGGGATCATCAATATTCAATCTTGGGAATTTCATTACTCCATTTTCAAACTTTATATCTAACAAAAGTTTCTCCCTCAGCCTTCAAGAACGTGATTCCAGCTTCTTTAAGCTCTATGTTGCAACATTGACCTCTCCATATCTTCTTTAAGCTCTGGGGCATAACGTAATGTTGTTTCTTTTTCTTGTAGGCATGCTTGATTTTAGTGCAATATTGAGAGTTGTGTACATAGCCTGTTAAAGTAATTTAGATCTATTGCAAATAGATGTAGGTAGTTAAAACTCTAAAAGTAACAACTTAATTAATTTTTGAAAATATTGTTCACCGTTACTGTTAACCCGAAACTGTTCACAATTGCTGTTTACTAATACTGTTCATGGGGTACTGTTTACGGTTACCGTTCATCCACATCAAAAATATTAATTTTCCAAAACATAATAAATTGCAAAAATTAAACGACATGGAGATTTTTACGTGGTTAGGATTAATCAATCCTACATCCATGATGCCACACCTGGATGAAAAGTAATTCATTAAGTTGATATGTTACAACTTATGAATTTACCAAACTTAAGACTCTCACTTATAGTTTATCGCCATACAATTTACTAAACTTTAGGCTGAATTTGTTTCTCTTGAATAAGTGCTACCCTTTTTGATCCATGATCCTTAAGGCTCTTCACATAGTGATCAATAGCAATTTTTCAATGTCTAATGATTCAAGATCCATATAGATTCTTCACAGAGATGAAAATAAATAGTCTCATTACAAGACTTTGAATAAAGAAGATAAGAAAACAACTTAACACAACTAAGAGGAGGCTGAATTTTGCTTCTCTGCTTTATGTTCTATGTTGTATACTTTCAAACGTGAAATACCTCTCTTTATATAGGCACTAAGATTTCACAAAAATTGTAAATCTTAAAAGACTTGGATTCTTTCCAAATAAGAGTGTCTTTCATTTTATAATTCCTATGAATCTAAATAGTAATAAATCTGATCTTGTTGCCTTACTTATCTCCCAAGAAATATCTAAAACATTTAATAAACTACTTGTTTAAACCAATTTCTTATTCTAAATAAATCTTATGTGCCGATTATAGAATCCCATCATTAATTGACTTCCTAAATTAGACATCTAATTAAATTGGAATCTTGCTAAATTAGAGAATTAATAAATTAATCTCTATTACAAGATATGCAATAAATAAAATTTCAATTTATCTACACTTGCCATAAAAATGTCAACTCTATAAATAATAGACTCAACAGACTAAACTGAAAAGCGCATATTCAAAGTGTACAAAAATCATCACATTAAAGTCTTTTGTTTCGTCTGGCATTAGTCATGGCGAAGAACTCAAGAAGTACAAAGAAGGGAAGTTAGTTTTCATTTAGCAGCAAACCGTAAAGCAACCCATTGATGATCCAACGCAGATTCGAAATGGGATCATTATTTTCATGCAAATTTGACATTGTGCACTTGCAAAACGGCGCAATGATAAAGCAAGCTTCAAGGAGCATCTTTTTCACGAGCTAGTCTTGTTCGAGATTGACATATTCTGCATAACATTTATGAGTTCTTTCTTCTAGTGCCTCATTGCTGTGACATACATTGTGACATTACTTGCCTCTCTTCATTTGAGAGGCATTTTAAGATAACCCAATTTGCGCTTTTCCATTGCATCTAAGGGAATTTAATTTGGCCACCGTATATGCGATTACAAGTGTATGCGATTCACAACCATTTGTATACACATTACGTAGATATAGAGGTACTTTTACAATACTACAATCAAATGATACTAGATATTGAGCATGGGTTCACCAATTTGAATTAATAGGTGATCAGCAAATTCATCAGCCATTGTTGCCAAAAAGATCTTAAAAGCACTAAACTTTCTATTCCAGTTTTAATATGAACATGGGTTAGCCCCTAGCTTTGTCGCATTGACTATAACTTAAATGTAAAACACAAGTTTGGTTTGACGATTCCAATCATTGAGTTCTTATAAAAGCTTAAATAACTGTATTGATATTTACATCGCTTTGGAGTTTATTCACGTAAATTTTGCATAACAGAACCACTCGCTACAACGATCTTGATTCATGTCTACAATACCGTCTTGTTTCTCACAAATTTTGCATTAGAGTTTAAGCTTATTGATAATAAGAAAAAACTAGAAATAGAGATTGCAACAAGTTTAGGAGAAGTAGGACAAGAGCTGCAAAAAAGGAGATGATTGCCCATGGCATGTTGAAATATTTTTTTATTAACTTGGCCATCCACTTATTACGACGCCTGCTGCAATACAAGTTCACTTTGTTAAATACATCACAGTAATAGAACTGTTATAGAGGATGACACCACCCCGAAGCTTGTTCAATAACGTTGCAATCCGTTCATGACCTATTAATATATGCTTCGGATTTACGAAGTAAGCCAGCATCCTTTGAGGAGTTGATAAGGTAGTGCGGGAAGTTGTAGCAGTCTAATATATGCTTCGGATTTGTGTCATGGGATCACCGTTCGTATGCAATGAGGTTCTGAAGACTAGTTTCTATAGCATCGCCGATTCCCGAGGTTGGGATATTCATTACCCCATTTTCAAAAGTAATATCAAACAAGGAAACATCCTAAAATACCTCAACCTTCTGGAACTTGATTCCAACCTCTTGAATCTCTATAGCAGAACAAATAAAGCTCCAGCCACCGTTATTTTTACCATTATTCACATATGCTTCAATTTCAGCAGGTGAAGGAAGCCAATTTGTAACATATGCACCTTAAATTTACTAATTGAGTGTATAATGTTATTTTTTTAATTTCGTCGCTATTTTTTAAAGTTGACGAATTGGTTACAAGTTGTTGCGGGTAAATTAGACGCAGTTATTAAATTGATCACGCTTGAATAATTTAAATTTTATTGCGACACAAAATCAAGACAATTCGAATGTTATTCAATCGTTGCATAGTCGGATTTATTTCAGCACTTGAGTCCGATATTAGCTTAATTTGTATTAAGATTATAAAAAAAATTTTATAAATGGAAATAGGGAGAGAGAGAGAGAGAGAGAGAGAGAGGAAGCCCATTGACCCATTGATCCAACACGACCAGTGCGTTGATCCGGCCGTTTTTCCCATTTCCGGCCACCCCACTGGCCAAGTTTGGTACCGATCAGAAGCTTGACAGCTAGCCGACGTATCCTTGCTATCACCGCCACCAGAAAACGGCCAGAATGCCAGCGATCCAGCTCCAAAAACCCGCGGCTCCACCCGTTTTCCTCGTCATCTATTTCACCGGTTTTAGGCTACGCCACCACTTGGATCTTGTTCCTCAACTTTCCCTCATCATTTTTCAACCAACCCCGTCGCATGAAATAACTAGGTTGCTCCAGATCGACAGTCGAAAAGCTCACAATTTTGGGGAGCTTGATCCATAATTGTCACCACATGTGGGAGGTCACGGCTGGTACCATTGGACTCATTAAGGTCAGAATTACCAGAACCGAACTTCCCGTCCCAGTTGATTGAGTTTCAGTCACCGTTGACCATTAGGGGAAATTTTGTAATTTCATAAACTTTTGGGGTAATTATGTAATTTTGAAATTAGTGGACATTTTGCTAATTTCATATTAAGACAATTGGGTAATTTGAGATTTTGGGGGTAATTCGATAATTTACATCGTTAAGGGCTTTTTCGTAATTTATATTTTTTGGGGGTAATTTTGTAAATTCAAAATTTATGGATATTTTTGTAATCTGATTTTAGGGTAGTTTGGTAATCTGTGTTTCTGAGGATAATTTGGTAAATTTTGATGTTGGGGGCATTTTGGTTATTTTATGAATTCAAGAATAATTTATTGCGGATAAATGTCGTTTTCGAGTTTATTAGTTATGATTCGCATTACGGATAGTAATTATATTATTTTCTTAAATTAGGAGGATTCATGAATGAGAATCAACTCGTGGACGTTGTTGATACCGAGTTCAGACATCATCACTGTGAGTGGAATATACAAAACCTAATTTCATACTTTATTATGATAGTAAAGCATGTTTACGAAATCGGTTTCAAATGCTTTGATTGAAATGGTTTCGTAGAAATGGATTTTATCTGTATTTTGGTATTTATTACAAAAAATGTGTTTGATTAATGATTTTGTTACCAATTTTGTTTATGCATGATAATATTTTTAAAGAAAAGAAAAGCAGATTTAAGGCATGTTAAATAAAAAAGAAAATGAGATTTTGGATGAGATTTCAAATGAGATTATATGTTTATGTTTATCTATATAAATGGTTGTTTGCAAAATCATTAGATGGTACCCTTCCCCTTTAGATACAGTGATACAAATGAGATGAGATATGCATGTAGTATGATGAATACAGAGATACTGATATTCAGATACAGATGGTATAGATGAAATGATATTTTTCCGATCTATTTGTGTAGTTCTGGGGCGTGATGGTACTCATATAGTATGTCATTGCCTGTTCGTTGAGGTCCGGATATAATGAGATATGAGATGACATTTCCCAATCTATTCGTGTAGCTCTAAGGCATGATTATACCCAGATAGTACATCATTGCCTGTATGTTAAGGCCCAGATATGATGAGATATGAGAGGGTACTTCCTCGTCTATTTGTGTAGTTCCGGACCGTGATTGTACCCAAATAGTACGTCATTACCCATCCGTCAAGGTCTGGATATGATGAGATTATTCCCCTAAGTACTTGTTGGTGATAGTTTTCGATATTCAGTATTAATATTATAACTATTATGATTTTATTGATTTTATGCAGAATTATGTGATATTGTTATTTCAGTGCATGATTTAAATTAAACAAGTTTATTTAGGTTCTTGTGATATTTTGATGAAATTGTGTTTATAAATAATACAATTATTTTATAGAAAAGTTATTTTTCCAAAACTACTATCCACTCACTAAGCTCACTGAGTTTTATACTTATCCTATTTTATTATATTTTCCTCCCCATAGGAGAATCACAGGTTCAACAGTCAACCCAGCAATGATAATTATTTTAGAGTTATGGCAACTTGATAGAGTTAGAAGTCGTAGATATTTTATTGAGATATTTTGGGATTGTATAATTTGATACATTTCTGTGATTGTAGACAACCTATATATTTTCTCTGATTTTGGATATTTGAGTGATTTGATATTTTATTGAGGAGATTGGTTATTTGGAAATAATTGTATTTGAAATTAGTTTGGGAGTGCTTATTTTATAATTTGCAAATTTAGTTATATGATAATTTTAGGGGAGACTCTGCCAAATTTTCAGCAGAATCATTATTAGTTGATTATGTCAGAATGATTAAATAGAACTAGGCATATTCACCCTGTGGATTTGAGGCGAGTCATGTTGCAATTATTGTGTATTAAATCAACCAGATGTTTGATTTCATTAATGTGATAATCATTAACCTGATAAACATAATCTCTTCGGCATCCTTTCCCTGGTAACATTCCATTGAAAAAAACACCGAATCATGACAAAAAAGCTTTCGTTCCATGGATTATCAGGCTAGTCAGTCATGATAAACATCTTCCACAGAACAACAAATGGAAGTTCTTTCTCAAGTACAATCATATATCTTGCTTATGGATGGTAACATCCAACCAATTTTAAAATGGGATCATCATCTCGTCTCAAATGTGGCAACCTAAACTTGCAAATAACATCAACAATGAAACAAGCATTGAAAAGCATCATTTGCACAAACTCATCTTTGCCTAAACTTATGGATCCTCCATAATGATTTCGAGCTCTTTCTTCCAATGTCCTCATGGCCATGATATAGTAAGACAAATGTAAACCCTTTCGCTCTATAAGAGTTTAAAGATAGCGCATTTTGTGCTCTTCAAAGGCCAACAAGTGATTTTTCTTACCATGATGGTAAGGACCAATTGCTAGCATTTCTGGTTCATAAGCTTTTTCATTTAATTTATGGAGTACATTAGGAACTCTGAAAATGCTTAACTTAGATGGTGTAATTGTTAGACAACAAAGATTTTCTTGAACAAGATCAAGTACTATGTCAGTTGGTGCACTGGCCATGACTTGGTCTGCATTTAAATGCACGTAATGAAAGATACAAATGTTGCTTACTAGAAAATTTCACAAATGAAACACGCATTTCACTAAATTTATTATTGACAACCATAGAAGTCACAAGTAATTGAGTTTTGCATAAAAGTTATCATCAATGACAAGAACTAATAAGTCTGCATTTTATAAATGTGTGTACTGGGCCAAACTACTGATTAATAATAGTTGCAACATGTCTAAGAAATTTGTTACAATACTTGTACAATAGGGGGAGTGAAACTTAGCAAAATTCATAGGGTAATAATTCACGTAGGACTGAGCCAGATCTCAAATATTGTCTCTCACACAGCTAAAGAATCTATACAAAATTCATAGGGTACAATAAGATGCAAGATAAATCAACTCTTAAGGTTATAGGATATCAACTCTCAAGGTTATAGGATACAGTATTTTAATTTGTTTGTCTTACTACTTTTTGTTGAAGATGAATTATTGGGTGGGTAATAATTCCACATCTTTGTTGAACATGATTCCACGTCTTTGTTGAACATGTGTATTCATGTAGCAAACAATTGCATGTGACTAGCATGCAACTTTTGATTCTTGGCATAAAGTTGTTGGGTAAGTGGAAGGCACACAACTTTTGACTTTGGCACCAAAGTAGAAGGTTAAGTGAAAATATATATTATTTTAATACCCACCATTGTTGATTTTTGGGGCATTGCTTGGCCTAGAAATAAAGGCTTCATTTGCCTTCTTCAATCATCCAATTTTCTCCATATCAAGTGAAAGTGCCAAGAAGTGTAAGTTGAGAGTGTTGAGAGCTTTCAGCTCTAATTCTAGTGTTTTTGAAAGTTTATGTGTATTGGGGTTTTAGGTGTTGAGATAAAATACCACAATACTTGTAACTCTTTTTTCACTAGTAAAATATTTTTTTCTATCTTCGCCAGTAAACGTAGGCTAACAGCAAACCACGTAAATTCTGATGTTCCTATGTCATTATTATTTCTTAATTTTACTTTACCTGCGTGTCTACTTCACCTGCCAATCCCCCAACAATCTCTTTGAAAGGCAATGATGTATTCCATGAGATTCATATAATCAGTCACATAGTTTTATTTTAATCTAAAGAAGAAAATTGCTCATAGACTAAGGTGGTGTTTGTTTTTTTATCTGAAATCTAAATGGGTCTGAATTTTTCTAAAGTGCGAATGAGTCTGAATACAAAAATCTGAATGACATGTTTGTTTTTCTTTTTTCAATATCTGAATATAAGTGACATCTTGCTTGTTTTTACAATAAAAAACATCTTAGACTTGGTTATTTGACATTTTTGTCCTTGTAAATTAAAACAGAAAAGAGGAATAGATTTTATAATTTAGGAAATAAGTTATTTTACAAAGATATTTTTGAAATATAATATTTACTTATCATTCAGACCTTTTCTCATTCAAATAAAAGTCACAAAAGTTTACTTTTTCTATTCACATGTAAATGTCTGAAAATCAGACATACATTCTAAAAAATAAACAAATATATTTTATAAAATGTCTAAAATTAATAAAATTTTTGACTTGAAACATTTAACAAACGACCTCTAAGAGATTTGTCAAGATAGGTTACGTGTCATCATCAATCCAATCTTGGGATTTTCATTACTCCGTTTCCAAGCTTTATGGCAGACAGGCTTTCTCCCTCGGCCTTCGCGAACTTGATTTCAGCTTCTTTAAGCTCAGTGGAGCAGCTTATGACCTCTCTATATTTTCTTTCTGCTGTCGTCTTTATGTTTTTCCTCTTTGTTGACAGCGAAGGCTGCCAGTTATGGTGCATAAATTCCATCAGATATTTAATTTTGGCGGGGTATTTAGAGTAACGTGCATAGCCTGCGCTGGGATGTGCATATTCGAAGAATGCATAAATCATTCCTTTTAAAATCTTTTGTTTCGTCAGCAGGCATCACAGTCATGGGAAAAAAAATTCACTGAGAACGAATAAGGGAAGTTGCAGTAAATTCTGTTGAAATGCTAATTTGGAATCTAGAGAGATCTTCAATTATTAGTTTCTAAAATGTTGGTTGTGTCAAAAAATCAATAGATGCTAGAAATATCTAAACATCTAGAAGATATCTTCAAAAATAATTTATGAATGCTAGAAATATCTAAGTATATAGAAAATATCTAAACATGTAGAAAATATCTTCAACAATGCATGTGTATTATCCAGGCATCTAGACATATATAGGTAATTGTGGTTAAAAATTAACCGTGGAGAAAAAATATAAACGCATGGTCGCCGAGTGTTTGTAAGGCCCATAAAAACTTGGCCATGTTTCTAATTGACATTGTGTTTGTAAAATCTTTCCACTTCCGTTCATCTTTAATCAAATAATCTTAATAAAAAAATAATTTCCACTTCAATTATTCTAGCCCACTATCTTCCCTGCCGGGACAAATCGCGCCGCAGCCCCTTAATGATGCAATGCAGATTGGAAATGGGATCATCAATTTCTCGCAAATTTGACATTGTGTACTTGCGCAATAGCTCAGTAATAAAGCATGCATGAAACAGCATCATTTCCACGAACTGGTCTTGTTTGAGATTGACAGGTTCTGCATAGAATTTGCGAGTTCTTTGATCTAGCGCTCTCATTGCTGTGACATATCTTGTGACATTGCTGTCCTCTCTTCTTTTAAGAAGCGTTTTAACATAGCCGAATTTGTGCTCCTGCATTGCATCTTAGCGACTTTTGGCACGGTGGTCATTGGCACTTTCAGTCTGGGCAGCGTGCTCAAATGGCTTTAAGTCCGGCGTGCAGCAATTTCATCATTATGCCTTTCCAGCAAATCAGTGGCGCAAAATTATCTTTGACCTTTCCTAAAAGACAAAAAACAGAAAATAAAAAAAGAATTCAAACTATAAATACGACATTAACATAATGGAACAAGTGAAATTACAAAACACGAAGAATGAAGAATAATTACATAAGCACTCGTCTCAGGCAATGGTCCTTCATCAGATGCCTTGCGAGCAGTGGAAACTGCTCGGTTAACATCTTCAGCATCACCTTCAGCTACTTGAGCAATCACATCGCCAGTCCTGTTGTCTAATGTGGGAAAAGTTTATATTCAATTTTTAATTGAGAGAACACAAAGAAAGCAAAGTATATAACTAATTGATTGGATAAAAAGATCACCTGGTGCAGAATCAACAAATTGTCCATTAATTAATTAACTTAAACAGGTGAAGTAATTGGATCTTCAGCAGCAGCAGAAGAAGGCGTACTGTATCCGCAGGCAGCAGCAGCAGCAGCTCAGCCCAAACAAGAACCCTCCCTGAAATAAACAGTGACAACAATTTAATGTAAAAGAAACAAGGTATAACTTCAAAATGATTTTTCCTTTTTTGCTTTCAAGGCAAATCGTTTATAGCTGTGGTTCAGGAATAACAGACCCATAAATTAATATGCCCAAAACATATATATTACATGTTTAGTTTAGAAATTTAAAATTGAAATTCCCCAAAAGTGAAGAAAAAAAAAGACATGCTTTCTATCATTATATATAAATGATACAAGAAAATGGCATTGCGAAGTGACATTGTAAAATACGACTTTATGATATATGTATGTGTGTATGTATGTATATTTTTCAATTCAGAATTTTAAGGTACCGGAAAATTGGGAAAAATTTTAAAACTGTAAGGTTTAAAACTTTTTCAGACGTTTCCCGCATTTTAAGATTTCGAATTAGAAAACTATATTTATTAGATGATGATTATCATATCAAACTTGAGATTCAAAACTTTTTAACTTATTCGTTTTCCCAGGAACCAAAAAGAGCGCAAACACTCTCATCATAACACTCACAAACAACAAATAAATCATATAGCATCAGCAATGAAACGACGCTGTATAGCTAACTTTTGAAAACAGAGTAGGTGCAGAAGACGCGAATGAACGTGAAAGCAAAAGTTGAATCCTTCTTGCGGGCATTACAACGTAAATTTTATTTATTTATTTATTTCCTCTCTCTCTTGTATGTGAGAATGTACAGCCAGTGTATAAATAAGTTTATAAGCTTTATACTTTTGTTTGTGAAAATTACATGGCATGCTCATCTAATGTTTTAACCGTCAACCGCTACATAAGAAACGAAACGTTTCTACATAATATTTATGTCAAGCCATCAAACTTGATTGTGCTCGCTGCTGTCAGTTCGGTTGTCTTAAGAAGCGATCAACAAATTCTTCAGCCATTTCTGCCAACAACCTTGTAAAAACACTGAACTTCCTATTCCAGTTTTAATATGAACATGGGTTGGCCCCTTACTTTCTCACATGGACTGGAACTTACATATTAAACACGAGTTTGGTTTGATGATTCCAATCATTGAACTTTAAAAAAATCTTAAATAATTGTATTGATACTGAAATTTTTCAAAATGATTCTTCGAGCTCCAAATTGTTTATCGAAATCCTGCCTTTTTAAGCATCCCTATGAACCAGAGGAAAATATTTTATTTGAACGTAAACGACAACAGCCAGCTGCTGCCGCAATTACAATAGTATTTCAGACAGCCATTTTCCTTGAAAACTTTTCAGAAGCTTAAATAAATTGAAAAGTTATATAGGAAATTTAAGAATTTTGCAGTTATTGACAGTTGGTGGATTCCTACTGGCAACAAATCATTTTGCGGTTTATGAATTTAAATGCTTTGGAGTGAGATTGTTTCACACAAACTTTGCATAACACAGCCACTCACTACAACCATCTTGATACGTGTCTCCAACACAACAATATGTCACTCCAACTGCTTCTATATTCAATGGCTTTACCCTTGTTGATAATACGAAAGAACTGCAAACAGGGCTTGCAGCAACGTTAGGAGAAGTAGGACAGCAGCAGCAAGAAATGAGATGATTTCCGACTGTGTTGAAATAATTGTGCCACAACTTGGCCTTCAATTTATTAACACGCCTATTGCAATGCAAGTTAACTTTGCTGAATACCTCACAGTAATAGAACTGCTCACCGAGCGCAACACCATCACCAAGCTCGTTTATTGAGGCTGCAATCACTTCATCATCTTCTAACCAATTATCAATTATTCCACGACGACAAAGTATTCAGCATCATTTATAAGAAAGAGTTGATGAGGCAGTCCAGGAATTTGACATAATCTATTACATGTTCAAGACTTATTCGTAGGAACACTGCTCATATGCTGAGATTGTGGAAAATAGTTTCTATAGCATCATTAATTTCCAAGGTTGGGATCTTCATTATGCCATTTTCAAACTTAATATCAAACAAGGAGCCATCCTCAAAGACCTCAACCTTATAGAACTTGAATCTCTGTGGCAGAACAAATGAAGCTCCAGTCACTATCATTTGCACCATTATGAAGCTCACATGCTTCCATTCTTGCAGGCGAAGGAAGCCAGTTATCGGGTATCAAATGGGCTAGATGTTCGATTTTTATTTATGGGATAATCTTTAACTCGAAAAGCTTCATCTCTTCGACTTCCTTTCACTGGTAGTATTCCATTGTAAAAACGCAGAATTGTTGCAAGAAAGTTTTCGTTCCTTTGAATATTAGGCAGCTCTGTCATGCAAAACAAATTCCAAATAACAAGAAATGGAAGTTGATTCTCAAGTAAAATCATATCTTATGCTATGGAAGGTAATATCCAGCTTAGTTTGAAAATAGGGTCATTATGGCTTTTCCAATTCATGACCAATCCATACTTGCGAATAACCTCAACAATAAAAAAACAATCAGGAATCATCATTTTCGCAAACTCATCTTGGTTTAAACTTATGGATCCTTTGCAACAATTTCGAGCTCTTTGACTCGCGAGCCGCAGCCACCGAAAGCGAGCCACGCTTGGCGCTGGATTGCAATTTGGGTTTGCTCCGGGCTGACCTGGCCCATTCTTAGGAGTCATAAACTGTGAGTGAGGACGTGCTAGCTGAATTAATGGGCTGACCTGGCTTATACTTAGGAGTCGTATACTTTGAGTGGTTCAAGCCCCCACAAAGCATTGTAAAGGCAAAAATTCCTTTTCAATTATGATGATTAATTGAGTGAAGATAGTCTTCTCTGTCTCGAAATGAGAGTAGAGTAATCGTTTCTCGAATATTAGAGAGGGCAAATATCTAGGCTCTAATCTTAGGAATTCTCTGATTATTGTAAATATATCAGTAATAGTTTCATGTAATACGAGTTATAATTTATGCAATAGTCCCATGTAATTAAAAAAAATTACGAAATTAACTTTTCATCATATTTTACTTTGGAGTGTGCCATTCACACTCTATTAATAATCATTGAATATACAAACTACTTGCAACATATGCACCTTAAATTTATTTAATTCAGTGTATAATGTTATTTTTTAATTTCGTAGCTAATTTTCAAAGTTGATGAATCGGTTACAAGTCATTGTAGGTAAAATAGACGTAGTTAATAAATTGATCGTGCTTGAATAATTTAAATTTTTCGCGACACAAAATCAAGACAATTTAGATGCGATTCAATGACTGTGTAGTCGGATTTTATTTCAGCACTCGGTTCTGGTATTGGCTTAATTTGTATTAAACTTATAAAAAAAAAAGAGAAGTGTTAGTTTCTATTTAAGGAAAGAATGAGGGAGAGAAGCATTTCATTTTTCTTTCTAAAAATAGAGAGAGAAAGAGAGAGAGAGAGAATTGACCCGGTTTGACCCAAATTGACCGACCTAAACCTACGCGACCTGCGACTTTGATCCGACTGGATCTCACGATTCCGGCCACCTCACTGGCCGAGCTTGGTACCGATTTGAAGCTTGTGAGCCACCAGTTGTATCCCTGCCATCACAGTAGCCGGAAACTAACCAAAACGCCAGCAATCAAGCTCCTAAACCCATGGCTTAACCTATTTTTCTCATCATCAATCTCGTTAGTTTTAGGCCAGACCACCTGAAACGACTGGATTGCCTCTGATCGACAGCCGAAAAGCTAACGATTTTAGGGAACTTGATCCACCGTCGTCGCCTAGCGTGGGAGGTCACCGCTGGCACCATTAGACTCATCGAGGTCATAACTACCAGACCTGAGCTTCACGTAGCCATTCACTGAGCTCTAGTCACTGTTGACCTTTAGGAGCAATTCGGTAATTTCTCAAAATTTAGAGATAATTCTATAGTTTTGAAATTAGCAGACATTTTAGTAATTTCATATTAGGGCAGCTTCTATTTAAGTAATTTCAAAAAGAGAAGTGTCAGTTTCTATTTAATGAAAGAATGAGAGAGAGAAGCATTTCATTTTTCTTTCTAAAAATAGAGAGAGAAAGAGAGAGATAGAGAATTGACCCGATTTGACCCGTATTGACCGACCTAAACCCACGCAACCTGTGACTTTGACCCGACTGGATCTCGCGATTCTGGCCGCCTCACTGGCCGAGCTTGGTACCGATTTGAAGCTTGTGAGCCATCGGTTGTATCCCTGCAATCATAGTAGCCGGAAACTGACCAAAACGCCAGCAATCAAGCTCCTAAACCAATGCCTCAACCCATTTTTCTCATCGTCGATCTCGTCAGTTTTAGGCCAGACCACCACTTGGATCTTGTCCCTCAGCTCACGCTCATGATTTTTCGACCAAATTCATCACTTGAAACGACTGGATTGCCGCTGATCGATAGTTGGAAAGCTAATGATTTTGGGGAACTCGATCCTCCGTCATCGCCAAGCGTGGGAGGTCACCGCTAGCACCATTAGACTCACTGAGGTCATAACTACCAGACCTGAGCTTCACATAGCCGTTGACTAAGCTCTGGTCACTGTTGATCTTTAGGGGCAATTCGGTAATTTCATAAAATTTAGAGATAATTCTATAGTTTTGAAATTAATGGACATTTTAGTAATTTCATATTAGGGTAGCTACGTAATTTGAGATTTCGGGCGTAATTTGGTAATTTATGTCATTATGGGCATTTTAGTAAGTTTTTATTTTTCGAGGGTAATTTCAAAAATTCAAAGCTTGCGGATTTTTTTTAATGTGAATTTAGGTTAGTTTGGTAATCTGTGATTCTGAAGATAATTTAATGAATTTTGATCTCAAGGGTATTTTGATAATTTTATGAATTCGAGAATATTTTATTATGGATAAATGTCGTTTTGAGTTTATTAGTTATGATTCGCATTTACAGATAGTAATTATATTATTTCCTCAAATTAGGAGTATCCGTGAACAAGAATCAATCTGCGGACATTGTCGATATCGAGTTTGGGCATCGTCACTGTGAGTGGAATATACAAAACTTATTTTCATAGTCTATTATGATAGTAAAGACTTTTTATGAAATAAGTTTCAAATGCTTTGATTTAAATGATTTCATAGAAATGGATTTTATCTGCGTTTTGGTATTTATTACGAAAAATGTGTATGATTAATGATTTTTTTACAGATTTTGAATATGCATGATAATATTTTAAAGAAAAGAAAAGCAGATTTACGACATGTTAAATGAAAAAGAAAATGACATTTCAGATGATTATGTATCTGTGTACAAAGGTATATAAATATTTGTATAATGATTATTTTTAAAATCATTAAACAGTATCTTTCCCCTCCAAATATAGTGATACAGATGATATGATGAGATATGAAGTTTTTGGGGCCCATCTAAACACACATAAAGGTTTTAGGTCGTGTGTTTGGGTGCATTCTCCTTTTGGGGGCATATGCATGCAATATGATAAATATAGGATACAAATATTGAGATACTTGAGATACAAATATTGAGATACATGCTTTTAGGGCCCGTCTGAGTACACATAGAGGCTTTGGGCCGTGTACTCGGGCGACTTTGTCTTTTGGGGACCAAATTATGCATGCACAGATATGATGAGATATTATATGGCATTTTTCGATATATCTGTTTAGCTCCAGGGCATGATTGTACCCAAATAATAAATCATTGCCTGTTCGTCGAGGTTTGGATATGATCAAATATGAGATGATACTTCCCAGTCTATTCATGTAGCTCCATGACGTGATTATACCCAGATAGTACGTCATTACCCATCCATCAAGGTCTGGATATGATGAGATTATTCCCCTGGGTACTTGTTTGGTGATAGTTTTCGATATTCAGTATTGATGTTATAAGTATTATGGATTTCATTGAATTTATGCAGTATATTTACGATATTGTTATTTGAGTACATGATTTGAATTTAATAAGTTATTTAAGTTCGTATGATATTTTGATGAAATTTGTGTTTCGATATGATATAATTATTTTAAAGTAAAGTTATATTCAAAAACTACTATCCACTTACTGAGCTCACTGAGTTTTATACTTACCCTATTTTTATTATATTTCCCCCCCCCCCATAGGAGATTCACAGATACAACAGTCGACCCAACAACATTAGTTATTTTGGAATTATGGTCACGTGATGGTGTTAGGAGTCGTAGATGTATTTATTAAGATATTTTGGGATTATGTAATTTGATACATTTCGTTGATTGTGAACAAATCTATGTATATTTATTTGATATTGGATAATTGAGTGATTTGGTATTTTGGTTGAGGAAATTGATTGACAAAGTTGATTGTGTTCGGAATTATTTTGGAAGTGTTTATTTTATTAATTGCATATTTGGTTATGTGATATTTATATGGGAAACTTTGCTGAATTTTTGACAGAATCCTTATTATTTAGATTATGTCAGAATGATTAAATAGAATTAGACATACTCGCCCTGGGAGTTCGGGCCGGGTCGTGTCATTGCTCTAATTCTTACTATCAATATTAGATAGAATCAGTTGTAAAGTAAATATATTTCGATAAACTTTCAAAGTTAGTTATAACCTAATACATATCTTCTTGAATTATTAACATTAAAATAAATATTCACCTGCCCAATTTAAATCCATCAATTATTTGTTGAGCATACAAGAGCAGCCCATACACAGATAAAATTAAATTTTTTAAAAGAAACTATGTACAGAAACAAATTCAAATTAAGAGTACTCTTCGTCAAATAAACTGTACTAGATATATAGCAATTTTTGTTTCCTCTTCAAAGGCCATCAGGTGATCTTTATTGTGATAGTAAGGACCAATTGGTACCATTTTTGTTTATAAGAATTTTTACTTATTTTATGTAGTATATTATGCACTCGGAGAATGCTGAACTATTAGGTATGAATTTTTTCTCCACCACAATCAAGTACCAAGTCAGCTGGTTCACCAACCATCACTTGCTCTATGAAAATGTACAGGCTCCTCCGCTGATGCCAAGAAGTTAGATATTTAGGATTGCCAAGTTACCATTTTTCAAAAGGGCACACTTCAATTCATCCCCACATAGAATGAGAATTTTTAATTTACTCTTCTCAAAAAGGTGAAAACTTCATTTTCCCTCATTTTCGTTTTGAAGACAATGCAAACAAGGGCAAATTGATGATCTTTTTTTTTTATTTTTTTAATCTATTAAAAAAGTAAGTGGGAGTAAATTGATGTCTTCACATTTTTAATGGATAAACTAAAGATTATCTTTAAGTAAGGGGTAAATTAAAGTTTTACCTTTTCTCAAATCTTATTTATAGTTGAACATGGAGGTAAATTGGAGAGCTAAGAGCATAACAAAGTCAAGAACTAAATGAAAATACATTAAAATTTGATGTTCAGGATCAGCCACAATTTTTAAGGAATCCAAATATTTAAGACTTAATCATAGATTTAGGCTCTAAAATCTCATATGTTTTCGTCTTCTCTGAAGCATAAATTTAAACGAGAGCCTATGTAAAATTCCTAGCTGGGGCCAATCAAATAGATAACAAATTCGAAGTTCATTTCTAATTAATTAATTAATGCTTCGTTGAACTTACTTTGAATATAAATCAAGGGGTCTAGATTACATCATTGGATACAACAAAGGATAACAAACTCAGTATATTTTTGTGTTCATTTCCTTTGGTGATTCACATCTTTATCTTGCATTATTCTCTGATTGTTCATGCCTAAACCTTCGAGAGGCTCTCATATCAACCTCATTTGCAACAATTTTCGATTACGGCTTCCTTGCCAAAACCCCTTTATTGGTGCATTCTGTCGAACACCTACGAACATATATTTTCATTGGCTCATTCTGTCGAACACCTACAAACATATATTTTCATTGGCTCATTCTGTCGAACACCTACAAACATATATCAAACACCTTATTTTAACTGCTATTAAAGTGGTGTATGATACAATAAGCATGGCAACCACAAATCTGAAATGGACATTTATAATTTTCTATCATTATTGAGACGGAGCCTGTCATTTCATTTAAAAGTTTGTCTACAACTACTTCTATATTCAATGGCTTTGCGCTTATTGATAATAAGAAAGAACTGAATACAAAGCTTGCATAAAGGTTAGTAGAAGTAGGAAAATAACTGCAAGAAAGGAGATGAATGGACCATGGATTGTTGAAATAATTCTGCCTTAACTTGGCTATCGACTTATTACGACGCCTACTACAATGCAAATTGACTTTGTTGAAAACCTCACGGTAATAGAACCACTCATCGTGTACAACACCATCACAAAGCCTTTTCAATACGGTTGCAATCACTTCATCATCTCCTAACAAATTATCAATCATTCCACAACAACGGAGTAATGCAGCATCTTTTGAAGAGTTGATTAGGCACTTTAGGAATTTGACATAATCTATTGCATGCTTAAGATTTATGTCTTGGGAGCATTGCTCATATGCGATGAGATTCTGAAAAATAGTTTCTGTAGCATCACCAATGATGTAGGACGTTATTTTAGGAATTTTATGATTTTAGAATTTTAATATTTTAGGACTTTCTATTTTTATTAGAGTCAATTATGGCATTTTATTATTTTAGGATTTTCTTTTTTCATTAGAGTCAATTAAGGTATGAGATTTAGTTAAGTTAGGAAAGTATCTTTTATTTCTATTATAATTGTGATTTACTTTCTCTTTTTAAGTTAACTTAGGGAAGTGAGTTTCCGTTATTATAAATAGAGAACTATCTATCAAAATCTCTCTTGTTGAGTTGTTTGGATTAGAGCGTCATCTAATCTCGCATTATGCGTTATTGAAAATCTTATTGAGTCGTTTGGTTAGAACGAGATCTAATCACGCTTCAATTAGAGTGTAATCTAATCACGTTTGCTTGGTCTAATACTAAAACGATATCTAGTGTTCTCTCCTTATCAATTTCCGCTTCCGCTATGCCTCTCACCATCAACCAATTTCGAAGGAAAAGATCTTCGTTACCCCATTTTTGAACTTAATATCAAACAAGGACTCACCTTTAAGGACCTTAATCTTTTAGAACTTGATTCCAGCCTCTTTGATCTCTGTGGCAAAACAAATGAAGCTCCGGTCACTATCATTTGTACCATTATAAAGCTCATATGCTTCCATTCCTGCAGGCGAAGGAAGCCAGTTATTGTGCACCAAATGTACTAGATGTTTGGTTTCATTTATGCGATAATCTTTAACTCGACAAACATCATCTCTTTGACATCCTTTCCCTAGCAATATTCCATTGAAAAAATAAAGAATTGTGATAAGAAAGCTTCATTCCTTTGATTATTAGGCATCTCTCAATGAAGGTGGGGTGGAACTTCTTTTCTATTTCCATGAAACTTCTTTTCCACCGAAATTGAAAAGATTCTGATTTACAATAATGAATGATTAGAATTCATCACAAAATACTTTTTGCAGAATCTGCATGTATTTGACGAAAGTGCGCCGAAAGTTGCCATTAATTTCAATAATAATAAAATATGATTAAAAAAAAAAAGGTTAGGAATAAAGGCTTCATTTCCCCTCTTAATATCCTATTCTAAAATTAATTTTGAGAGAGAAGCCAAGAGTTGAGTGAGAATTAAGAGTTTTTAATAAACTCAAGTGATTAGTGAGTGAGAAATAGAGTGTATTAGAGTTCTTGATAGTGAATTAAAATAATTTAATATTTGTAATTTCTATGTTATATGTAAAGTTTCATTATTCTATCTCTGTCCGTAGATGTAGGCTAAAAGTCAAATCACTTAAATTTTTATATTCCCTGTGTGATACTTATGTATGGATGTCAAAAATACAAGGTTGGGAATGAGTTTGCGCCAGTTCCGAACATCACCTGATAAGCTCGAGATTTGGCTCGAAACCCAATTTTTATAAAAAAAAGATTATTATATCATATGTATTATTTTAATAATTATATTTATTTGACTTATCTATTACATGCATATATTTAAAATTTAAACATTTAAAAATCACATTTTCATGTCTAATTTCAATAAAATAAATACAAAAATTATAAAATTATATATATATATATATATATATAAGCTATGATTACAAAACTCAATCCAAGTGTCCAAAAAATATGTCTGAGCCAAGTTCAAGCATTGCTATACCAGAGCCTATGTTTTGCCATCCCTATACTTCTGTCTCAATTTTCTTAATTTTTTCTCAATTTCACTTTAATTATATGTTTGCTTCACTCACCAATTTCTTATTATTTAAATTATCAAGATTCTCACATAATCTAATCATGTTCCTAATAAATAACTTAATTGTTGATTACTTGTTAATAATTAAAAATAAAGAAATTAAATCTTATCTATACACTTTCATTAAGAGACATACAACAAGAAATTTAAAAAACTCAATAGAATTCAAATCAACAAACCATCGTATTCCATATTTGTAACAACAATATTTGTAAAACTAATGGTGCATTTACTAATCAGTAATTGGAATGGACTAAAATCGAAATCAAGAATGGGAATCAGATTGAGATTCATTTCTATCGATGTATTTACTTTATCTTAGAATCAGAATGAAATACTATAATTTACTAAAATACCCTTTGTTAATTATTGTCCTTTGGTAATAATAATAAAAAATTATATAAAAATAATAGTAATAATTAATAATAATAATGGCATTAATAAATGATAATATTATTATTTATTAAAATATTATTACTAGTACTAATATAATTTATTAAATATATTATAAATTAAAATATTATTATAATTATATTTTATTAATTTATTATCATTATTATTATTTATTAATTTCATTATTTTTTAATTTTTAATTATTATTTAAATCAAGGATTAAATCAGGACTAATAAAACAAATCTTACTATAAAATTTCCAAATCTGTCAACAGACATTGCGAACTGAACCGAATTGTTCAGCTTTTAAGAACCTAAATCAAGTTACGGCTTTTCACATGATTATTCTTCAGTAATTTTGTCTGATGATTTCATGTTGACTATTTAGATTTTAAAACACCAAGACGCTATAATTCTACTGTCTGTTGTTGAACGTGTAATTCTTTCTTTATCATTTCCTGGACATATTCTACCAAAAGACATTGCTCTAATTTGCAGGCGTCAAGAGGAAGTCCCATATAAACATGCATTACTCTGATGGATTGGACCATACTTATTTTTACCACCGAGGATTAATGCAGAATATAAGTTTGCCGTAGTGGTGAGAGTTCCCTAGAGTCCACAACTATTTTCAAAAAGCCAGCAACTCATCATCTTGACAGTCAAGTTAGTCGCAAATATCACTTGTACATAATTATGACTAGCTGCAACAATTTGGTATTTAGTACTGTAGATAAGGCTCTATTGTAGAAAGCAGGGTTGATGTAGTCAGTTGATTCCCTAATATTTCTTTTCTAGAATGAGAATGTTGTAAATGCATCCTGATATTTCTATCAGAAATATAAGCCATGTTAATAACAAATCTTTATGTTTGGCAGTCTTATGAATATTATGATGATTACAATTTTGTGAAAAGTGAAAAATAAACTCTGTTATGTCCTTGTGTATTTCAATCTTAAAAATTACAAGTCCAATGTTGAAGTTCTACACTTTGCATTTCGAATTATAGTCTTTACGTTTTATGTTATGCTAGGTTGTAAAAGTTTCATACTTAGATACCACGACGAAACCTAAATTATTTACAAATTAGCTCTGGCAGGGTTCTGAATTCTAAGTTTAGAATCCCTGACGTCAAAGAAAAGGCACAAATGGAATTGAGTTTCTTGGCTGACACGGATTCCTCTGAAACTTTGGTTTTCTTGCTTCCACAAATTATCCTCTAACTTTGATCACTTATTTTGATCCAAACTAGTCATTTTGGAACCCTAAAATAGTTTTTGAAACATTTTGGATCACAAAATAACCTTGAAATCGATCAATTTTTTGCCAAAAATCAAAATCAGTGCATGAAATTCAGGGGAAACGGCTAGCCACCTCATTAAAGCGGCTAGCCGCTTAGAAGGCAATGAGTCTGCCAAAACCAAGTAACTTATCACTTGATTCAAGTGGCTAATCCTTGCAAGGTAGTGAGTCTGCTTGAACCAAGCGATTAGGTGGCAAACCGCTTAGAAGGTAGAGAGTCTGCCAAACCAAGTGGCTAACCGCTTCAAAGGTAGAGTGTCTGCCAAAACCAAGCAGAAACATGCCCAAAATGTAGCGGGCAGCGGCTATATATTATCGGCTAGCCAATTGCGTGGTTTAACCCAAGTAGAAGAACCTTTAAATATCTTTGCATAAACAAATTAAACGAATTGTGCATGAATTGAAATTTGATCCTATTCGTTTAATTTTGCATGGTAAATGAAATAATCAAAGTAAACGGATATTCCTTTAACAAACGATTCAAATTTGAATACTATGATTACATTCATAAATGGAATGAATTGAATTCGAATCCATTGAATTTTGAGCCAATCCATTTACGATTTGATTAGAATTTGATTCATTTATTCATTTTATATATATATAGTTTTCAGTTTTTTGTCTTTTTTTACTGGATGGAAGTTTACATTATATTTAATTTGTAGTATCATTAAGACAAAAGATAATTTTTTCTAACAAAAAAAATTATGATTCCATTCTGTATGAAATTTTATGTTAAATCAAACAATGCAATTTAATTTCATCATTTTCCTCCTCTCTTTTCTCCTCCCTTCCCCTCCATTTCACTCCTCTCCTCTCTTCCCCTCCCCTTTCTTCAAACCAAGCATCATTTCAGTATCATGTAAACATGCAACAACTGAGGTCAAGCATGCAAACGCTAAGGTTAAATATGAGAATGACGTAAACATACAACAGGTCACATGAAATATGCAACAACTAAGGTTAAACATGCAATATGGACGTCAAAAATGAAACATGTGAGAAATTTTTAATTTTTAGCTTTATTCAACACATGCAACAATTCAAGCAAAACATGCAACATGAAATTTACATGTAAAAAATTCACATGAGATATGCAACAAGTGGTGTCAAATATACAACGGCTGAGGTTAAACATGAGAACCATGTAAACATGCAATAGGTCATGTGAAAGATGGCAAAACTAGGATCAAACATGCAACATGGATGTCAAACATGAAACGGGCTGGAAAATTTTTAATTTTTGGCTTTATTCAACACATGCAACAATTCAAGAAAACATGCAACACTTGAGGTCAAACATGCAACATGAAATTTACGTGTAAAAAAGTCATGTGATGCATGCAACAAGTGATGTCAAACATGCAACAGCTGAGTTTAAACATGAGAACAACATAAACTTGCAACAGATCATGTGAAACATACAACAACTGAGGTCCAACATGGAAAATGAACATCGAACATGAAATGGGTGGGAAAAAATTTTTTTTGAGGGTGTTTAAAATAATAAAGTTGAAACAAGGAACAAAATACATGAAAATTGTGATGTTAAGTATGAAACATCACATGTAAAATATGAAACAAATATTTATCTTTTATTAGGTGAATATTTTTTTCTCTTGATTGTAATAAGATTATTCATTTCTTTCAATTTCTATTTATTTGTTATTAATGTTAATTTTTCACAATTTCTTAATTAATATTTTATTTTAATTTACTTTTTAAAATTTGAAGAAAAAAGATGCAACTGGTTAAGAAATCGATTGCACCAAATGGCGGCCAAAGACAACCGGGCTCTCTGTTTAAGAGTCTGGCACCATGGCATTGTAGCCAAACCCCAAGTAACAACATGAGAATGAGTCAAAGCACTTAGCATAGCACTCCATTTGATGAGTTACACCTTTCAAGAAAGAGATTTTTTTTTTGGGAACAAAAGTATGTAGTATAGACATATTGGGATCCGTCTAAGATTAATCTTTTTAAATATTAGTAAGGAACTAGGACAACATAATAACATTTTAAGTTCCTTGGAGGGATAAGATTTTACTTTTTATTTCTCTTTTTAAATATCAAAACAACATGTATGGATGTTAACTCTTAACTTCAATTTACAAATATTTTTGCTGTTTTAAGTATTGCAAAATTTTTCCCCTTTTTTCTAACCTGAAAATGAAAATTTCACCAAATTAAAGAGAAAAAAAATCAATAAATTAGTGTCATTTAAAAAAAAAAAATCATCTTTGGAAATTTTGATTCTCTCACTTTCTCATTCTCATATTATTATTCCCATCTCATATAATTTATATAGATTTTAGGTCATTAACTCGACGCAGACTAAAAAATACGTTATTTTGACAACTAAAAGAAAAAAAAGAGAGAGTAAGTTTTTATTTACATCAACGTAAGGATTAGAATTTTAGTTGGTACCAAAAACAATATTAAAAAAATGAAACGAAAAATAAATCAAATGCTTGAGAAATTTTAGAATATTTTTGAGGTATCATGTCCTACATGACAAGAAGCAAATGAAGTTATGACATATATACATTCATTTTAAATAACCAATATACAATTTGTGGTTATATAAAATTTAACTATTCATATCATAGATGTACTAATTAATTATATTACCTATCCTACAACTCTTGCAAATGTTAACCCCAACACTTAAATGCCATGCGTCTTATTCTCTTGTGCATATTAGAAAAATTTAAAAGAAAAATTAGATTAAAAGAGATCCAAATTTGGTATAGAGACAATAACTGATTATGGGCTAGTTTGATATTGCGGTTGAAATTTAATAACCTGCTTATTTTATAATTTTTGATAAAAATAGTGTTTTGTAAACTTTGTTCAAATATCTTATTTTATAATTTTCTCCATTTTGTCCGCAGCTTTTAAAAGCAGGTAGGAGATTACTTTTCATAAGCAGCTTATTTAATAGCCTACCACACCATTTTAAAATTTCTATTATAACCCTAAATTTTAATAAAAAAAATAATTATATCTAACTTATTCATAAACCCTAACATATAAATTATATCTCTTGTTCATAAGCTTTTTCATCTAACTTGTGCAGTACATTAGGAACTCTGAAAATGATGAACTTAGATGGCGTAATGGTTAAACGACGAAGATTTTCTTGAACAAGATCAAGTACTATGTCAGCTGCTTCACTGGCCATGACTTGGTCTGCATTTAAATGGACATAATGAAAGACACAAATGAAACCTGCATTTCACTAAATTAATTATTGACAACCATAGAAGTCACAAGTGCTTGAATTTTACATAAAAGTTATCATTACTGACAAGAACTAATGAGTCCGCATTTTGTAAATTCCAACGCGTGTACTGGGGAAAAACTAGTGATCGATAATATATAGTTATATAGTTGCAACATATCTAAGAAATATTGTTACAGTGCTTGTACAACAGGGGGAGTGAAACTTAACAAAATTCATAGCGTAATAATTCGTGTAGGACTGATCCAGATCTCGAATATTGCCTCTCACACGGCTACAGAAACCATTCAAAATTCATAGGGTACAATAAGATGCAAGATAAATCAACTCCCAAGGATATAGGATACATTAGTTTAATTTGCTCTCAGAAGAGCTAAGTGAAATTTTCCATTATTAATATACAAAAAAAGCCATGTCCCCCTCTTCAATACTTATTTGTCTTAGAGGAATTATTAGGTGGGTAACAAGGATTGTGACTCTTTAGAATATAACTATTTAATTTAACCCACACGTAAATATATTCAAAATTAATTGCACCATTTTATTAATGGTTGCTTCCTTTCCACCAATTTTAAAAGTCATGGTTTTTTTTCTAATGCACCCTTAATTATTTAATAAGGTTATAATATCGAGTTACTATCTTTATGAGAGTAGAATAGTGCAAAAGCACCTTATTAAATGAAAGTGGAATAACTTAAAAGCACATTTATCAAACGAGATTGTATTAATAAATAAAGATTAGGCTCATGATAGAATGGAATGGGTTTTTCTGGATTAAGTAACGGTGCGGCGGGGCTTTTCTATAAGATGGATTCGGCTTACAATGAGTTGTGTGTGTACGTCGACGTTATCCTTCCTGATTAATGGTAAGGTTCGGGGGCGGGTCTCTCCAAGTCGGGGCATTAGGCAGGGCTGTTCACTCTCTCTCTATTTATTTATTCTCTGTGCTGACTGCTACCCAAATATGTAATTTTATCTGAGGGGTCAGATTTGTATCAGATTTATTTGTGTCTCATTTACTTTTTGCGGATGACAACCTGATAGTTTGTAAGACTGTGCTGGTGGATTGTCATCATTTGAGGGATATTTTTTATTCGTACTCTAAGGCCTCAGGTTAGACTTTTAACTTTGAAAAATCCAATATTTTGTTTAGCCAATGCACGCAAGAGCATTACGGAGGTCTTTGGATTTTCCGGAGATTCTGCATATGAAAAATATTTAGGATTGCCAAGATGATTGGAAGGAAGAAGAGGGAGCTATTTTACGAGCTGAAATTTAGGGAGTTGAAAAAAATTGAGTCAATGGCGGGTGAAAGTTTTCTCTTGTGGTGGAAAGGAGATTCTGATTAAGGCAGTGGCATAGGCAGTCCCTTCAAATGCTATGAGTGTTCCGATTACTAGTGAGTATGTGTGAAGATCTCCAGTAGAGGTTTATGGCTTTCTGGTGGGGGTCTACGGAGATCAGCGGAAGATACACTGGATAGGATGGAATAGTATGAGTCTGGCAGAAAAGGAGGGTGGTAAGGGTATTCGAGACCTAAGTTATTTTAATCAGGAAATGTTGGCAACGCAGGGATGGCTTTTTCTTGTTTATGATGGGACACTTGTTTCGCAAGTATTAAGGGCAAGATATTCTCGACAAAGTTCTTTCTTGACGCGACTATTGGTAGTAATCCTTCATTTATATGGCGAGTATTCTTTGGGGGCATGAGTTGTTACAGCAGGGGATTCGATGGTGTGTGGGATGAAGGCAACATATTTGTATCTATTGTGATAAATGGGTGCCTAAACCAGTGACGTTCCAACCTATCTCGCTAGTGACTTTGGGGCAAGATGCAAGGGTTGCTGTTTTGTTAGAGAATGGGAATTCTTGGAATATGGCTTTGTGGCAGAAGCATTTCTTGCCTCAGGATATCCATTCTATTGTGAAAATTAAGTTTCCTTTACAAAGTTATCATGATCAGGTACTGTGGCGCTATGATTGTTGTGAAGATTACACTGTGAAGTTCGGGTATCAAATTGCAAGGAAGTGGAAGAATTTGACTTGTCTGCTTGATCTAATGGTTTAACTAGGCAGTAGGAGACTATTTGGAAGCTAATTGTTCCTTCCAAGGTTAAAATATTTCTATGGTATGCAATTTCAGGTTTGCTTCTATCGATAGAAAACTTGGAGTTGAAAAGGGTAGTAGCTGATTCCCGGTGTTGGCTCTGTGGTGAGTGTGGTGAGTCTATTATTCATGCTTTATTTATTCGTCAGCATGCGCTAGATGTGTGGGAACTTACTTCATTTGCTCATTTTGTTTTTTTTGGCCTTGTTGCATGTTTGTGGGATGTGTAGGATAGTGTAAATTCTAAATTACTTTTACTGAGATCCAACTCTTTGTTTTGATAATATGGGGGATATGGCAGGAGAGAAATCAGATTTTGCATGATGGAGCAGTGGCATCTCGTAATTAGTGGTGGCTTCTGCTTTAGGGATTTGAGATGCTTGGGAAAGGAAAAATCACATGGATACAGTTGACATGTGTACTGATTTGAATCCTATGATTTGAGAGCCGCCACAGATGCTGTTTTAAATTAAATATCGATGTTGCAGTGGATGTTCATAGGGGTAAAGTTAGTTATAGGGCTGTTACTAGAAATCATGAGGGTTTGGTTATGCTGGCCGGAGTAGATTTTAGAGTTTATTCTAATGATGTGGCTATTGCTAAGGCAAAGGCCTTGCGCTTTG
The DNA here is from genome assembly GCA_030449905.1 of Luvunga scandens. NCBI lineage: Eukaryota > Viridiplantae > Streptophyta > Magnoliopsida > Sapindales > Rutaceae > Luvunga > Luvunga scandens. Next base: position 1,487,405 of record JASUUG010000284.1, read on the forward strand.
GTATTCCACTTGCTAAGGAGACCGGGTGGGGTTGTCTCCTTTAATGGTTGAGTTGGACTCGTTATATGTTATTGAATTGATCAAGAGAAAGTAATACACTCCTATAGAGATTTTATGGAAATTTATGATGTGCAAAAACTAATGTTACCAAAGTATGACTTTAGGATTGGACATATCTTAAGGAGTTGTAATGAAGCCGCGGATGCTCTGGCTAAGTTCGCTCTTCGTAAACGTTTGTCTTTTGTTTGGCTAGAAGATTTTCCACAATCATTAAGTTGTTGACTTTGAGTATTTTTTTCCTGATTTAATGAGTTTTATTTTATTAAAAAAAAGGAATCATTCATTCAAAGATTCATAAAATTAAACATTTTGTGATTGTGACTCTTGGGAGGATTCGTACATTTTTTCCATCCTCTCTGAATTTTGTTGAAAGGACCAAGCTGAATATTGGTTACCTGTTGCCTTAGGCCATTCAATGTGCTGGCTCTGTTGGTTCCGTTCTATTGGTTGATCATCCCTTGATTTTGGTGTACAAGTGGCTTGGATATTTGTGGCTTCTGTTTGGATTTCATCAGGCTTCTGTTTAGGAGGACCTTTCTCAGTTTCTCATGACTCGTACTATTCTTGATTTGCTCTTCTTCAGTGTACTAAGTTTTTCCTTAAATAAATGAGTACTACGAGCATGTTTTGAGATTGTATTAGATAATTATCAGTCTGGCAATAAAAATATGTTTGATAAACTCACTAAAAACATGATTGTCATACGATCGAATTTTGAATTGAGTTTTCAAACTTATCGATCGTAACTTTATAAAATGTGATTATTTTAGAATCAGGTTTTACAAGATAAATACCAATAGAGTGGGACTATTGGCACCCCTCCAAATACCTCTTAACACCCCTTTTGGTTATTTTACAATTTTAACCTTTATTAAAATTACATAATAGGATAATTTCTAATTAAACCCCCACTCAAAAGAATTTTTTTCCCTTAAAAATTCTTTATACAACATATTTTCGTTTAAGAGTTTTAAATTCTTTATACAACATCTAATATAAATTCCCTTTTCTTTCTTAAACCCTAATTTAAGAGTTTCAAATTTATAAAAAAATAATCATGTAAACAGATGAAGATGATAATAAAAAAAGTAAGTTTACTATTATTTTATTGTTATTTTCGAATTATAATAATAGGGAGAATTTGAATCATGCTGAAAATATATCCCCTTAACAAACATCAATTGTTCGATTGATCATTGTTGAATAAATTGCTATTGTTTGAGTTTTGTGTTTCAAGTTTAGTTGTATTAATTTATGTAATGTCTATACAATGATTGTGAATGAGGAAAAGCTGAAATTGTTTGTTTTATTATTACTCAAGATGATAATTGACTCTAATTTTTTTTTGTTTTTATTTATTTTTTAATATTTCCAAGTTTACTCCAATTGCAAACTAATTTATGGATTATGATCTAGATATTACAAATTTAAGTAATGCTACAAGTGATTGTAAATATTAAAATGTCAGCAGAAAAATAAAAAAATAACTTGATTAAGAGACAAAATGAATAGCACCTGAAAATTGAAATTAAACATTTTGGAAATTAAAGAATATTGATGCAGGCAAAAATAAATAAAAATTAAATAATGGGGTTTATACTAATAGATTTTAATTAAAGGTATTTTTGTCATTGAAAGGGGTGTTAAAAGAATTTTATAATATTTTTAAATATTTTAATGGTGTTAATAAAGAAAAGAAGTGTTAAGAGATATTTAGAGGGGTGCCAATAGTCCCACTCATACCAATAAGTGTCCATAAAGAAGAAATATATCTCCAAAAAGCTGGCTTTTTCGATGAACATATTACCAAATTTGCCCAGGTCACAGGGACGGTGATGACACAAGTGACGGTGGTGAAATAGTCACGCCGGTGGCTTATATCAATTATGTCCATTTTAGTTACTAATATACAAATAACATTAATTATCATACTAAATATTAATTAATATTGTATAAGATATAAATTGAAATAACACAAGTGACGGTGGTGAAATAGTCACGCCGGTGGCTTATGTCAGTTATGTCCATTTTAGTTACTAATATACAAATAACATTTAATTATCATACTAAGTATTAATTAATATTGTATAAGATATAAATAGAAAATAAAAAGCCAATAAACTTTTTATAAAGTAATTTTTGAAATAAAATTTAATTGTTATTTATTTAAGGAAGAAATATAAAATTTGTATTTTGACTATTTCCATATACGTATCACATTAGATGAGTTATTTTCAAAGCTAATTATTTAAAAATCAATATTGGAATGGATCATTTTGTGCATCCAGAACAATCCCAAACACACCTTATTCTAATAAACTAATGTGATCCTAATAATTTTTTATTGTTATTTATTCTTTTGGCGTTTCACACACTTTAACTCACTAAACTTAAAAACAAGTAAAATAGAAAACACAAATTGCAAATACAGTGTGTTTTATTTTATAATATATTGGAGTTCATATTTTCTATCTTTTAACATGCTTATGTCGAGGGACTCATATTATGGTTCACTAGAGTAATTAAGAGCAATATGTTGGGACAATAAAACCTTTAGTGAAAACTATCACTTATAATTAAGAATATTTATGTTATATCACCAAAAATTAATAATAAATTTTGCAGAAGTGTACCTAAATTTATAATGCTTAATTCCTCTCTAGAGTTGTATGATTGGTCTTCCAGGTCTACACGTTTTTTCTAAATAATCCTTTAATTCTCTCTGCGCTCTCTCTTTGAAGATGGGATGTCAGAAAGTATGGAAAAGAATACGTGTAACCTGGGGACCATAACCACTTATATAGAAAATTATTTCCTATTGTCACTAAATATTCCTAATTCTGTCTATCATAGAATTAGAATACTATTGGATCTCTACACATTAGAGGCTCACACCTTATTAGATACATTAAAGCCCATAATATCGAAAACCTTAACAAATGACTTTTAATTGAGCTTAACTTTATATGACAATCTGTAACACATAATTATTCACATATAAGTCCAACGTTGGATTAAGGATCCAACAATATTGGATTAAAAAATCCAACAATGTTCCACTTGAGCTATATTTGTAAACTCATAATTATATTTTGCAAAAATAACCGTATAAGCTCAACCTTACTATCATTACCAAAATGTATCAATAACCAATCCGGTCCATCAATCATACAAACATACGATCAAAGCGGCCTTTGTTACATCTATCATAACGCAACCCTCAATGGTCATTATGCCAATACAACTAAATGACATGAATCATGATGTGGATGTGTGTAGCATGGAAATTTCATGCAATGTGATTTTAACATGCCTATTTCCAACTAGTCCACCTTAAATCTTATTAAGATCAAACTATACTGAAATCAAAGTGTGAATAAACTAAAAACTTTATTTCTGCAGAAAATAATCTTAAATATCCAAAAACTGAAATGACTGAGAATGTCTATATTATAAGAGCATCTAAAATCACAAACTCTCACTAAAACTAAATATCCTTAAATAACTTGACAACCATAAGGGCATTGTGCTCGTGGAACATCTTGGGTGGTAGTCCCTTAGTAAGCGGATCTGCAATCATGGAGTCTGTGTCAATGTGCTCTATAAACAACTGTCTACTCTAAAATTTTTGTTTAACAACTAGGAACTTGATGTCTATATACTTCGACTTTGTCGAGCTCTTGCTATTATTAGAATACAGCACTGCTGACTTATTGTCACAAAATAACTTGAGTGGTCTATCAACACCATCTACTATACGCAGCCATGTGACAAAATTCCGTAGCCATATCCTATGATTGGATGCCTTATAAAATGCTATGAACTCTGTTGCCATTATGGAAGAGGTTATAAGACACTGTTTAGCACTCTTCCAAGAGACACCACCTCCAGCTAGTAGATAAATGTAACCCAAAGTGGATTTTATACTATCTTGGCATCCAGCAAAATTGGAGTCAGCATACATAACAATCTCAAGCTTATCCGACCTCCAATATGTGAGCATGTAGTCTTTTGTTCTCTACAACTATCGTAAAATCCGTTTGGCTGCTTTCTAATGGTCTACTCTTGGATTACTTAGATATCTGCCCAACATCTCAGTAACGTACACTATATATGGTTACGTACAAATCTGAGCATACATCAGACTTCTTACTGCTAACGCATGAGGAATCTTCTGCATTTCTTTCTCTTCAAAATCATTCTTAGGGCACTAATTGAGACTAAACTTGTCTCTTTTAGCCACAGGTTATCACCTGGTTTACAATCTTATATGCCATATCTCTTGAGAACTGTTTCAATATAGCTCTTTTATGATAATCCAAGAATACCTTGAGAGTGATCTCGGTGCATTTGTATGCCTAATACAAAAGAGGCATCATCAAGATCTTTCATATCAAAATTCTTAGTTAGAAATCTTTTAGTGTTGTGCAATAAGCCTATATCACTACTAGCAAGCAAAATGCCATCGACGTATAAAACTAGAAAAATATGTTTACTCCCACAGAACTTATGGTATATACAATTATTGACCAAATTCATATCAAAACCAAATGAGAAGATCACTTGATGAAACTTGAAATACCATTGTTGAGATGCTTGCTTAAGCCTACAGACAGATTTCTTAAGTTTGCAAATCATATTCTTTGGGTCTCTGGACACAAAGTTTTCTAGCTGCACCATATAGATCGTCTCATCAATGTCATGATTAAGAAAATATGTCTTCACATCCATCTGATGTAACTCAAGATCAAAATGCACCATTAACGCCATTATAATTCGAAAGAGTCTTTAGAAGAAACTAAAGAGAAAGTCACTTTATAATCGATGCTTTTTTTCTGCGTAAAACCCTTTGCAACAAGACGTGCCTTGTACCTCTCCACATTGCCTTTCGAATCCTTTTTTATCTTAAATATCCATTTGCAACCAATAGGTTTCACTTATTGTGACAATGGGACAAGATCCCATACATCATTGTCTTTCATGGACTTCATTTCCTCATTCATGGCATCAATCCATTTTTTAGAGTTAGAACTTTCTATAGCTTGACAGCAATTGATTGAATTATCTTCCATCACGCCAATGTCTACCTCATATTCGTGGAGAAATACAATGTAATCATCTAGCATTGCACTTCTCCTTTCTTTAATGGATCTCCTTAATGGCATAGGTTCTTGAGGTGATAGAGTTTGTTCTTCTGGAACAACTTCTTTTATAGGGGGCTCCCCAACATTGTCTTGATTTGTTATGTCTTGAACAAAGTTAGGAATGAGATCCTGATCAATGCCAATGACACCTATAGGAATATCCACATATTCTTTTTCAAAGATAAAGTTCCTAACTATATCTCCCCCTACAAACTCGACATCCTTAAAGAACCAAGCATTTCCTAACTCAAAAATCGACTTAGTCATGGGATCATAAAACTTGTACCACTTAGATTGTTTTGAGTATCCAAGAAAATAATAACTCATCGTTCTTGAGTCCAGTTTCTTCTCATTAAGCCTATAAAGTCTTGTCTCAACTGGACATCCCCAAATATGTAAGTGCTTTAGATTAGGCTTTTTACTTCTGCAAAACTTATAAGGGGTTTTGGCAGTCACTTTAGTGGGAACCCTAATAAAGATATACGTTGTAATCTTAAGTGCTTTTCCCTAGAGTGATTCTAGTAAAGTAGAATAAAAATTCATACTCCTCACTATGTCCTTAAACGTCCTATTTCATCTTTTAGCAACACCATTCATAGTGGGCGAACCTGGCATAGTGTACTATAGAATGATTCCGCAATCCTCTAAGAATTTAGTAAATGGCCCTAGACGTTGTTCACCTGAACTGTCATATCTACTATAGTATTCACCACCATGATCAAATCTGACGTTTTGATTCTTTTGCTAAGTTGGTTCTCAACTTCAGCCTTAAAGTTTTGTAACATATCCAAGGACTGTGCTTTTTCATGGAGAAGATATATGTAGCCATATCTAGAAAAATCATTTATAAACGTCATAAAATATTGTTGACCATTCCAAGCAGGTGAAGGGAATGACCCATGAATGTCTGTATGTATGAGTTCTAAGACATCCAAACTCCTATTGGCTTCAAATCTCCTTTTATTGGTTCGTTTCCCCTAAATACAATTAACACAGATGTTCAAAATCTGTGAAATCTAAAGGATTGAGAATTTCCTCTTACATAAGTCTCTTTATTCTTCGTTTGGAAATATGACCCAATCTCCTATGCCATAACGTAGCCGAATTCTCATTGTCTAATTTTCTCTTTAAACCTCATGTACTTAATTGTAGGGATTCATTAAATGAAGCAATTGTGTCAAGCATATAGAGATTATCATCACCTGACAAAGAACCGAAACCAACTAGTTTTGAATCATGAAACAAACTAAATTTTTCATTTCTGAATAAACAAGAATAACCATATTCGTCCGAAGCAGAAATGGAAATCAAATTCCGCCTAAAAGACGGAACAACAAATGTTTTATCAATATCTAAATAAATCCAGTCATTAATAATAATCTAAATTTTCCAATTGCTTCAACTTCAACTGTCTTGCCATCACCCATATAGATGTATCTTTCACCATCACTGGGTTTTCGACAACCTTGTATAAACACACTAACATGAGTGGTTGCACCAGAATCTATCCACCATGTGTCTCTAAGTAACAAAGTTAAATTAACCTCAGAATAAACCATGCAATGCCTTTCAACTCTGTAAAAAAAAACAACTAGTGTCGATTAGATCATCTGATTTCTTTTGTTGTTTCTTTTAAGGTAGTGATTTTGCAACTCCCTTTTGTTAGGCCGATCAATATTCACAGAAATTACATGTACAAAACCGATTGTATTATAAAATAAATTAATTTCCACAAAAGATGTCACTTTGATGACATGTTGTTTCAATTAATTTATCTCAAAATACATATAAACATACCAATATTTGAATTTAAAATTATACAAAAAAATTACCCAAAAATAATTTGGGTCAAAGTTCAATCAACTATCAAAGTCAACGGTCAACATTGACCGGTTTAGGGCTAGACTAGTTCAGGTCATCCTGAACCAACCCACAAAATAGACTAAACCTTTTTTTTTTGTTTAATAGGCTAAACTTCACTTTTAGTTTTAATGGGCTAAACTTATATTTAACCTTTTATTTTAATTTATCAAGCCCAATATATTGGGCCCAAAACTTAACTTTTATCAAGTCCAACCAAAATCAAGACTTAACTGAAAAAGCCTTCTAATTATTATCTTGAAAAAGAATTTCGTGATACTATAGGGACCTCAATGATATAAGCCATGAAACCCTAACATCTTTTTCTTTTTCTTTTTCTTCTTCTCTTCACGCGGCAGCTAGCCACTACTTTTTCTTCTTTATGCAATGTCCTTGGCTGCTGGTTTTAACCAATGTTCAGCGGCCTTATGGCCATGGCATGGCTATCGGCGAGGCCAATGGCCATGCCTTGGCCATCTCCTCTCTTTTTTTTATTCTTTATTCCTTTATTCCTTTATTCCTTTTTTTTATTTCTTTATGTTTCTAGATTTACACGTTTTTCTAGAGATTCTTTTAGTTAAGATTTTAGATTATTCTTAAGTTATATGCTTGAGGACAAGCATTATTTTAGTGTTGGGGAATTTGTTGTAATGCATTTCATGCACTAGTTTTGCATTGTTTACTCCTTTTAATATCGATGTTTTGCACTTAATAATAGTGATTTACTTGTGCTTTATTTTTGTAGTGCAATTCTATTGATAGGTGCTAAATTGAGCTACAAAATGCTATTTGAGGATGAATTGTCTTCCAGGAGAAATCTTGAGATTGAGAAAAAGTTTGCTGATAAGGCGTGGGCACGTACTATCAACAAAGGATTTAAAGCTTTTATTTTAGTATGTCTAATCTTTTTGTTAATTTTGTAATTTTGAATTTAAATTTTAGATAATATTTTAAATATTAGTATTTTATTCTTTTGAAGGAAACTATAAAAAGGGGAGGAAAGGAAGAAAAAAGTGAGGTGGAATATATTTTTTTAGGGTTTTCTCTCTTCTCCATGAGGAAGTAAACTCATTTTTCTGGTTAAAGGTTAATGAATCTTTGATTCACCATTGCTGTGAGATCCTTCTTATGTTTTAATTTTTTTATTGCTTTTTGGGTATTTGTTTATTCTTTAAATTATTGTCATGATTATGTTTGTTAATTAGATACTTGGCCACTATTTAATTATCAACTCAATCTACTGCTAATTGAAAGATTCATCGTATGAAAATTTTGATGTTTGTGCTAAATAACACAACAGTGCATTATGTTATGAGAATAAACAATCTAATTTAAATAAACCATTGTATGCATTTGTTAATTAGGATTTGGGTTTCTCTATTTTTTAGGCTATTAATTGATTAAATCCTATGATTGCATCTAGGATTGTCTATTAATTAGGGAAATAACCAATGATCATACCTTGGTTATCGACTAGTTAAGGAGAGATTGGCTATTAGAGTGTCTCAGTAGCTATAACCGGTCTATTAATAAGTAGTAGTGATTTACAATTATATCAATGATTAGTAGTCGAATCAAAGCTGAGTTAATTCCTTCAACCAAAGTTTTCTCATTTTTAACTGCACTTTTAATTTGTATTCTAAATATTTTAATTTGATTTTCATTATTGTCAACAATCCCTCAATTTTATATTTTGATTTTAAAAGGATTTAAATAATTATCAATCTATGTTGACACAACCTTGCTCAACCACTATACACAATCTTGTTTACAGTATGTTTTTATATTTACTGGCTTCAACACCCATCATTCTGACTCTAACATGATCTGCCCCAAACTCCTAGGGCGAATCGACCTAATTCTATATAATCTTTCTAACCTAATCTTATTAATCAGGATTCTGCCGAAAAATTCAGCAAAATCTTTCCTATATTTATTATATAACAAAATCTGCAAAATTATAAATCAAGCACTCCCAAAAGAATTTCAAATATAATTATCTCCGAACAACCAATCTCCTCAACAAAATACCAAATTATTCAATATCCAATATCAATAAATACATATGTTATCTGCAATCTCCGAAAAGTAACAAATTATACAATTCCAAAATATCTCAATAAATCAATCAATAACTCCTAACATCATAATGTGGCCATAATTTCAAAAATAACTATTGTTGTTGGGTCGACTGTTGTACCTGCGAATCTCCTGTTTGGGAGGGGGGAGGGGGTTGGAAATATAATAAAACGTGATGAGTATAAAACTCAGTGAGCTCAGTGAGTGGATAGTAGTTTTTGAACATAATTTTACTCTAGCATAATTAATCAAATTAAAACACCATCTCATTAAAATATCACAACAATTTAAATAACTTATTAAATCCAAATCATGTACTAAAATACCGATATTGTAAATATACGGTATCAATTAATGGAAATTCATAATACTTATAACATCAATACTGAAATACCAAAAACTATCACCAAACAAGTACCCAGAGGTAATAATCTCATCATATCCAGACCTCGATGGACAGGCAATGAGGTACTATCTGGGTACAATCATGCCCCGGAGCTACATGGATAGATCGGGAAAAGTCATATCATTTCACATCATATCCAGACCTCAACGAACAGGCAATGATGTACTGTTTGAGTACAATCATCCCCCGGAGCTACACAGATAGATCGAAAAATATCATCACATATCTCATCATATCTGCGCATGCATAATCTGGTCCCCAAAAGACAAAGTCGCTTGAGTACACGGCCCAAAGCCTCTATGTGTACTCAGGCGGGCCCCAAAATCCTATATCTCATTTGTATCTCAATATCAGTATCTCTGTATTCATCATACCACATACATACGTCATCCCATCTGTTTCACTATACCTGGAGGGGAAGGGTACTGTCTAATGATTTTAAAACGATCATTATGCTCATATTCATATACTTTTGTACACATATACATAAACATATAATCCCATCCGAAAATCTCATCTGAAATCTCATTCGAAATCTCATTTTCTTTTTCATTTAACATATCTTAAATCCACTTTTCTTTTCTTTAAAAATAGTATCATGCATATTCAAAATCGTTAACCAAAATAATTAATCAAACACATTTCTCGTAATAAATACCAAAACACAAATAAAATCTATTTATATAAAATCATTAAATCGAAGCCTTTAAAATCAATCTCACAAACATGCTTTACCATATTTTAAAATCATAATAAACTGCAATGAAAATAAGTTTTGTATATTCCACTCGTAGTGACGGTGTTCGAACTCATAATCGACAACGTCCGTGGGTTGATTGTCGTTCGCAGATCCTCCTAATTTAAGGAAATAAAATAATTACTAACTATAATTGTGAATTATAACTAATATGCTCAAAACGATATTTATCCGCAATAAAATATTCTTGAATTCATAAAATTACCAAAATGCCCTCGACATCAAAATTCATCAAATTATCCTCAGAATCACATATTATCAAACTATCCTCAATTCCAATTACAAAGATATCCACAAGTTTTGAATTTATAAAATTAACCCCAAAAAAATGCAAAATTGCCCTAATGACATAAATTATTGAATTACCCCGAAATCTCAAATTACCTAACTGTCCTGATCTGAAATTACTAAAATGCCCACTAATTTTAAAATTACAGAATTACCCCTAAAGTTTATGAAATTACTGAGTTGCCCCTAACGGCCAACGGTGACCAGAACTCAGTCAACGACGATGAGAAGCTCAGGTCTGCTAGTTCCGACCTTTGTGAGTCCAATGGTACTGGCGGTGACCTCCCACGCGCGGCGGCGACAGTGGATCAAGCTCCCCAAAATTGTGATTTTCCGGCGGTCGATCGATGACAATCTAGCCGTTTCAGGTGATGAGGTTGGTCGGGAAACGATGAGGGGAAGTTAAGGAACAAGATCCAAGTGGTGGCACGGCCTAATTCCAGCTAGATCGACGATAGGGAGAAACGGGTTTGGCCGCGGCTTTTTGAGCTCCATTGCTAGCGTTCAAGTTAGTTTTCGATGACGAGGACGGCAGGAATACAATCGGCAGCTCACAAGCTTCAGATCGATACCAAGATCGTCCAGTGGGGTGGCCGAAAATGCTAGATCCGACCAGGTTGGGCACGCGAATCCAGGTCGCGAATCTAGGTCAACGGTCAGCTTCTCTCTCTCTCTCTCTCTCTCTCTCTCTCTCTCTCTCTCTCTTTCTATTTTAGGAAAAAAATGCTTCTCTCTCTACTATTGCCTTAAACATAAACTTTTTTTTTTTGGGTCCATATGTTATAGACTCGGATGGTGGTGGTTACAGGTTGATCCGCGAAGGAAATTCAATGCTAGCAGCCTTGGACCATGGCCAATGGGGCTAAAGTTTTTGCTTCTATTTCTTTTTTTTTTTTGGGTTTTCTAACCTTTTTTTTTTGTTTTTTTTTAAACTACTGGGTTTAAAGGAAAAAAAAAAAAAGATAGGTATTGAGGATAGTTTAGAGCCAGGCTTCTAGCTCTGATACCAACTGATGAAGTGAGGCGTAGCGGAAACTGAAATTGATAGGGAAAAGAAACTAGATATCGTTCTAGTACTGAATCAAACCAACATGATTAGGTTACGCTCTAATCAAAGCGTGATTAGATTCATTCTAATCAGAATGACTCAATAAGATTTTTAATAACGCGTAATGCGAGATTAGATGACACTCTAATCCAAACGACTCTACAAGAGAGATTTTGATAAATAATCCCAAAGGGAATTACAAAAGAAGAGTTTTATTGAATAATTGAATATTAAGTTATGAAAATAATTACAAGACCTCTCTATTTATAATAGAACTAAGTTAACTTAAAAATGGGAAACTAAATCACAATTATAATAGAAATAAAGGATACTTTCCTAAGTTAACTAATCTCATACCTTAATTGATTTTAATGAAAATAAAAAGTACTAAAATAATAAAATACCATAATTGACTTTAATTAAAATAGAAAGTATTAAAATAATAAAATTCTAGAATTTTTAAAATACCTAAAATAATGTCCTACATCATCATTACTCTTAGATAAGTCCAAAAACTGGATCCAAGTATATCACTCGCCACCAAGTTTGAAATGGAGTCACGATCGAGAAGCATTTCGAAGAAATTTAAATTTCGAGGAAGCAAACATTCACTTTGCTGGAAAGACCAATAAAAGCTGCAAATTGATTTCTTTATCATGGAGCCGTTTCCACATTTTCTTTTTAATTAAAAATTCGTTGCTTAAACAATAAAAACGAGTTGGTGAAAATTCCACTTTCAATACAATCTTTTTGTATTAGCCATGTGCAGAATATGAAGTCTGGTCAACACATACTTTCCGTGAAATCTATTGGTCAACTCACATTTTCTTTTATTATATATATTTCAAAGACTTTTGAAGATGATGGGGTAGGTTTTCTTGTATCATTAGTTAACGTTTTAATTCATCAAAAAAGAAAGAGGAGGGAATGAAAGTTGCCGTATGAATTGGAGCTAGCCCATACGCACCTGCAACTAAACATTTTACCTTCATCAAAAGAAAAAAACCAAGGGAATTGAAGAAGGTATAGCAATTGGAACTGCAGCATTCAAACAAGTAAGTTATGATCACAAATTGTTTAATATAATTAGTATATCTTATAACTTTGAAGCAGTCATCGACTTATTAATTAATTTCTCTTGCATTGTATTGTACCCTTAAGAGTTTTGCTTATTTTCTTTAGGATCCGTCATCTGGTTCAGTGCCGTATGAATTTACTGCTAAAGGATTAAAAAAAATTGAAATGAAAATGAAAATATAATTATCAAGTTTCTATATGTGGTCATTCAATTTGTCGCTTCTTTAAATTTCTAACTACAGGATAATTGTTTCACTCCCCATAGTTAAACAATTATTAATTATATATATATAATAAGCCTGGATGTTGAAACTATTAATAATCACTAATTTTTCCCGGAATTTATAAACTAAAATTCAAGCAGTTGTGGCATTTTTGGTTGTCCATAATTTAATAAGATTCAGATTTTAACATTTCTGCCTTTGTGTCCACTTAAATGCAGATCAAGTCATGGCAAGTGAACCACCAAACTAAGTAATTGATCTTGCTGGGGAAAAGCTTCATCGTCTAACCCCTACACCTTCTCAATTCAGCATTTTCGGAGTCCTTGATGTACTGCGCAAGTTAAATGAAAAGGCTTACGACCCAGTATTGCTAGCAATTGGTCCTTATCATCACGGTGAAGATAACTTATCGGCCTTTGAAGATCACAAAATCATCTGTCTTCAAACTCTCATAGAGCGTACAGGCATTCCTTACCCAGACTATGTCAGCGCCATGTGGGCACTGGAAGAAAGAGATCGAAATTGTTATGGAGGATCCATAAGTTTAGGGAAGGAAGAGTTTGTGCAAATGATGCTTTTCGATGGTTGTTTCCTTGTTGAGGTTATTCATAAGTTTGGATTGCCACATCTGAGAGGAGACGATGACCCCATTTTTAAACAGGGTTGGATGTTACCTCGCATAGCTCGAGATATGATTTTGCTCGAGAATCGACTTTCATTTTTTGTTGTTTGGAAGTTGTTTATAATGTCTGAGATGCCTAATATTCCAAGGAACGAAAGCTTTCTTGTCACAATTTTGCTTTTTTTCAACGAAATATTACCGGGGAAAGGATTTCGAACAGATGATGTTGATCGGGTAAATAATTATCTGATAAATGAAATCAAACATCTGGTCAATTTGATATACGATAACTGGCTTCCTTCACCTTCAGGAATTGAAGCATATAGGAATAATGGTAAAACCAATAGTGACTGGAGCTTCATTTATTCTGCCACAGAGATTCAAGAGGCTGGAATAAAGTTCCAGAAGGTTGATGTCCTTAAGGATGCTTCATTGTTTAATATAAAGTTCAAAAATGGGGTAATGAAGATCCCAACCTTGGAAATTGGTGATTTTACAGGAACTATTTTTCAGAATCTCATTGTGTACGGGCAGTGTTAAATTCTCAATATGCACTATTTGTCGGGGGTTAGGTTGGGTTTAAAATTTTTAACTCAATCCAACTCAATCTGTCAAACCTTATGTTGACGTTGTAATCTGGTCAAGTCGGTTAGCAACTTGATACCAGACCTCTTCGCCAACATTAGATTTATTAGTTGGGGAAGTAGCTTGTTAATCATCAAGGATGCCCTGTGATCGCCAATGAATAATCTACGAACACTTGAAATCACAGAGGACGATATGAGGTGCCTAAAGTTTTTCCGATATGAACCGTTAGACGCTCAAATCAGTAATTGGGACTTTTTGGAAAAAAAATAAATAATTTTTTTAATGAAGAAATAATCTCAAATAAATATAACAAAAGAATCAAAACAGAGAAGGAGATTTAAACCTCCCCTTTTTATTTATTCCCCTGGATTTTTTTATAAAGGCTTAAGTTTTCCCCCCTTAGTGTGTTTGCTATCCCTCTATTGAATTCGGGAAAGGGTTTCTTTACTCCCCTTAGTTTGTTGCCCACTTTTCCTATTTCTTCTCCCCACTTCCAGAAGTTAAGAATATGAGATTACAAACTAAAAGTAACCCCCCCACTTTACTTCATTTTCTTCTTTTTTTTCCTCACCAAACAATTAATATTATTTTTTTTATCAAGATGATCATGTGGAAACCATCATATTCCATTGGATATGAAAATGAAAATAATCACCAACTTAGCCCCATATGTCTTGATTTTCAGGACAGCCAAATCTTCAACCCACTATAAAAAGTTTTGTGAATTGTGACTATTGTTTATAAATGGGCACAATAATTAAATTAGTACAAAATGGACACCTATACGACTTTGGTATTAATTAATCTTTTTTTATGCTTAGCCGCTCGCTTTCAAATCATTCGTTTTCACATGTACTACAAGTATTTGCTCCTATCTCGCTTGCTGGCTGCTTTTGCTTTTGCTATTGGGGCTAAGGGATATAACAAGCCATGGTCCTTTATCATGTGATATAGTTCTTCCACAAGGACCTTTAAAGGGGTATGTTGCTTATAAGCTGGACTTTGGTCGATTATCTGCATAACTCTACCCCTAGTAAGCGTATCTTTAGTAATTGTGTATAAAGTTCTTTCATGTGTTAACAAAAAAGAAATTCTTCTTTTCTAAATATTTAAATTAACATTATTTAATCTCCCTACTTTAATTGTATCTGAATTTGTTTTACTTTCGATTTTCAAGAATTAAACAAATAACTAATAAAAATAATATTACTATTTATTATTAATTAACTAGTAGAGAGATTACAACCGTAATGTTATGGATTACACACTTATTTAGTAAATTATTTAATAATATTATGGTGGAATTAACTCACTGATCACTAGGTTTTATTAACCTTGAACGATACTCATTCAAGTACGGTTGGCGCTGGTATTAGATATGGCAATTTGATGATTTTCTTGTCGTCCGAAAGCTGGCGCAAGTAAATTCATTCAGTTTGTTCCAGGACCCTTGTGAGACATGGTGGACTTGTACCTTGAATCTGCCAACCATAATTTATTTCCTTCACGCTTAGATTTGGGATTGAAAAGTTGATTTCTTTGAGAGTTGGTGGTTTCTAGAAGTATTCGGCCATAAGAGTTCACATGCGAAAATTCTTCTGATGCTTGAGAATAATTGCAAAATTATTTGCACTTCCCTAAATTTCAGAATCCTAAGTCGTTAGAACTGAATTCTAAGGCCACAGATCGCTTCGGATTGGTAGAAAACCTTCAAATGCAAAATTTGGTGCAATTTAGGTCTGATTTGATGCCTAAACTCGGTCTGATAGGAAAGGCTGGTTCGACTAAACCGAAAATAGGTCAAGCTACGGTCCACAAATGGTCTGGTTCGCGCGGTGAAACCTCAGATCGATACTTAGCTAGGTCAGGTTGAAACGTGGGTCAAAATTGAATCGGAACAAACCAACACACAGATCTGAACATGGGTCAAGCTCGAGTCGGGTCGGGTCGAACTGTATTCGGGTAGTATGATTGTTGCTGGAGGCATCTTCAACCTCTAGAGTATGTGTGTTGAATGCGTCTGCAACCTTCCATGAACTAGTCATTGTTTTCAGTGATTTCTGCCCTTCTAAATATTGAAACTTAGCGTTCTTGGACTCTATAAACTTGTTAGGACATCTCGAACACTTCTGGAATGAAAAATATAATTGGTTTGAATTAAATCAAGATGAATTTCCTTGATCAAATTTTTTCACACTTGAATCCCTATTCTGCATTTGAAACCTGGCTCTGATGCCAATGCTGGATTTAATAATCATTTGACGTCACTGTTAGGCTTGTTTTTACATGCAGAACTCCAAGATTATAATATAATAACTTTTAAGTGTGTCTTGGAATGATTTATTTGTGAAGTGTTCATGCCTTTATATCGTTAATAATTTAAACAGTTATATATTCAAAATCTGAACAAATAACTTCAATGATCCACTTGGAAGTTACATGTTCAAAGGATATATCCCTTGTAAGAGGTACATCCTTTAATTTCATTACGTGGCATATAAGATGTATCAACTTTGTGATACATCATGCAAGCATGCCCAATATGTTCTGCATGTGACCATTTAATAACATGTATATCAATAGTTAAATTGTATGATTTAATAGTATGTCTACATTGACTCTATTAAATCATACAGTTTAATAGTTAGTTCAAATAAAAAAAATGAGGGAGCCTGCATGAGATATATATATCCGACGCTTTAATCAACTTAACAATCTCTCCTAATTGAAAAATTGAAAAAAAAAAATATTATGTTACATTACACAAAAAATAATGCATGAAAAAAAACCCATATTTACTTGATTTTCTATCTTTACTATTTATATTCTCTATAGAAAAATATTTAAAAATTTATTACATTCACGGAATATAAAAGCAACATTAATAAGAAAACTTAACAAACATTACACTAGATTGTGTAGGGCTTTAAGGTTTGCAACCCTAAAAATATACGCTTAGCCTAGTTCCAACGTACCTACAATGCTGCTACGTGCCTTGATGAAGCGTGCTCATATTGTGCCATGTTCGCACCTGTGTCATGTCTCGTGCTGCCAGACTCGTTGGACACCTTTATTCACAAACTTCACCTCTCACATGAGTGACATAATATTATGCTCTACATGTGTTTCCATATATGTGTTCCAATCTAAAATCCTATATTTATTAAAATTCAAGAAAACTATTAACTCATATGATTTAATGATATAATGATATAATACTATTAAACTATATGGCTTAATGGCATTTCAGACTTTAATAAAAACTAAGATATGAGGTCAGATCAATATATATATATATATATATATATATATAACATTACATGATGTTGATATCCACCAAATCAACGTAAAATCTAATACAAAAACAAACAAACAAAGAATACAGTCATTAGTGGCAATTCCATAAAATGAAGATCTTCAAGATACAAGTTCCATCAAATTAAGGCTTCTTAGTTTTGCAAATCCAACAGTTACTTTTTAACTGAATTAACTTTCAAAAGTTTTTCAGTGTTCACAAGATTATTTATAATTAAGAAAATTAAAAAAAAAAAGATAAGAGGAGAAAAAACACAAACAATTCATTTATATTCAAGTTCAATAACCAATAAAAAATTATGTAGTTAGTCATTAACGTACAACTTGCAAGCAAAATAAAATCGACAACTTCCATGCTAAATCAAATAAGACAATCAAATTCATTGACTGCGTTTGGAATATAATGATGTTTGGGTAGGAAACCGCCAACTTCCATAACGAGTTAAAAGACAAATCGCTGCTGGTGGTGATGGTAGTGGTGGTGCAGAACAAATCGCTGCTTTTTGTCAACGGTGAGTTATGGTTCCGATGAACAAAGTCTCATTTAGGAGTGATATTTGCATGATTTAGCAGATTTGGCAATAAAATTATCAAATGCACCAAATTTGACTTCAATAAACTGTCGTCTAAATTTGGATACGTTTTTAAAGGCCTAGACAAGGCCAAACTGAACCAACCCGACCCGGCGATTGACCACCCTTAATTGCGAATCATTTAAATTTGTCCTCAATGGTGTGAATCAGTTCTATTTGGCGGTTTGGGCCTAGGCCCAGAAGTTCTATCTAAATTATATGAATTTTGGCAAATTTAAGTTACGTGATTTGTAGATTCCACCACTTCTTGCTGTTATTAGTGGTTACACCTGTCAATCTTTTAATCCATGGAAGAGCACTGCTCATAGACTAAGATTTCTCAAGACAGGTTCCGTGTCATCATCAATGCAATCTTGGGATTTTCATTACTCCGTTTTCAAGCTTTATGTCAAACAAGCTTTCTCCCTCAGCCTTCATGAACTTGATTCCAGCTTCTTTAAGCTCAGTGGAGCAGCTTATGACCTCTCTATATTTTTCTTTCTGCTGTCATTTTTATGTTTTTCCTCTTTGTTAATGGTTAAGGGTGTTCAAAATTCAATCCGATCTGCTTAATCCGTCTGATCCGTAAAAATCCGATCCGTGGATTAAATGAATTGGATTGGATTGAAATTTTGAAAATCCTCAGTTGGTGGATCGGATATGGATTAACTTTTGTAAATCCGTAAAAATCCGTGAATCTGTAAAAAAAAAATAGATATATATTGATGGGTGTCGAAGCCAGCAAATATAAATACCTACTCTAACAAAATTATGTATAGTGATTGAGCAGGGTCGTGTCCACAGAGACTGGTAATTATTAAATCCTTTTTAAAATAAAAATGTAAAATTGGGAGATTGTTGACAATAATAAAAATCAATTTAAATTAATAAGAATGTAAATTAAAGGTGTAATTCAAAATGGGAAAACTCTAGTTGAAGGAATTAATTCAGCTTTGATTCGACTGCTGATCATCGATACAACTATAAATCATTACTGCTTATGAATAGACCGGTTATAACTACTGAGACACTCTAATAGCAAATATCTTCTTAATTAGTCGATAACTAAGGTACGACCATTGGTTATTTCCCTAATCAATAGACAATCCTAGATACGATCATAAGATTTAATCAATTGACAGCCTGAAAAATTAGAGAAACCCAAATCCTAATTAACAAACGCATACGATGGTTCATTTAAATTAGATTGTTTATTCCCATAACACAACGCACTGCTATGTTATTTGCCACAAATATCAAAATCTTCATACGATGAATCTTTCAATTGGCAATAGATTAAGCTAATAATTAAATAGTGGCCAATTATCTAATTAGCAAACATAATCATAACAATAATTTAGAGAATAAACAAATATCCAAAAAAGCAATAAAACAATTAAAAGCACAAGAAAGATCTCACAATATTGGTGAATCAAAGCTTCATTAACCTTCAATAAGAAAAATGAGTTTAGTTCCTCATGGAGAAAAAGAGAAAACCCTAAAAAAGATAAAAACAATTAATAATCCAATTCTAATTCTCATCTCCCTAATCCTTCTTTATCTACTCTTTTTATAGTTTTCTTAAAAAGGATAAAGATAAAAATATCTAAAATATTATCTCAAATTACAAGAGTAATAAAAAGATAAAACACGTTAAAATAAAAACGTCAAGTTCGCAGTTGGCAGCACGCACCCACGTCTTATCAACAAACTTCTTCTGAAATCGACTGTCACGCGCCCACGCCTTATCAATAAACTTCTTCTGAAATTGACTGCCACGCGCCCACGCCTTATCAACAAACTTCTTCTGAAATTGAGAATTTCTCCCGGAAGTCAATTCATCCTTAAATATCATCTTGTAGCTTAATTTAGCACTAATCAATAGAATTGCACCTACAAAAATAAAACACAAGTAAATCACAACTATTAAGTGCAAAACATTGATATTAAAGGGAGTAAACAATGCAAAACTAGTGTATGAAAGACACTATAACATATATATATAAATATAAATATATATATATATATATATATATATATATATATATATATATATATATATATATATATATATAATTAAAAAAAAATTATAAATGTGACATTATTAATAAATAAGTAATTATGTGATAATTTTTACATATTTACATTAACACCGTAATATTAATATACGTTATCCATTATTAAAAAATAATATAAAATAAAAAAAATTGACTTTTTTTATGATGAAGCAATAGATGAGATTAAACATATTAAGACAAGTAAAATGTAAAGATTTAACTTTAATTTTATTTATTTATTATTATTTGACTTTATATTGTTATTCTATTTTAAAAATTGATATTTTTCTTGTCTTACACATACAGAGATTTTGAGAGATGATAAGAATATATTTAATGAAATTTAATAGCATTTGATGGGATGGTAAGGATAAATATTAATTAATTTTTTTATTAAATAAAAATTTTTATTTGTTATTTATTTCAATTATGTTTATTTTGTTTAGGTTAAAATACGAAACACAAATTGGAGGTGGACATTTTTCTTTTCAATGTGTTTTTTTTTAAACTTTAAATGTATTATTGTAGTTTTATTTAAACAATTAATTTCAGTGTTATATTTTAAAACTTTGAATGTATTATTGTAGCTCTATTTGAACAGTTAATCTTAGTGTGTTATATTTTGAAACTTTAAACATATTATTGTAGCTTTATTTGAACAATTAATCTCGGCATATTATATTTTAAAACTTTAAATGTATTTTTTTAGCTTTATTTAAACAATTAATTTATTTAAATTTTATTCAATTTTGAATTTAATTGGTAGTAAAATTATTTATATATTAGATTTATTTCATTAGTTCATGGATTGGAGAGAACTAAAAATTTTTAATCCGTAAACTAATGAGCAAAATGATGGATTAGATATGGATTAAGTCAGATCCGCAAACGTATGCATTGGATATGGATTGAGTCAAACCCGCATCCGATCCGCAGATGTATGGATTGGATTTGGATTGAAGTTAATCAATCCGTGGATTGGATTGGATTGAAAAATTATAATTCGTAAAATCGTAGATCAGATATAGATTGATGTCTAATCCGTAAAATCCGATTCGCGAACACCCCTATTGACCGGTGAAGGCTGCCAGTTATGGTGCATAAATTCCATCAGATATTTAGTTTTGGTGGGGTATTTAGAGTTACGTGCATAGCCTGCGCCAGGATGTGCATATTCGAAGAAATCATTCCATTTAAAATCTTTTGTTTCGTCAGCAGGCATCACAGTCATGGGAAAAAAAACTCACTAATTACAAATAAGGGAAGTTGATTTCCAATTACCAGCAAATCCTGTCAAAATACTAA
The DNA here is from genome assembly GCA_030449905.1 of Luvunga scandens. Classification (NCBI taxonomy): domain Eukaryota; kingdom Viridiplantae; phylum Streptophyta; class Magnoliopsida; order Sapindales; family Rutaceae; genus Luvunga; species Luvunga scandens. The sequence continues at coordinate 1,508,807 of JASUUG010000284.1, forward strand.
TTCATAATCTAAAGAAATCTTCAATTATTAGTTTCTAAAATATTGGTTGTGTCCAAAAATATTTAGTATATAGAAAATATCTAAGCACGTATAAAATATCTTCAATAATGCATGTGTATTATCTAAGCATCTAGAAATATTTAGATAAAAATTGTGATTAAAAATTATCGTAGAGAAAAAATCTAAATGTGTGGTCACCAAGTGTTTATGAGACCTATAGATGCATGGCATGTTCCCAATTCAAGCCATGAGGCTAAGAGCCAAAAAAAACTTCCACTTGTAAAATCTTTCCACTTCTCTTCGTCTTTAATCAAATAATCTTAATAAAAAATAATTTCCACTTTAATTATTCTAGCCCACTATCTTCCCCTGCTCCAACAAATCGCGGCGCAACCCCTTGATGATGCAATGCAGATTGGAAATGGGATCATCATTTTCTCTCAAATTTGACATTGTGTGCTTGCGCAATAGCTCAGTAATAAAGCATGCATGAAGCAGCCTCATTTCCACGAACTGGTCTTGTTTGAGACTGGCAGGTTCTCTATAGAATTTACGAGTTCTTTGTTCTAGTGCTCTCATTGTTGTGACATATCTTGTGACATTATTTTCCTCTTTTCTTTTGAGAAGCGTTTTAACAAAGCCGAATTTGCGCTCCTGCATTGCACCTAAGCGACTTTCGGTGGTCATTGGTACTTTCAGTCTGGGTAGCCTGCTCAAATGGCTTCCAATAAAGTCTGGCATGCAGCAGCTCTGGCCCAAACTAGAATCCCTCCCTGAAATAAGTCAACAATTTAGTGTAAAAGAACAAACACGATGCTAACTTCAAATGATTTTTAATTTTTTTTTTAGGGCAAATCATTTATAGCTGTGGACCAGAAAGAACAGACCCATGAATTAATATTTCAAAAACATTTATATTACGTGTTTAGATTAGAAATTTATAATTGAAACTCCCCCAAACATTAAAAATAAATAAATAAATAAAAATAAAGACATGCTTCCTATTATTATATATAAATGATACAAGAAAATGGCATTGCCAATTAACATTGTAAAATACGACTTTATGATATATATCAGAAAGGCTAATAATATCAGATGATGATGATCATCGTCATCAAACGTGAGATTCAAAAGTCCTTAAACTTTTCGTTTTCCCAGAAACCAAACAGAGCACAAACACTCTCATCAATAACACTCACAAACAACAAATAAATCAGATAGCATCAGCAATGAAACAACGCTGTATAGCTAACTCTTGAAAACAGAGTAGGTGAAGACGTGAATGAACGCGAAAGCAATAGTTGAATCCTTCTTGCAGGAATTACAGCTTTAATTTTTGTTTATTTATTTATTTCCTCTCTCTTGTATGTGAGAATGTACAGCCACTGTGTAAATAAGTTTATAAGCTTTATACTTTTGTTCGTGAAAATTACATGGCATGCTTATCTAATGTTTTAACCGTCAACCTCTACATCAGAAACGAAACGCTTCTACGTAATATTTATGTCAAGCCATGAAACTTGATTGTGCTTGCCGCTGTCACCTCGGTTGTCTTAAGAAGCGATCAGCAAATTCTTCAGCCATTTCTCCCAAAAAGCTTGTAAAAACACTAAACTTCCTACTCCAGTTTTAATATGAACTTGGGTTGGCCCCTTACTTTCTCACATTGACTGGAACTTACATGTTAAACACGAGTTTGGTTTGATGATTCCAATCATTGAACTTTAAAAAAATCTTAAATAATTGTATTGACACTGAAATTTTTCAAAATGATTCTCCTAGCTCCAAATTGTTTATTGAAATCCTTCCTGCTCTTATTTCTTAAAGCCTTTTTAAGCATCTCTGCGGAACAGAGGAAAATATTTTATTTGAACATAAATGGCAACAACCAGCTACTGCTGCTATTACAATAGGACTTCAGACCGCTATTTTACTTGATAACTTTTACAAAAGCTTAAATAAATTGAAAAGTTATATAGGAAATTTAAGAATTTTGCAGTCATTGACGGGTGGTGGATTCCTACTAGCAACAAATCATTTTGCAGTTTATGAATTTAAATGCTTTGGAGTGAGATCCTCTTCACACAAACTTTGCATAACACAGCCACTCACTACAGTCATCTTGATACGTCTCTCCACCACAACAATATATCACTACAACTGCTTCTATGCTCAATGGCTCTACCCTTGTTGATGATAAGAAAGAATCGCAAACAGGGCTTGCAGCAACGTTAGGAGAAGTAGGACAGCAGCAGCAAGAAATGAGATGATTTCCCAAGGAGTGTTGAAATAATTGTGCCTCAACTTGGCCTTCCATTTACTAACACGCTTATTGAATTGCAAGTTAACTTTGCCGAATACCTCACAGTGATAGACCTGCTAACCAAGTACAACACCATAACCAAGCTTGTTTATTAAGGTTGTAATCACTTCATCATCTCCTAACAAATTATCAATTATTCCACGACGACGGAGTAATTCAGCATCCTTTATAACAGTTGATGAGGCAGTCCAGGAATTTGACTTAATCTATTACATGCTTCAGACTCATGTCGTGGGAACACTGCTCATATGCTGAGATTCTGGAAAATAGATTCTATAGCATCATTAATTTCCAAGGTTGGGATCTACATTGCGCCATTTTCAAACTTAATATCAAACAAGTAGCCGTCCTTAAAGACCTCAACCTTCTAGAACTAGATTCCAGCCTCTTGGATCTCTGTGGCAGAACAAATGAAGCTCCAGCCGCTGTCGTTTGTACCATTATGAAGCTCTAATGCTTCAATTATTGCAGGTGAAGGACGCCAGCTATCGTGTATCAAATGGACTAGATGTTTGATTTTATTTATGGGATAATCTTTAACTTGAAAAACTTCATCTCTTCGACATCCTTTCCCCCGTAATATTCCATTGAAAAAATGCAAAATTTTTGAAAGAAAGCTTTCGTTTCCTTTGAAAATCAGTCATCTCTGTCATGCTAAACAACTTCCAAATAACAAGAAAAAGGAAGTTGATTCTCAAGTAAAATCAAATCTTGAGCTACGGAAGGCAACATCCAGCCTAGTTTAAAAATAGGGTCATTATCTTGCCCCAAAGCAGGGTCATTATGGCTTTTCCAATCCATGACCAACCCATACTTACGAATAACCTCCACAATAGAACAACCATCAAGAATCATCATTTTCACAAACTCATCTTGGTTTAAACTTATTGATCATTTGCAACAATTTCGAGCTCTTTGACGCCCATGCTTGGCACTGGAATGCCATTTGGGTTTGCTTCGGGCTGAGCTGGCCATTCCTAGGAGTCGCATACCGTGAGTGAGGACGTGCTCGCTGAATTGATGTTATGAAATAACTTTTCATCATATTTTACATTGGAGTGTGCCATTCGCACTCTAATAATAATCATTAAATATACAAACTGCTCTAATTCTGACAATTAATATTAGATAGAATCATTTGTAAACTAAATATATTTCAATAAACAATAAAATAAATATTCACCTGCCCAAAAAAAATCCATGAATTATTTGTTGAGCATCCAACGGCAGCCCATACACAGATAAAATTAAAATTTAAAAAAATATGTGCAGGAACAAATTCAAATTAAGAGTACTCTTGGTTGAATATAAAGTGTACAAGATATATAACGCTTTTTTTTTCTCTTCAAAGGCCATCAGGTGGTCTTTATTGTGATAGTAAGGACCAATTGGTCCCACAATTGGTACCATTTTTGGTTCATAATTTTCATTTATTTTACGAAGTCTATTACGCACTTGGAAAATGCCGAACTATTAGGATAAGAATTTTTTCTCCACCACCATCAAGTACCAAGTCAGCTGATTCACCAGCCATCACTTGCTCTAAGAAAATGCACAGGTTCCTCTGTTGATGCCAAGAAGTTAGATATTTAGGATTGTCTAGTTACCATTTTTCAAAAGGGCAAACTTCAATTCATCCCCACATAAAATGAGAATTTTCAATTTACTCTCTCAAAAGTGCGAACACTTTAATTTACCCTTCATTTTCATTTAGAAGACATTGCAAAGGGGGCACATTAATGATCATTTTTATTTTATTTTTAATTGATGTCTTCATACTTTTAATGGATAAATTAAAGATTGTCTTTAAGTGGGGGTAAATTGAAGTTTTACATTTTCTGAAATTTTTTTTAGAGGTGAATGCAGTGGTGAATTGGAGAGCCAAGAGCATAACAAAGCCAAGAAATAAATGAAAATAAATTAAAATTTGATGTTCAGGATCAGCCACAATTTTTAAGAAATCCAAATACGTAGGACTTAAAATTACACAGCACAGATTTAGGCTCTGGAATTTCATATGATTTGGTCTTTTCTGAAGTATATATTAAAACGAGAGCCTATGTAAAATTCCTAGCTAGGGCCAATTAAATAGATATAAAATTCAAAGTTGATTTATAATTAATTAATTAATGCTTAGTTGAACGAACTTTAAACATAAATCAAGGGTTCTAGATTACATCATTGAATACAACAAAGGATAACAACTCATAGTATATTTTTGTGTTCATTTACTTTGGTAATTCACATCTTTATCCTGCATTATTCTCCTATTGTTCTTGCCCTAAACCTTCTAGAGGCTCTCGTATCAACCTCATTTGCAGCAAATTTTCAATTATGGCTTCCTCGCCAAAACCACTTCATTGGCGCATTCTGTCGAACACCTATGAACATATATCAAACACCTTGTTTTAACGAGTATTAAAGTTGTGTATGATCCAATAAGCATGTCAACCACAAATCTCAAATTGACATTTGTAATTTTATATCATTATTGAGACAGAGCCTGTCATTTCAGTTAAAAGTTTATTTACAACTGCTTCTATATTCAATGGCTTTGCGCTTGTTGATAATAAGAAAGAACTACAAACAGAGCTTGCACAAAGGTTAGCAGAAGTAGGAAAACCGCTGCAAGAAAGGAGATGATTGCCCATGGATTGTTGAAATAATTGTGCCTTAATTTGGCCATCCACTTATTACGACGCCTAGCGCAATGCAAATTCACTTTGTTGAAAACCTCATGGTAATAGAACCGCTCACCGAGTACAACACCATCACAAAGCTTTCTCAATAAGGTTGCAATCACTTCATCATCTCCTAACAAATTATCAATTATTCCACAACAACGGAGTAATGCAGCATCCTTTGTAGAGTTGATGAGGCAGTTCAGGAATTTGACATAATCTATTACATGCTTCAGATTTATGTCTTGGGAGCACTGCTCATATGTAATGAGATTCTGAAAAATAGTTTCTGTAGCATCATCAATTTCCAAGGCTGGGATCTTCATTACCCCATTTTCGAACTTAACATCGAACAAGGAATCATCCTTAGAGACCTCAACCTTCTGAAACTTGATTCCAGCCTCTTTGATCTCTGTGGCAGAACAAATGAAGCTCCGGTCACTATCATTTGTAACATTATGAACCTCATACGCTTTCATTCCTGTAAGCGAAGGAAGCCAGTTATCGTGCACCAAATGGACTAGATGTTTGATTTTATCCATGGGATAATCTTTAACTACATCATCGCTTCAACATCCTTTCCCTGGCAATATTCCATTGAAAAAATGGAGAATTGTGACAAGAAACCTTGCATCCGTTTGATTATTAGGCATATCTGTCATGCTAAACAAATTCCAAATAACAAAAAATGGAAGTTGATTCTCAAGTAAAATCATATCTTGTGCCATGGAAGGTAACATCCAACCTAGTTTGAAAATAGGGTCATTATCTTGCTCCAAAGCAGGGTCATTACTTCTTCTCCTATCCATGACCCACCCAAACTTGCGAATAACCTCAACAATAAAACAACCATCAAGAATCATCATTTTCACAAACTCATCTTGGTTTAAACTTATGGATACTCCATAACAATTTCGCGTTCTCTCTTGCAATTCCCTCATGACCACGAAATAGTCTGACAAAGGTACTTCTGCTCTTCGCTCTAGAAGCTTTTGAAGATAGCTCATTTTGTACTTTTAAAAGTCCAATAATTGATGTTTACCACGATGGTAAGGACCAATTGATAGCAATGTTGGTACATAAGATTTTTCATTTACATTACGCAATACCTCAGGCACTCTGAAAATGCTAAACTGAGATGGTGTATTAGCTAGACAGCGAAGCTCTTCCTCAAGATCAAGTACTATATCAGTTGGATCACTTGCCATGATCTGCATTTAAGTAGATATAAAGACATAAATGTTGATTACTATATAAAACTTCACAAATGTTTGCATTTTTCACTAAATTAATTATGGATAATCAACAAATTTACAAGTACTTCAATTTTACAAAAAGGTTGTCATGAATGTCATTATGTCTGCTTTTAATAAATTCTGGGAAAAAAATTGTGATTGATAATAGTTCAATATCTAACCAGAGTTGTAGTGACAGTACTTGTACAACAAGGGGAGTGAAACAAATCATCAAGGAGTTAAAGCAAATCATCAGTTATAACACAATAATAATTGAATGACCATAATCATAAGCAAAACTAACTTTTATGCTTGTTTCAATTTCAATTTTTTTACATTCTTAGTAATACTTGATACAGGACTGAGCCAGATCACAGATCTTGAATCTCAAACGCTCGGCTAAAGAAATTAAGCAAAGTTCTTTAGGGTATACAATACAATTCACTATAAATCAATTCAATGTTAAAAGATTCTTTTTATTAAAACAATTTATTTATGATAACTTACGGATGCCTTTCGGGTTGCTAGCCGAGATACCAATCTTCCTAGTGCAATGATTTTTCCTTGGTTTTCTTTTGATGAAAGTAAAATGTTTGGTTTGGTTTGGTTTGCAGGTGCAAAAAGGCTCCAGTACCACAACTTTATTGGGAGCCGGCAACGTAGGTTGAAGTTGAACCTACAGGTTTTTGGTATTTCGAGTCAATGATTGTTGCTTCTTGGAAATTTTCTCCCAAAACCCAACTCTTTTCCTATCATCGGAGGGGATGAGAGTTCTACCAATATTCCTTGATTATTTGTGGCCAATTTTTTTGGTGTTAGAAACAGTAGAGAAAGGTTGAAACAGTGTTAGCAAAAGGGACAGGAGGACCACAATCTCTAGATAACACTTTTCCAATATCATGTTCCCCTTTGATTGATTTTCCTTCAGTAAAACCTTGCTTTTTTTTTTTACCCCTTTATTATATATTCTTTCTCATCTTTGATCTTACCATGTTTCGTTCATGGTCTGTGGAACGCGGCGCGTTTCCATTGGTCCTTGCTTTTACAGCTGCAAATCTTAACCATAAAAATTCTCAACTCCTTGGAAGTATCTTGGTGCATCGTCAAAAGAGAGAATCCTATTGAGCAAATAAAAGAAAGCTACACATGCTTAAATATTCTTTAATTATTTAACCTTTTTTAATCTAATGCTGCGTTTACTAAATTGGAATCGGAATGAGCTGAAATGGGAATGATTAGGAATGAGAATGGACTGGAATGAGAATAAGGAATGAGAATCAAAATAAGTTATTTACTTGAACTGTAGGAATCGAAATCGGAATGAGCTGGATTGCCATTAATGTATTTACTTTGTCTTGGAATCGGAATCAGAATGAATTAGATTGTAACAAATTACTAAAAAATACTTCATGAATTATTGTCATAATCATTGTTTTATATTTTAATTATAGTGATTATTTATTAAAAAATTATTACTATTAGTAATTATTGTCAATAATATATTGATATATTAATTAATTGTAAAATTAATTAATTAATTATAATAATATACTAATTAATGATAATAATTATATTATTAATTATTATAATAACATATTAATTATTGTGATTATTTAGTCAAAATAATGTTTTTATTAATAGTTATTGTTAATAATGTATTAATATAATAATTAATAGTAATTGTTATATTAATTATTTATTATTAATAATAAATGAATTAATTATAATAATAGTAATATATTAATTATTGTGATTATTAAATCAAAAACTATAATTATTAATATATTATTGTTAATAATATATTTATATGTTAATTAATAGTAATAATTATATGAATTACTTGATGATAATATATGAATTAATTATAATAATTATAATAGTAATTATTATAATAGTAATTATTATAATAGTAAATTAATTAATTATAATAATAATAACATATTAATTATTGTGATTATTTAGTAAAAAAATACAATTATTAAAATATTATTGTTAATAATGTATTAATATAATAATTAATAGTAATTGTTATATCAATTATATATTAGTAATAATAAATGACTAAATTATAATACTAGTAATATATTAATTATTGTGATTATTTAATCAAAAACTATAATAATTAATATATTATTGTTAATAATATATTTATATGTTAATTAATAGTAATGATTATATGAATTACTTGATGATAATATATGAATTAATTATAATAATTATAATAGTAATTATTATAATAGTAAATTAATTAATTATAATAATAATAACATATTAATTCTTGCTATTATTTATTAAAAAAATAAAATTATTAACATATTATTGTTAATAATGTATTAATATTATAATTAATAGTAATTGTTATATCAATTATTTATTAGTAATAATAAATGAATTAATTATAATAATAGTAATATATTAATTATTGTGATTATTTAATCAAAAACTATAATAATTAATATATTATTGTTAATAATATATTTATATGTTAATTAATAGTAATGATTATATGACTTACTTGATGATAATATATTAATTAATTATAATAATTATAATAGTAATTATTATAATAGTAAATTAATTAATTATAATAATAATAACATATTAATTCTTGCGATTATTTATTCAAAAAATAAAATTATTAACATATTATTGTTAATAATGTATTAATATAATAATTAATAGTAATTGTTATATCAATTATTTATTATTAATAATAAATGAATTAATTATAATAATAGTAATATATTAATTAATGTGATTATTTAATCAAAAACTATAATTATTAATATATTATTGTTAATAATATATTTATGTATTAATTAATAGTAATAATTATATGAATATTATTATAATAGTAAATTAATTAATTATAATAATAATATATTAATTATTGTGATTATTTATTCAAAAATTATAATTATTGATAATTATTGTTAATAATGTATCAATATAATAATTAGTTATAATAATTATATTAATTAATTAACTATAATAATATTATATTAATTATAATAATATATTAATTATTGAGATTATTTATTCAAAAACTATAATTATTGATAAGTATTGTTAATAATGTATCAATATATTAATTAATTATAATAATATATTAATTAATTACAAACGAGGGCAAAGTGAGTATTTTTAATTTTGGGGAGGGGCAAAATGGAAATTCTAGGGAATGAGAGATTAATTCCCACCTCCCCCCATGGGAATCAATCTCTCATTCCTCATTCTCAAATAATGGTGGACCCCACGATTCTGATTCCGATTCCTACTCTATTTTTACAAAGTAAACGCCATCAATCATTCCAATTCCGGATTCCGATTCCCCAATCCGGGAAGTAAACACACCATAAGTTTAAAACTTCAGGTTATAGTCAATGGGAATGCTAATATAATATTAAAATGATAAATTCTCCACCAATGGCATACATGCATGTAATACAAAATTGCTAATAATGTAAGATTCCTTAAGTGCTAAGGAGAGTTTTGTAAAGGAAAAATAAGTATAATTTCAAAAAGAAAATAATAAAGTGATTTGAAAGGGGATTGTAGCGTTTCTATCTCATGAATGTATGATATTCTCCGCCAAAATTATGCGCTAATAATGTTATACTTGAACAAATTATATAAAAAAAACTAATATTTAGGAAAAATTTTCCTTCCATTCAAAAAAAAAAAATCATCTCAATCCTTCATAAAAATATGAAAACTATACATACATACATACATACATACATACATACATATACATATACATATATATATATACATATATGAACTTACATTGAAATTTTCTTACAAAAAGCAATCAATTAGTAAATTGAGAAAGAAGTGACTTCCAATATTTTAAAAATAAGTATTTTGAATAAAACCCATTTAATCATATTATATGTATTTATATGATCATCATATGGATTCATAGAAGACATAAATACAAAATATCTTATGATTAAATAAATTGAGTTCACGGTTCATAAATAGAGTTGGATCCTCTATTTATATTTAGACCGTAGTGAATTTGTTAAATAATTTATCTTAATCATCTATGAAATTGCTGATATAGTTTGAGTACATTGAACTAGATCACATATGAGATTTAATTTACCTTGAAATGACTGTCAAACTTATTAAATCTCATATCTTCAAATTTTATTGCAATATCAATCTTGAGTTAATTATAGTTTCATGTTTCTGATTATCATTTCTTTTGAATTAACAATGGTGCGACATACATTTGTAATTTCCTAGTATCTTGGTGGGAGTAATTTATAAGCAGTGAGATTATATAATTTGTACAATACATCTTTTATGCTATGTTTACTTTCCGGATTGGGGAATCGAAATCCGGAATTGAAATGATTGATGGCATTTACTTTGCAAAAAAGGAGCAGAAATTGGAATCGGAATTATAGAGCCCACCATTATTTGGGAATGAGGAATAGGAGATTGATTCCCATAGGGGGAGGTGGAAATAAATCTCTCATTTCTTAGAATTTTCATTTTGCCCCCCTAAAATTAAAAATACCTACTTTGTCCTCATTTATAATTAATTAATATATTATTATAATTAATTAATAGATTGATACATTATTAACAATAATTATCAATAATTATAATTTTTGAATAAATAATCACAATAATAAATATATTTTTATTATTATAATTAGTATAATATTATTATAGTTAATTAATTAATATAATTATTATAACTAATTAATATATTATTATATTATTAACGATAACTATTAATAATTATACTTTTTGAATAAATAATAACAATAATTAATATGTTATTATTATTATTATTAAGTTACTATTATAATCATTATTAATATAATTATTATAATTAATTCATATATTATCATCAATTAATTGATATAATTATTACTATTAATTAATATATAAATATATTATTAACAATAATATATTAATAATTATAGTTTTTTATTAAATAATCACAATAATTAATATATTACTATTATTATAAATAATTATTTATTATTAATAATAAATAATTAATATAGCAATTACTATAAATTATTATATTGATACATTATTAACAATAATATGTTAATAATTGTAGTTTTTGAATAAATAATCACTATAAGTAAAATATAAAATAATGATTATGACAATAATTAATTAATTACTTTTTAGTAATTTGTTACAATCTAATTCATTCCTATTCCGATTCCAATTCCGATTTCAAGACAAAGTAAACACTTTAATGGCAATCCAGCTCAATCTATTTTGGATTCCTATAGTTCAAGTAAACAACTTATCCTGATTCTCATTTTCTATTCTCATTCCAGCCCATTCTCATTCTTTCTCATTCTGATTCCAACTCATTCTGATTCCAGTTTAGTAAACCTAACATTAATGGATTGTCTTTATTTGATCATAGATATCTCTGGCTAGTGTACACATGGGTCTAGAACTGGCAAAATTTAACACGATCCGATTATCCGACACGAACACGACGAGAATAAATGGATATGCGTCATCGAATTTAACACGATTATTAAATAGGCCGGGTTTGAGTCGACACGATTTTTTTCCATGTCGGGTTAGGATTAAAGTTCTTGACCCATTTACGTTATCAATGACCCGATTATATTTTCTATTTTAAAATAATTTGTAGGTTCTTATCATCAAAATTCAAATGTTAGAGATAATTTTCTCTTTTATTTTTATTTTTTGAAAGGATGAATATAAAGACAGCATTTTATTTATAAAAATTTGTATACATTTAGAGCTTTAATAGTATTAATGTGTAATATATTAGTAAACATGTATATTTTATAATAGCTATATATAATATTATATATATATATATATCTATCTATAAAATTAAAACTCCAATAGTGTAAATGTGTAATATTTTTGTACATATGTATATTTTATAATATCGATAAAATCTGTACGTGTGTATGAATAACAGAGTTTAAATGTTTGATGAAAATTTTATTTAATATATAGATATTAAGTGGGTTATTGGGTAACCCAATTATTTTTCCATGTCAGGTTTGAGTCTCAATATTTTGACACGATTATTAAATGGGTCATGTTTGGGTCGACCTAAATTTGACACAACACAAAGCTGACCCGACATGAACACGACCCGATGACCCATTTTGCCACCTCTACATGTGTCAGCATAATTAGTATGTTAAAAATGAACATTAGAGAAAATCAGTAAGTGTTAAGGAACAAGACATAATTAAATAACGATGTGGTACAAAAGATTATTTAGTAAAATTATCAATGTGGCATGCATTGAATTATTATTCGATAACACTATCCTAGATAGTATACAATTAAGGGTATTAATTCTAATTTATTAGTGGAGTAAATTTGGAGTTAAATAAACGAGCTAATTTAATTACAATCCTAATTGTTGTAGCCACTATTATAAATGCCCAATTGAACCTCGGGTTAGCTCACTTAATTGACTACACTACTATTAGATTGATAAGCAAGATACATAGATATTTAGATAAAACAAAGGCCAAATATGTTATTTGGTAAGAAACTTCATTTAATATACTTGTGTGTAATGATCTTGTGTTATTTCACATGGAAGGCCTCTATAACACCACTTTTGGCTTTATCTTATCTTTTAATATAAATAAAATCTTTTTTATGTAATAGAATTACAAAGAGCTAAATTAAAGAGCCCAGAGTTTCTACCAAAAAGTATAAAATGCTTATTTTTTTCACAAAAGAATAAGGGAGCAAAAATATACATAACATAGAAAAAGAAAATATCCTCTTTAATTTTGAGGGAAAATGTTTTCTATTGCTAGTTGTTTTCAATAGTTATAAAAGTTCACACATGTCAAGTGTAGATCAAACTTGAGTCATATCTTAGAAGATGGTTGGTGATGGATTGTGATTTGGGAGTCTAAATTACTACTACAAAAAAGTAAAGGTACGATTTTTACATTATGGTAATTTTAAATGTTGCATTAGAATTGCGATCTAAATATTTCCACTCAAAATGATTTTTAACCAATAGATATTGTAAATACAATTTTTAACCAATAATTTTGATAAAATTAATAAAAATATTATATGTTTTTCATAATATAAGTATTAAACCTTAGATTTAGGTCTTATATTTTTGTTTCTATTTGAAGTTGCTGAAACTGAGGCTATTATTATAACTATTGTCAATATATTTGTTAAATTTATTTTATTATCTTATTGTTAGATTCTGATATTTTTTATTAAGAATAGGCCCCTCTAGATAAATTGTCTAGTTCTGTAACTGATTTAAACATCAGTCAATTATTTCAAAAATAATTAGTAGTTATGTCCATGCCATCATAACTCTATTTAGTCTTACAGTATTGCCAATTCAAATACTTCAAGAACAATTTTTTTTATCAATATTTTCATGACTTGTGTGAAAAATTTTGCTCCAGATGTTAATTTTCAGTTTCAGAGTATTTAAAAAAGCATCAAGTAATTTTCATGTTCTTTTTTAAGATTTAAATGCATCTATTGCTCTAACAAAAATTGACCAAGAAGCTTCAGACATTTATATTACAATGGTGCAAATATGGATACAATTTTTTTTTTCTAATAATGTTTAATAAAATTCAAGAATTACTAGAAGAAGCAGACTACAGAGACAACTCAATACGGGTGGACTAAACTATTGAATTATAGAGGGGAAAAAAAAAGTGCACTAAATTCCAACCTAGATGGTAAAAGGAAGCAGGGGTGCATGGGTGATTCCAACAAGCAATCGGCTAAGTTATTAAACTGCAATCGACACAGTTAAAGTGCAATTCTGTTTCTGTTTCGGATTTACGACAGTGACGAGATTTTTTCATTTTATCTAGAAACAAAAAAAGTAATACGCAATTACGCATCCAGTTGATGTGGTCAAAAGTGGCGCCTTTCGATAATAGTCATAATAAAATATAATTAAAAAAATAAAAAGGGGTAGGAATATATGCTTCATTTTCCCTCTTACTCATCCCACTCACAATTCAATTTTGAGAGAGAGAGAAGCAAAGAGTTGAGTGAGAGAAATAAAAGTTTTTAGTAAACTCTTGAGTAATTAATAAGTGAAAGATTAATAGTGTGTTTATTAATAAATAATTGGAATGGATTAAAATTGAAATGCATTGGAATTGTTTACTTATTAATTAGAATAAGGAATGAATTGTTTACTTTAAGAAATAAATTACTTATTTTAACTATAGGAATCAAAATCGAAATAAATTATATTTTTAATGATGTATTTATTTTATTTTAAAATCAAAATTAATTGTTATAGATTGCTAAAAGACTGTTAATTTATTATTACCATTATTTTAATTATTTATTATATGATTTTGGATAGTGAGTTAAAATATTTTAATACTTATAATCTCCATTTCACTAATACAGTTTTATCCTTTTGTTTTTGTCCTTGAATGTAGATTACTTTAGTTATGTGTTTGATTTACTTATCAATTTTTTAACATTTGAAGGATCAAGATTCTCACTTAATCTGATCATTTATTGAGTAAAAATTTAACTGTTGATTACTGGTTAATAATTAAAAAAATAAAAAAATTAAATCTTATCTATATATTATCATTAAAAAATACATGACATAAATATTTAAAAATTTAATAAAATTCATATCAAGAGGAAATCTTTTTCCACCATATTATACCCATAATATTTGTAAAACTAAATGTCATGCATGTTTTCAAAAAAATTATGTACTTTAAGTAATATGCACATCAAATACAATAGAACATAAAAAAATAATTTTTTTTTAATTATATGAGACTAATACTTATATTACAATTCATATTTATAAATGAGATAATTATTAAGATTAGAATTTACAAATTTTACAAAGTACAACTTAAATTTTTAACCATCTTTAATATTTAAGAGACGTTTATCGAAAAAATAAATTACCTTCACTTAAATTAAAAAAAAAAAAATTAAACTCTCACAATGCGGGTGTGTTTAGACTCATGCCCTGACAAGCTCTAAGCACTCGAGTGGCTAAAAAATCCTTTCTTTTTAATGCCATAAAACATGTGTCTCATAATAACATCGTGAGAGTCAGTCAGAGCATTGAACATCGCACCCCATTCGATGAGTCACACCTAAGTTTCAAGAAACGGATTTATTTTTTTATAAAAACATATTTGGATCTCCTTTAAAATTAATTCTTTTTGGTAAGAAATTAGGACACACGACATTTAAGTTTTTTCAAGGGATAAGAGTTGATTTAATTTTTATTTTTCATTTTAAATATCAAAATAAACGTTTTTTTTTAACTAAGAAGTTAACTCTTAATTTCAATTTACGACTATTTTCGGTGTTTGAGGTATTGCAATTTTTTTCTCTTTTTCCAAACCTCAAAACGAAGACTTCACCAAATTAAAAGGGAAAAAATCAACAGATTACTTTTATGTTTTTTTTTCCATCTTTGGAAATTTAGATTCTCTGGTTTCACGTTTTCAGATTATTCCTCCCATATAGTATAATTTATCTAGGTTTTAAGTTACACTATACAAACTTTAAAAAAACACATTCTTTTGAAAATTAAAAGAAGGAAAGAAAATAAATTTATAAAATCAAAACTATAACTTCAACAAACTTTTATCGACATAGAATTAGTATCTATTATTTTTGAATTTAATCTAATAATTGTGATAATTATTTGAAAAAATAAGAAAATTTTTTATTAAAAAAAGGTACGACAAAGAAAAAGCATTATTGAGTGATGGATTTTAGAGTTTTTTTTTTAAAAGGAAAGCGGGGTAGGTAAGCTCAAATCAATTTTTATTTCTCTCCTCACCTCCAAAGTTTAAACCTGAGTTTACACAAGTAAAAAACGACAGATTACATTACCAACCAACTCGGTTACTGTTATAGTGCATTTCATGCACTAGTTTTGAATTGTTTAATCCCTTTAATATCAAAGTTTTGCACTTAATAGTTGTGATTTACTTGTGTTTTATTTTTGTAGGTGCAATTCCATTGATTAGTGCTAAATTGAGCTATAAGATGATATTTAAAGATGAAATGGCTTCTTGGAGAAATTGTTAATTTCAGAAGAAGTTTGTCGATAAGGCGTGGGCGCGTGACAGTCGATTTCAGAAGAAGTTTGTTGATAAGGCGTGGGCGCGTGCTATCAATTACGGACTTACGTTTTTATTTCTTTTTAAACGTGTTTTATATTTTTATGACTCTTGTAAGTTTAGATAAGATTTTAGATATTTTTATCTTTATCCTTTTTAAGAGAACTATAAAAAGAAGAGATGAGAATTAGAATTGAATTATTAATTGTTTTCATCTTTTTTAGGGTTTTCTCTTTTCCTCCATGAGGAACTAAACTTATTTTTCTGGTTGAAGGTTAATGAAGCTTTGATTCACCATTACTGTGAGATCTTTCTTGTGCTTTTAATTGTTTTATTACTTTTTGGGTATTTGTTTATTCTCTGAATTATTGTCATGATTATGTTTGTTAATTAGATAATTGGCCACTATTTAATTATCAATTTAATCTATTGCCAATTGAAAGATTCATCGTATGAAGATTTTGATGTTTGTGGCAAATAACATAGCAGTGCGTTGTGTTATGGGAATAAATAATCTAATTTAAATGAACCATCGTATGCGTTTGTTAATTAGGATTTGGGTCTCTCTAGTTTTTGTTTGTCAATTGATTAAATCTTATGATCGTATCTAGGAGTGTCTATTGATTAGGGAAATAACCAACGGTCGTACCTTGGTTATCGACTAATTAAGGAGAGATTGGCTATTAGAGTGTCTCAGTAGCTCTCACCGGTCTATTCATAAGCGGTAATGATTTATAGTTGTATCGATGATCGATGAGTCGAATCAAAGTGAATTAATTCCTTCAACCAGAGTTTTTCCATTTTGAATTACACCTTTAATTTGCATTCTTACTAATTTAAATTGATTTTCATTATTGTCAACAATCCCCCAATTTCATATTTTTATTTTTAAAAGGATTTTAATAATTACCAATCTCTGTGGACACGACCCTGCTCAATCACTATACACAATTTTGTTAGAGTAGGTATTTATATTTGCTAGCTTCGACACCTATCAAAATTTTGGCGCCGTTACCGGGGATTGGTGTTATTTATTTAGTCCTTTTTACGTTTTACTTGGTTTATGGTTCGTTCTTCTCGTACAGGTACACTTTCGTTTGATCCTGAAATTGAGAAAACAGCTCGCCGGCTGAGACAGCAGGCCAAGCGAGATAAGCAACGATCCTCATCGCCTTTGTTTTCTGAAACAGATACAGTATTTAATTTGGTTGAATCATCTAGCGATTTCGAAGAACAAGTGATGGATAGAGCTGCACCTGCAGAAAGAACTCTTCGAGAGTTAGTAGAGACGGTCTGAATCAATCAAGAACCACTCTGCATTCAATATGCGGACCTGGAGGTAAATTTTGAATTAAAATCTGGTCTTATTCATTTATTGCCCAAGTTTCACGGTTTTGCAGGTGAAGATCCTCATAAACATCTCAAGGAGTTTCATGTTGTGTGTTCAAGCATGACGCCTCAAGGTGTAACTGAAGAGCAAATTAAGCTGCGAGCTTTTCCTTTCTCTTTAGATGGGCTAGCTAAAGATTGGTTGTATTACTTGCCTCTGGTTCAATTACAACGTGGAATGACTTAAAAAGCGAGTTCCTTGAAAAGTATTTTCTCGCTTCAAGAGTCGCCAACATCGAGAAAAGACATTTGTGGTATCGACAACTTCTGGGGAGACTTTGTATGAGTATTGGGAGCGATTCAAACAATTGTGTGGCGGTTGTCCTCAAAGATCGATTTACGATCAACGTCTCATTCAATACTTTTACGAAGGACTTTCATTGATGGATAGGAGTATGATAGATGCTGCTAGTGGAGGTGTGTTAGTGAACAAGACCCCTACTCAAGCAAGGGAATTGATTTCAAACATGGCTGCCAATGCGCAACAATTTGGCAATAGACAAGATCTCACTTCGAGGAAAGTAAATGAGGTAAGTACTTCTTCTATTGATCAACGTTTAGATAAACTTACCTCTCTTGTGGAAAAGTTTGTTGTAGGTAATGTGCAACAGGTGAAGACATGTGGCATTTGTTCCAATATGGGTCATTCAAGCGATATGTGTCCTACACTTCACGAAGAACCCTTGAACAAGCCAATGCGGTTGGAGGATTTTCGGGCATGCCTCGGAGGAGATATGATCCTTATGCACAAACATATAACCCAGGATGGAAGGATCATCCCAACTTTAGCTATGGAGTTAGGCCGTCGGGATTTCAACAACAATACCCACCAAGACAAGAATTCCAATCGGTTCCTCCTCAGTCAAACTCCAAGTCAGGTATGTCCCTTGAAGAGATTGTTAAATCACTTGCAACTAATACTCAACAATTTTCAGCAGTAACAACTAAAGCAAGCATTCAAAATTTGGAGAACCAAGTGAGCCAGCGGCAACTACGGTGAGCCGCAGAGTCTCAATTATAATGGAGAATACCTTCACAACCAGAGGTGAATCCAAAACAAACCGTTAGTGCTGTCATCCTTAGAAGTGGGAAGGAGTTGCAAGAGTCTAGCAAGAAAGTGACAAAGAACTTAGAAAATGAGCTTGAGAAGGAGGAATTGATGCCTCGATCTCGAGATGCGCCACCTAGCAAGGCGAAACCCCTACCTATAGTGATACCTCCTCCTTTTCCAAGTCGGTTTGTAAAATCCAAGAAGGAAGAACAAGAGAGAGACATCTTTGAGACATTTCGCAAGGTTGAGGTAAATATTCCTTTATTAGATGCTATAAAACAAATACCTCGCTATCTTTAAATTCCTTAAGGAACTTTGCACCTCTAAGAGGAAGTTGAGAGGAGATGAAAGAGTTCACATGGGGAGAATGTTTCCGTTCGTTCTCCAAAAGAAACTACCCCAAGTGCAAGGATCCGGTATGTTTACTATCCCTTGCAAAATTGGTAGTGTTAGAGTTGAGAAGGCTATGTTAGATTTAGGAGCTTATTAATGTCATGCCTCGTTCCATTTATTCATCTTTGAATGTTGGTCCATTGAAAGAAAGCGGCGTGATAATTCAACTAGGTGATAGTGTAATCGTATCGATGGGGTATTAGAAGATGTCTTAGTACAAGTTAATGAATTAGTTTTTCCTGCTGATTTTTATGTACTTGATATGGAAGATGATAATTCTTCTAATTCTGTTCCAATTTTGTTAGGAAGGCCTTTTCTTAAGACTGCTAGGACTAAAATGGATGTACATAAAGAGACTATTACTATGGAATTTGATGGAGATGTTATAGAGTTCAATATGAATGATGCCATGAAATATCCTAGGGATGAACAGTCGGTATTTTCTGTGAATGTTATTGATCCTTTAGTACAGGAAGTTTTTGATTTGGACATTGAAGATTCATTGGTAATTGCTTCAAACAACAGCTTGAGCATCAAAGGATTGCAAAAGGATGAAAGAGAGTTTGTTTTAAATTCTGCATTGCAAGAGTTGGAGGAGATTCGAAATGAGTCCTACGAGAGTTCACGACTTTACAAGGAGAGGATGAAAACATTTCACGACAAAATGATTTTGAGAAGAAAGTTTTCTGTTGGTCAAAAAGTTCTTCTTTTTTATTCTAAACTTAAACGTTTTCCTGATAAACTACGCTCTCGATGGGTTGGACCTTTTATTGTTACTAATGTTTTTCCTCATGGTGCAGTCGAGATTCGGAGTTTGACCTCTGACAAAATTTTTAAAGTTAATGGTCATCGTTTAAAACCTTTTTATGAAGGTTTTTCGGTGAATACTGCGGAGGAAGTGGCTCTTGAGAGTCCCATTTATGGAGATTGAGGCATAAATATGTCTAGCCGAAGACATAAAACAAAGGCGCTTTTTGGGAGGCAACCCAAAGGATTTAATATTTATTTTAAACTTTTGTGCATTTTTAGTTTTTGGTTTTGATTTAGATTGTTTAAATAATATCTATACTTATTTTGGCCAGAAGAACTTTTTGGTTAAGGCGTGCCCACGTCTTAACTAATAAGTACATCTGCCTTTAATTTATTACAGTATGTTATAAGGCGTGCCCACGCCTTAACTAATAAGTATTTCTGTTTTTAATTTATTACAGTAGTTATTAAGGCTTGCCCATGTGCTTAATAAAAAAGTTCTTCTGTAATTTTTAGAGTTTCAACTGTTTATTTTAGTTTTTATTGTTTTTATTTTTAATTTTATTCTCTTATTAAAAAAAAAAAAAAAAAAAAAACTAAACTGATTTTGTGTTTCAAATTTCAGCAAAGCTACGTCAAGATTCAGCACCCATCAAGCCGCCTCGTCACAACCTCCTCGCAGCCAACCCGTGCGACTTCACTGTCTAGCCACGATCCACTCCACATCCCGCGTGCGCCACCAGCCACGATCCAGACAAGCCACTCCTGTCAAGTTCCAGCAGCTGCGACAACCACTCTCATTGCTCAAAAGCTCCAGCCGCTGCCTACTACCTTTAATCCAGGGACGTTTTCTTTGCCTTTAATCTTTTTGTCCCTATGCTTTATTTCGTTATATGAACTGTGACTATCATACATTGGGGACAATGTATGTTCTTGGTGTGGGGGAGTGATTTTTGGTATAGAGGAGTGATTTTTGCAATATTATTGTTTGGAAGTGTTATTTTGCTGTTTTTGAGATTATTTTGAATAGCATTTTTGGTTGCGTCATTTTTATTTTATCTCTCTTCTTTTGTGAAATCATTTTTGTTTCATTTTGCTCATCCTCGAATGATTTTGGAGTTAGTGTTATTTTTCTTGGATGTGAGTTGAGATGCATGAATAGATTCGAGTTTTGATTAGCTTGGTCTTGGTTGCTTAAATGAATAACTCACCACTATTGATAGTTGATTCATTTGATGAGTGCACATGATTTGATGGCAAATTCACCAATTTTGAGAGGATTTGAGCCTATGAGCAACCACTTTGCTCTAATTGTTTTTGTTGAGTGAATATCAATCTTAGTTTGACTATTCTAGAATTTGCTTTGTTATCCATGTTGAAGCCGCATTACGGGATTTTATGCATTAAAATGATAAGGGCAAACCTCTTTCTATTTTTCTATTTTCACATTTATTTTCTTTTTCTCCACTCGAAGATCTTTATTTGTTTTAATTTGTTACCTTTGTTTGATCCTTAACCATCTACTTCTCTACATCTACTTACCCATTTACCTATTTTTTTAGCCTTAATTTGAAGAGATTTTTGAACTCATTGTTTGGATATATTTTGTTGCTTTTGCTACCTTGAATAAAAGTTTCTCAATTACATCAAGTTGCATTATGCTTGAATAAAATTGTGCAAGATTCATCGGGAAAAAAAAAAAGAAAGAGATGAAAAAAAAAAATAAACCAAAAAAAAAAAAAAAAAAAAAACTCTTGACGACTTGAGTAGTAATAAACATTTTGATGTCATAAGGTTTATTCAATGGGTTCATTCTTCTCATTTTGATATCTTTTTCTTCCATAGACCTTTCTTTTTCATTCAATCCATTAGCCCCATTACAACCCTATTGAGACCCTTAGATTTTTGTATTTAATTCATGTTTTGTGGTTGAGATGTGATATATGAGCAAGCTTATGGTAATAGCATTCTTTGATTTGATTTGAGTGCATAAATGATACCCTAAACACTTTGAGTGCATGGAGTGAAATCAATGCGAAGGCTATTAAATTTTGTTGCATTTGGATTTTGAAAAGATTGTCTTGGTGGTTGAGTGACTTTATGCTAGCTTCTAAGATTCTATGCTTTGAAATCCTTGTCTCTTGAATGTTGATTGACTTAAATCCTTGAGGTGCGCTTGCTTAAGATTGTTTTTGGATGAGTTGGAATGAGAATTGAGTGAAGATTTGGGATTATTCTTGAGTTATATGCTTGAGGACAAGCATTATCTTGGTGTGGGGAATTTGTTATAGTGCATTTCATGCACTAGTTTTAATTGTTTAATCCCTTTAATATCAAAGTTTTGCACTTAATAGTTGTGATTTACTTGTGTTTTATTTTTGTAGGTGCAATTCCATTGATTAGTGCTAAATTGAGCTATAAGATGATATTTAAAGATGAAATGGCTTCTTGGAGAAATTGTTAATTTCAGAAGAAGTTTGTCGATAAGGCGTGGGCGCGTGACGGTCGATTTGAAGTAGTTTGTTGATAAGGCGTGGGCGCGTGCTATCAATTACGGACTTACGTTTTTATTTCTTTTTAAACGTGTTTTATATTTTTATGACTCTTGTAAGTTTAGATAAGATTTTAGATATTTTTATCTTTATCCTTTTTAAGAGAACTATAAAAAGAAGAGATGAGAATTAGAATTGAATTATTAATTGTTTTCATCTTTTTTAGGGTTTTCTCTTTTCCTCCATGAGGAACTAAACTTATTTTTCTGGTTGAAGGTTAATGAAGCTTTGATTCACCATTACTGTGAGATCTTTCTTGTGCTTTTAATTGTTTTATTACTTTTTGGGTATTTGTTTATTCTCTGAATTATTGTCATGATTATGTTTGTTAATTAGATAATTGGCCACTATTTAATTATCAATTTAATCTATTGCCAATTGAAAGATTCATCGTATGAAGATTTTGATGTTTGTGGCAAATAACATAGCAGTGCGTTGTGTTATGGGAATAAATAATCTAATTTAAATGAACCATCGTATGCGTTTGTTAATTAGGATTTGGGTCTCTCTAGTTTTTTGTTTGTCGATTGATTAAATCTTATGATCGTATCTAGGATTGTCTATTGATTAGGGAAATAACCAACGGTCGTACCAGTTGGTTATCGACTAATTAAGGAGAGATTGGCTATTAGAGTGTCTCGATGAATTTATAACCGGTCTATTCATAAGCAGTAATGATTTATAGTTGTATCGATGATCAGTAGTCGAATCAAAGCTGAATTAATTCCTTCAACCAGAGTTTTTCCATTTTGAATTACACCTTTAATTTGCATTCTTACTAATTTAATTTGATTTTCATTATTGTCAACAATCCCCAATTTCATATTTTTATTTTTAAAGGATTTTAATAATTACCGTCTCTCATGACACGACCCCGCTTCAATCACTATCTGTGATTTTGTTAGAGTAGGTATTTATATTTGCTGGCTTCGACACCCATCAGTTACACAATTGGGGGCAGATTTTAGAATTAAGTGTATGTTAGTTTTAGATTTTTAGTTGGCAATAAAAACGTCAGTTTTGGTATGTAAAAAAGAAATAAAAAGTAAATCAAATCTTAGCTCTTGAAATATTTAAACATCATGCGTCATAATCTCTTACAAACATTAAAAACAAAAAACTAGATTAGGAAAAATTCGAATCCAATGTAGAGATAATAAAAGATTATATAGAAAAAAAAATAGACTAGGAAAGATCCAAATCCAATACTGAGACAATGACTGATTAGATAGCAAAATAGCAATGACTAGAAATTAACAAAAATTTCGAATCACACAGAAAAAACAAGAAAAAGGGGACGTGAACTTGAGTAGTAGCAGCAACTGCGTCAGTCGCTTCAGCTAGCATGGTTTGAGAATAGTATAAAATTACACAAATAAATAACACAACTGGTAAACAACTAGAATAAACAACTCTGAAACTTATCTCCTGTGGGAGACTTGATGATGAATATTCATTACCACTCTTTTGGTCATACCTTTTCAATAGTCGTGAAAAAGCTTAATTCTCAAGGCAAAATAGCTTCTTGATTCGGCCCCCCAGTGGAGAGGGAGGGATCCCCTGCACTGGATTTGATGGGCCGGGTTGACTTGGCCCATTGATATTAGCTGGAGGTGTTTGAATATCGGTTTTCTGACTTTGTGATTGGGAATACACTTCGGAGGGTTTGAACTTTTTCTCCATCATCTCTGACTTTTGTAAAAAGTGCCTAAATGATTTACAAGGAATTGGAATTGGAACCTTATGATTGATTGTGATTTCTTGCTTTGCTTCATGTGGATATACTTGAAATTGGACTTGATCATATTGGTTTGGCTTGTAAACAGAAGCGACATTAACAACTGCATCAGGGGTTCTTGTCCTGGGCTCTTCACTGAACTGGCTCCGTTTGTGCTTGCGCTTTGATTCTGATTGTTGCGACCGGCGTAATTGGCATTCGCTTTGTTGGTTTTGGTCAGGAGATTCATCCTTTGATTTTGGTGCATGAGTGGCTCGGATGCGTGTGGTTTCCGTTTGGGTTTCATCACGGTCTTTCCTAAAACTAGTACTACTCATGATCTGTTCTCAGCAAAATATTTGCATCAGTGTAAATGACTAGCTACCTACTTGACGTTTGCTATGTAAGCTACAAAATCCCTCTTCAAAAACTTGATAGAGAAGCATATATATTCGTGATGAAACCTCCCAGGAATGACAATGAAGGTGGGGTGGAACTTCTTTTCTATTTCCGTGAAACTTCTTTTCCACCGAAATTGAAAGGATTCTGAATTACAATAATGAATTATTAGAATTCATCACAAAATACTCCATGGGTTGACTAGACTTGACTTCACATTCTGCACATGCATGGCCAATAAAACACAAATCTTTCTTACTTTGGGAAATTTCTTCGAAATGTTTCTACCACCGCAAACAGAGGAATGAATTTTTATATTAGCTTCAAGGCAGCGCTATTTTAATAGTGTGAACCAGTCCAATTTGTCGGTTTGGGCCTAAGCCCAGAAGTTCAATCCAAGTTGTATGAATTTTGGCAAATTTAGTATTCATTAGATTCCACCACTTGTTACACCTGTCAATATTTGATCTCTGTGGCAGAACAAAATGAAGCTCCAATCACTATTGTTTGTACCATTCTTCCCATATGCTTCGATCCGGAAGGAAAGCAGTTGTAGTGTACTAAATGGTCCAAATGTTTGTTTTCATTTATGGGATAAACATCAACTAGAGAAACACCATCTCTTCGAAATCCTTTCGCTGATACTATTCCATTGAAAAAACGCCATCACCGATTCACCATCATCCATCATCCAGAATAGATACTTAAAAAGGAATAGATACTTAGAAAGACTACTAATCACTGTCAAATCACTGTCATCCATCCATTTGCCATACTGATGCACCAATCTTATAAAAGCATAAAAGACTCTAAGATCAAACTTAAGATACTAGTGTAAGTGTTAGATACAATTCTTATATATATATATCTATCACACGTCATCTGTGATATAGAACATGTCTACCCATGAAAATGCACGTATTTATAACATATTATCGAATTTTATGATGACACTCGCCGATTATACTTTGGAAGAAAATAAAATATGTAAACCTACTATAAAGCTAATTTACGTACATAATCAAACGAAGCCAAAAAAAAAAAATCTCCTTGACTCGCAAGCCGCAGCCTCCGAGAGTGAGCCATATGCATGGCACTAGATTGCCAATTTGGCTTGCTCCGGCCTGACTTGGGCCGTTATTAGGAGTCGTACATTATGAATTTGTGAGGACGTGCTTAATTAATTAATGCTACGAAATTAACTTTTCATTATATTTTACTTTAGAGTGGGCCAACTGCTCTAACAATCATTGAATGTACGAACCGATCTAATTCTTAATATTAGATTGAAGGGTCCGCCTGTAATACAGCGCTGTATCTAATGCAGCCGCCTGTTATTAATTTTTTATTCTGTAGACGTAACCGGCCACCGAAAGCAATTGTAAAACAGGTAATTGTTAAAGGTAATTATCATTCGGCTACCCTCATTTTAACTAAATATCAAACTAATCAATTCGTTGCAGTGAAGAATATTAAAGGTAAATATCGTATAGCTATCCTAGTTTTAAGTAAATAACAAAATAATCAATTTAAATAATAAAACTATCAAATACCCCCCTCAACTTTACATGAAAATATATTTAACAAATGAGATTTTTTTCCTCAAAATATGTGACTTCTTATTGATGAGAATATTATATAATATAAGTAAATAACTATAATTATAAATTATTAAATATTTTTATTCCGTACATTATAAATTTAATAACATTTTACATAAAAAGTTTTCATATTATTTTATTAATCGTTTGATAGAGAAATGTAATATGAATATCTAAACCCATATTAATCAAATTTATTTTTAAATATTTGGAAGAAATCAATCCATAATACATATATAGTATTCAAACCTCTACCCACTAATATGAGAATAGTTTTTGTTCAACTATTAGATAATTATCAAACAATTATCTTGTTAATTGTACTAAACATTATAATTAAAGATAAAATATTATTATTATTATTATTAATTTAATACTAGTGGCCAATGTTATTATATAATATGTATAGACAAATAGATGGTATCTCAATCTCTTATGCAAATTAATTCATACAAACTTATGTGAAATTAATTCATTCTTTTACACTACATTATTTTGATGGTTACATTTATTCACTATCATCGAGTTACAACATTTTTCCTAAATACTTATAATGAACACTTCTATACATTAAATGTAATGTTAATTTTTTATCTATTGCTTTTAGTAGTATCGTAATTAATGATTTATAATATCAAATTTATTATTTATGTTGTTAGTAACCACTAATTAAAAAGAACTCAACTATTATACTTATTATCAATATTAGACGTTTGTTATTAGAATGTGTATATAGTCTATAATTTACATATATATCTTTTTGAACAATTATGCCCTATGACTATAGTGACATAAATTCACAATGGAATTACCATTGTAAAATAGATATTATTATTGTTTTATTAGTTAACACAGTAAGAACTTAATTTCCCCCCACATGGGATTCAAACCCTTAATCAGGTGCTACCCACAAGAATAATTACAATTTGAATACAACTAAATAATTTTGTATTTATTATATTTACCGTTATATATTTTAAGCATGACATAATTACAATTTTTTAGATAATAAAATCAAGTGTCATTGAAATATAGCAGTTAAAAAATAAGTAGCATTTATAATACTGATTATATAAATAAATATAATTATATTAAATTAATTTACTAAGACAAGTAAATTAAAATGAAATGAAAACTTTTTGGTGGCAAATTGCCACTAAATGAAATATTGAAAAAAATTATTTTTTAATTTGTAAAACTGAAAATTTTTAATTTTTTATTAAAAGTATAAATACTTGATGTTTTGGTTCATGAGAAACCCTAGCCGCTCTAACCAAAATTCTTCAATTCCCTCTCTTTCGTTCTCTTCTCTCAACTCTCGCTACCATATATATATAAAGAGCAATTTCTGATCTCTACGAGATTGCACCCATTTTCAGCTTTGAATCAACCTCCGCCGCCGATCTCGAGCTGCTAATTCTTTGACCAGGCTAGGCGAGGCCGTCCATACGATGCTAGCCGATTTCGAAGCTGCGATTCAAAAGGATACCTCGAAGACGCCGGTTCCCGGCGGCGGGGTCCACCCGTTAACTCGCTACGTAATGAATTACATCATTTTCCTCACCGACTATTCCGGCTCACTTGCCGATATAGACGCCGAGTGGCTGTTAACGATTACCAGCATAGATGCTGCACGTGTGGATAACACTCCCTGCTTCTTACGAACATTAGCAGTTTTTTCCTTCAATAGAGTAGCTGCAGTGCTATAAAAATCCCTCATTACATCAAAACTTGCACCGATAAGTGGTTCTTTGACATCATTTTCTGTCTTGGGCTCTTGTTGTTGTGAACACAAAATATCCAACTCCTCTGATGCTCTTACACCAACAGGAAGGCAAATTCTTTATTATGTTATATATATATATATAATCAGTGTTCATCGTTCTCGAATCTCCACTGTACACTGATTTGTCATGTCTCCACTCTTCAATTTCTATTTCAATATCCACGATCTGGTGGGCTTTTTTGTTTTTATTTTTTAAAAATATGAAAACTCTGGTGTCACTTTGCATAAAAAGTTTGATGTGGATTTCGGTGACCTTCAAGAAAAGGATGTGATTCTGGCCTTGATGAGGTTTGTTAAGTTATTTTCTTGGTGATTTAATTATTTGGGATCATGTGTTTGATAATCTAAGTCTTTTTTTTTTTTGAAGCATCTGAAGGCATCTGTGCGATACAAGAAATTTTTGGCGAGTGTTCGTCTCAGTAACATGGGAGCTTAAGATTTGAAGACTATAAGGTTTCTCTATTTTGAGGCCTTTTCATTTTAATATTTAATTTGAACTGCTTTGGATGGTCTATATTATTTCTAATATGTTCTGTACTGTTCTGTTTTGTTTATAAAATCTCGTTTGGAAAAAAATTGGAATTTAACTACTGGTCCTTAGTATTATGTTTGTGATAAAAGTTATTGCTAGTGCGTAGGTACTTACACGGCGATGGATAATTTGGAAGTGATGCCAAATTAATTTGGCATGTCCGCTCGTCAATTTCTATTTCAATCTACCCCAAAGGTGCTTGAACTAGTAGCACTTTATTCCCTTGAACTTTGTATAATCTCTTGTGTCATTGTTTATGGATTGAGATATGGTTGTGATTATTTGTATCAGCTGTGATGATCTTGTTTTTTGGCTCCTTAATATTTCTTAAATTGTTATGCATTAATATTTCGTTTGCTTTGTGGTATGAATGTTGTGTTCAACTCCTCAGTTCAGTCACTTGCTGCAACCTCTCAAATTTTTTATTCTTTTTCCTTTTGTTTCTTTAGTTTCTATCTTTAATTTTTCATTTGGAGGATTTTGATCTGCTTGATATAGCTTTCTTTAATCACAGGAGTAAATAAAAATATGACATGAAACAATAATTCATAGTATGAATGGAAATGGTAGAATATTAGATATTGAACTTGTTATTTTAATTTGTTTATTTTTGTGGTTTTACTCTATCTTAGGAATAGTGAAGTATTCTACTCCAAATTTTAACTAACTCTGTTTGTCTAAAGGTTCAATTATATTTTAGTAATATTATTAATGGGAACTTCTATTAGTGTTTCAGCATGTGTAAAGAAGATTCAATTTAATTGAACATTTTTACCAATGTAATTGATTATCTTTTTTATTTTAGTTACAGGGGATATTTTAATGATCTGAAACTCGCATAGTCCTTAATGTTTCAGTTGAATTATACTTATTTGATTATTAGATTTAATTTTATTTTTTTAATTGTTTGTTGGATTTTGCTGCTTGTCTTAATTCCTTGGATTATAGTTGTAACATGTAATATGATTGAGTTGTTGTTTTAAAATAAAGAAACATCTACCTGTTATTTTATTTTAATGATCTAAACAATCTTATGGGATAAGCTAATTTGTTTTTTTTTTCATTTGTTCAAGATAAATCTTTATATTATATGTGTGATTAATTTTCTTAATTACTAATTAATAATTCATTGAATCAGGTCAGCTAAGGTGTTAAGGGCAGTATTTTATCTTTTCTTTTGAATCAAGGTACTTTGAGTTCATTTTTCTTTTAATTGAAGGCATTGGCTATATTGCATAAGTGAGTTTCTTGGTGAACTAATCCAATTTCTTGGGTATCCAGTTATTTTGGTTTCATATTTGTTCCCCTTCCCTCTCTTAAGGAATAAAAGATACTTAGTTTTGAGAAGAACTTTGTAATTTCTTTTTCAAAAGAAGATTTTTTTTAATTAGTTTTGAGTTTTAATTTATGAACATAAAATTGGGTCTGTTAGAGTTAATTAGACTATTACT
This sequence comes from Luvunga scandens, assembly GCA_030449905.1. Classification (NCBI taxonomy): domain Eukaryota; kingdom Viridiplantae; phylum Streptophyta; class Magnoliopsida; order Sapindales; family Rutaceae; genus Luvunga; species Luvunga scandens. Next base: position 1,538,779 of record JASUUG010000284.1, read on the forward strand.
TAACCAATAATTATGTAATTTTTTTTTTCATTTTAGACATGATTGGGAAGGGTTGTGCTTTCATCATGGTAATTCTTTGTTGAGAAAGCTCCCAATAGCTATAGTACCTTATATTATTAGTTTCAATTATTAAAGTGACTCTGCCAAAAGGGGTGGCAGATTCATTTGGGAGATTTCTAATAGATCACTCAACAAGATTCGTTTGGGAGATTTTTATATATTTGAACTTATCTATAATTCTGTATTATTTATTTCTTCATAAATTCTTGTTTATGAAGGCTTGGTTGTTGAGTTTTGTTTTATCAATAATGATGTGTTATTAAAAAAAAAAGATTTTGAAGTTTTTTTTTAAAAATATATAGAATAAGCATGACCATGGATCTGAGGGCCTAAATTGTCTTGGAAGTGCCTCAGTTGGCCAAAGATTAGTAATTTAGCATCCATTTCTTTCCAACAAGGTGCTTTTAAGTTCAATTGTTTTATTTTACTTATTCTATGCTGACCATCGTAATCATTAAGGCCAAGCATAAACGTACAACTTACTAGAAATTTATTTAAAGTAGGAACACTGTAGAATTCAGATGAGGCTGGTTACTAATTTATGATATTGCAAAGCTGAGATTTAACTTTAATCTGTATTTTAGTAAGAATGCAAGGATTTTATGGATCTAACTCTTTTTTCCTGAAATGTTACAGTGTTGTTGCAAATGTCTTTCACAATGTTGGTAATTTTGCTTTATTAACAAGAGCAAGATATGGATTCTTTCATTTGATTCTTTTGGGATTGATGTTCTATTATTCATTTATTGATCAGCTTCTTCTATTTCCACCATGAAAATATTATAGATAAACAATTTCATTAGTTGAGCTTTTAGGCTTGTGTAGATCCAATGGAGTTTGAATAAAGACTAGGATATTGTTTGTGCATTATAATTATGAGAGAATCTGAGATTAAATAAGCTTTCAATTTTGTTAATTATGAACTCGATTAATGTTTCCCAACTATTTTTTTAGGTTAAACATAAAAATGACATGAAATGATTGGATAATTTTCTTGTTGATTGTCTTAGCCGTGAGTGCTAATAACAATGTTATAAGGTATGATTTATTGTTTTTCTATATTTAAAAACTCTTTGGAATGATAGGCTTTCTTATTAAAGCTTTGAAATTATATTTGTGGATTTGTGACTTTCATTAAATGATGAATTGATTTGTTCAATATTCATTTGGATTGTGCTCTTGTGCACATGTGTTGGTTTATATGGATTGAGATATGGTGTTGTTTATTTGGGTTAGCTGTGTGATGACTTTATTTTTGATTCCTTAATATTTTTGATTTGTTAAGCATGAACATTTTGTTTGGATCCACAAATGATACGTATGTTTAGAGTTAATTGAGGCACGTATTTAGTCACTTTGTTCTTACCTCTCCAATTTTTTATTCTTGAGTTCCTATATTTACTTTTTCAATTTTTTATTCTTGAGTTCATATATTTAGTTTTTCATTTTGAAGATTTTGATTTGCTTGCTACAGTGCTGTTCGATTGCAGGAGTAAATGAAAATGACATGAATCAATAATTTGTACCAAGAATGTAAATGCAGAAAAATAGAGATTGAACTCTTGTTATTTTTAATTTCAGTATTTTTTTTTGTTTTACTCTAATCTTAGGGATTGTGGATTATTCTACTCCTATTCTTTATATTATTTTCTTATGTCCAAATGTTCAATTATACTCTGGTGATTCTATTAGTGATTTGCCATTCATAAATGAAGATTCAGTGTAATTGAGTATTTTTACCAATGTGATTCATTTTTCTACAGTTATAGATGATATTTTTCTTGGTCTAAAGCCTGAATTTAGATTTTTTTTATTTGAAATAGAATTTTATTTTTCAAATTAGAAATTTTTTCAAAGAAAAATAAGAATAGGTCAATCTATGTGACTGTAATTCATAAATAATAATAATTGAAAGTGCTGATTGTTTATGTTAAATTTTGAATCAAATTTGTGACGTTTAATAAGTTTACGAAGATAGACGGCATAGCATTTAGAAATGATTTAACTCATGAAAATTTTGAGACTTGTTTTGTAAATGGAAAGTTATGTATACCACTTTTTGTTTTTATCAGAAGAATACGTAATTAAACAAGAATGATACAAGTTATAAATTAGAAAAAAAATGTTGTTAGCTAGTTATGATTATTTAAATGGTAAATGAGTGTAATTATAAGCAAAGGTCAAAAGCTCCAGAATACATGATCAAATTTATGATGAAATCTCTTGAAGTGATGAATTACGATTTTAAATGGAAAAAGCTGCAAGATATTTCAGCATCCTAAGTTTTGTAACTTACAAAAATTAATTGGGCAATCAAAATGTTAATAATATCGTGATAATCTAAAAGGGTACAAAAATAGCATACAACATATATACATTTATATTAATTTAACTATAAATCTCATGAAGCATGTTAGTAATAATAATAATAACTATAGTAATATTAAAAATAAATACTAATAGTAGTAGTGATACAAATAAAATAATCATACTACTTATAATGATATGAATTTTGGTTGAAGTGAGGAGATATTAAAGAAAGTATTTTGCAAAGAAAATAGAGCATTATAAACTTTATACAAATTAAGTGTTTTAGATAAATTTTATTTTCATTTCATAATTCTCAAAAAAAAAAAAGGAAGATGTTTCAACATAAATAAATTAAATAAGCTTCAATTTTGTAAGTTAAAATACTTTTGTAACTTATACCATCATAACTTTAGAAGCCTAGCAAGTGCAATCACTCTTACATGTTATTTACATATTTACAGTTGGAGTTATAAAAAAGTAAATAAATTAAAAGCTCAAGAATACATACAATCAATTTAAAAAAATCTTATAGAGCAATTAATATATAAAAAAAAAAAAAAAAGGACTTAGATTATGGACCCAAAATATTGAAAATGATAAAGGGTTGCAATAAAATTTTTCAATATTATGTCGTAAATTGATATTTGTTAAAATAATAAGAGGTAAAACATAATTCACCTTATTGATTTTATTGTTATTTTAAAAAATGGTGGGAAAAAGAGTGGAAGAGCTCAATCTAAAAGTTGGAACAATTTGACAAAAATTTAATAAATTCTAATGAAAAGTAAGGATCTAAAAAATAAACTTTAAACATTTACTCAAAATGTTGGAATTCAATAAAAAAAAACAAGCATAAATATAGAATGAAAATGAGTTGGGAAAAAGAGTTGAAAAGGTTAATTCAAAAATTGGAATAATTTCCAAAGAATTTGATAAATTCCAACAAGAAGTAGGAATCTTAAAAATATACTTGAAATATCCATCCAAGATACTGAAAATTCAATAAAAAGAAAAGGAATGGAAGAGATAAAATATTTTTATAACATATGTTGCCATAACTTTTCAAATTTTTTTTGGAAAAATAAAATTTTTGAAAAGCATAGCAATTGCATTCACTTACATATTATTTTTCATTTATTGTTGAAGTTTTGAAAAATTAAAGAAATTATTTTAAAAAGTAAAGAGAAAGATGGAAATAATTGCATAAATTGATTTCAAGGATAACTAAAAATAATCAATTAAAATGATAAAATGAGAATAATATGTGTAAAGGCTAAAAGTTCAAGTATATATGCAATCAAGTTTAAGAGATCTCACGAACAAATTAAAAAAAAAAAGACTTAGACAATGGGCCCAAAATGTAGAAAATGATAAAGGGTTATAATAAAAAAATTTTTAGTATTATGTGATAAATTGATATTTGTTAAAATAGGAAAGGGTCAAACATAATTCACCTTATTGATATTATTATTATTTTGAAAAAGTAATATTATTATTACTTAAAAAAAGGACCTGGAACATGTACATATAATGTTGGAATATAATGAAAATAATATGAACATAAAATCATTATAAGCTGTAAAATAGTAGGTACAACTTAACCTAAAAGTGGGAATAACCTATTAAAAAGTTAAAAAATTATAATGGAAATCAAGAATTTTTATAGTAAACTTGGAATAGTACTCAAAATATTGAAATACACTTAAAAAAGTAGGAATATGTAATAAAAAAATCATGGAAATAAAGAGGGAATTGATTAACGAAAAGTAGGGATACCAAAAATAAACTTGAAATATCTACCTTTCAATACAAATAGTGGAAATGTAAAACCAAAAAATGGTGGGAAAAAAAATAAAAGAGTTTAACCCGAAAGTTTGAACAAGTTGACAAGAATTTGATAAATTCAAATGAAAAGTAGAGATCTAAAAACTAAACTTGAAACATTTATTTAAATGTTGGAATTCAATAAAACGAGTAGAAATATAGAACGAAAATGTGGTGGGAAAAAGAGTTGAAGAGATTGACTCAATAGTTGGAATAACTTATAAAGAATTTGATAAATTCTATAAAGAAGTAGGGGTCTTAAAATTAAACTTGAAATATTCATCTAAAATGTTGGAATTCAATAAAAAAAAGTAGAAATATAAAACCAAAAAACAGTCGTAACAATATTTCAAGAGCTTAACCTAAAAGTTGTAAATACCTATCAATAATCTGGTAAATTTTAACAGTAAACAGAGATCTAAAAAATAAACTTGAAACAACCAAGTAAAATATTAGAATTAAATAAAAATAGTAGGAATACAGAACAAAAATGTGGTGGAAATCCAAAAGTTGAAACAACTTATAAAGAATTTGATAAATTTCAATGAGAAGTAGGGATATCAAAAATAAACTTGAAATATCCACCCAAAATATCAACATTTAGTAAAAAAAGTAGGAATATAAAACCATAAAATGGTGGTAATAATAGTTGAAGAACTTAAACCCAACATTTGTAAGACCTACCAATAGTCGATAATATCCAATCAAGTAGGGATTTAAATTGAACTTGAAATATTCATTTAAAATATTAGAATTTAATCAAAAGAGTAGGATTATTGAACCAAAAAATGGTGGGAACAAGAGTTACAGAGCTTAACTCATAAGTTGAAATAAATTATCAAACATTTGATAAATTTTAACGAGAAATAGGTAATAAAAATAAAACTTGATATATAAACTTGAAGTATCCACCTAATAAGTTGAAATTTCATGAAAAGAGTGGAAATATAAAACCAAAAAGTGTGGGAATAAGAGTTAAAAAAATAACCTAAAACTTGAAATAATTTACTAAGAATTTAAAAACATCAACTCAAGAGTTGAGATCTAAAAGTAAACTTGATATATTAACCTACAATATTGGAATTTGATAAAAAAATAGGAATATACAAAACAAAATTCAGATATACTTCAAGTTAAAACAATATAAAAAAGTAGATAAAGTTTAACATATTTAGATAAATGAAAATAAACTTCAAAGATAAAGTTGAAATTTTTAAAAGAGTGGAAAGATAAATGAAAAGTTAAAAAAATTAAACTTGATATCCAAAATTTAAAAGAAGTTGAAATGAAAAAGTAAACTTGATATATTAACCTATAATATTGGAAATATGAAAACAAAACAAAAAAAAGTTGAAACAATTGGAATTAAAGTTAAAAAAATTGAAAATAAACAAAACTTGAAAATAATTGAAACCAAAAAGTTGTTGGAATGAGAGTTAAAAAATTTAATTTAAAATTATCAACCCGGAGTTGAGATGAAAAAGTAAACTTGATATATTAACCTATAATATTGGAATTTGATAAAAACAAAAATAGGAATATACAAAACAAAATTAGGCCGATCTTGAAACAGTTGAAACTGATAAAAGTTTAACAAAACTAGATAAAGTTTAACATATTATAGATAAATGAAAATAAACTTTAAGTATCCACCGAAGAAGTTGAAATTTCATAAAAATAGTGGAGATATGAAACCAAAAGGTTGTGGGAATGAGAGTTAAAAAAATTAACCCAGAACTTGAAATAATGTACTGTGAATTTAAAATTATCAACCCAGAGTTGAGATCTAAAAGTAAACTTGATCTATTAACCTACAATATTGGAATTTGATAAAAAAAAATAGGAATATACAAAACGAAATTCGTGTATACTTCAAGTTGAAACAATATACAAGAAACTAGATAAAGTTTAACATATTGTAGATAAATGAAAATAAACTTCAAGTATCCACCTAAGAAGTTGAAATTTCATAAAAAGAGTGGAAATATGAAACCAAAAAGTTGTGGGAATGAGAGTTAAAAAAATTAACCGAGAACATGAAATAATGTACTGTGAATTTAAAATTATCAACCCTAAAAAGTGGAGTTGAGATGAAAAAAGTAAACTTGATATATTAACCTACAATATTGGAATTTGATAAAAAAAAATAGGAATATACAAAAAAAAACTTGATATATTAACCTACAATATTGGAATTTGATAAAAAAATAGGTTACAAAACAATATACTTCAAGTTGAAACAATATACAAGAAACTAGATAAAGTTTAACATATGTAGATAAATGAAAATAAACTTCAAGTATCCACCTAAGAAGTTGAAATTTCATAAAAAAAGAGTGGAAATATGAAACCAAAAAGTTGTTGGAATTAGAGTTAAAAAAATTAACCCAAAACTTGAAATAATATTTGAATTTAAAATTATCAACCCGAGTTGAGATGAAAAAGTAAACTTGATATATTAACCTATAATATTGGAATTTGATAAAAACAATAGGAATATACAAAACAAAAAAAATTGCCGATACTTCAAGTTGAAACAATATACAAGAAACTAGATAAAGTTTAACATATTATAGATAAATGAAAATAAACTTTAAGTATCCACCGAAGAAGTTGAAATTTCATAAAAATAGTGGAGATATGAAACCAAAAGGTTGTGGGAATGAGGGTTAAAAAAATTAACCCAGAACTTGAAATAATGTACTGTGAATTTAAAATTATCAACCCAGAGTTGAGATCTAAAAGTAAACTTGATCTATTAACCTACAATATTGGAATTTGATAAAAAAATAGGAATATACAAAACGAAATTCGTGTATACTCTTGTTGAAACAATATACAAGTTGAAACTAGATAAAGTTTAACATATTGTAGATAAATGAAAATAAACTTCAAGTATCCACCTAAGAAGTTGAAATTTCATAAAAAGAGTGGAAATATGAAACCAAAAAGTTGTTGGAATTAGAGTTAAAAAAATTAACCCAAAACTTGAAATAATTGACGCGAATTTAAAATTATCAACCCAGGAGTTGAGATCTAAAAGTAAACTTGATATATTAACCTATAATATTGGAATTTGATAAAAAAAAATAGGAATATACAAAACAAAATTCGTGTAAAAATAAGTTGAAACAATATACAGAAAACAAGATAAAGTTTAACATATGTAGATAATTATAAATAAACTTGAAGTATCCACCTATGGAGTTGAAATTTAATGAAAACAGTGGAAATATATTACCAATAATTGATGGGAAAAGAGATGAAATAACTTAGCAAAATATAGATAAATTATAACGAGGAATAGGAATTGAAAAGCTATACTTGAAACATGTATTATAGATATTGGAATGTAACAAAATAAATAGGGATATAACTATTTTATGATATACTTATATTTTTTTATCATTTCTTATGTATTTATAAATTTAAAAATATTTTAATATTTTCCCTCATTTAATTACAATTTTTTCTTTTTTTCTCCTATTTTTTTTAATTTTCTCATCATAAAAATAAATATAAATATAATTTTCATAATATTAATCGGTTAAAAACCGGATATACCGGTTGGTGGATGCGGCTGTATGGCATACAGTGATGTATGGCAGGATGACTCAATAAACCAACCCTCTTTCTGACATTTTAAATGACTAGAAAGTCGGTGAAAATTCGATTACGTGACGGATACTTGAGGTCATTGTAATTGTGAGTATCGTATTTGTGTAAAAGATTTAATATTTTTTTTTTGTATTTTGCAATACAATTAAATTTTTTTGTAAATGTAGCTTTAATTTTAAAAGTAAAAGGATTTTAAAAGAAATGTTTTAACAAAATGAAAACTATTTATTTTTTTTTTGATTTTTTGGGCCTTAAATCATCACTAATATCATTAACATGTTAATTATATTTTATTAAAAAAAAAGAAGTAAAAATATCTCAATGATAATGATATTCCTCAAGAAAAATCAAATAAAACAAGAAGAGCCCTGCAAGGCCCAAACAACAAATATATAAATAAAGAAAAAGACTCGTTCTTCTTCTTCAGCTTCGTCAATCACTTCCCCCATTATATCATCCATTCATTCGTCATCACTCAAATACAATTCAATTTTATCGCATAAAAAAGGAAAAAATGGGAATGGAGGTAGTAGCGGAAGAAGAGTCGAAGAACAAGTGTAGGGCACTGATATTCACGTACGGGACGCTGAAGCGGGGCTTCTCAAACCACAACTTGATCCAAGATCTAATGCTCACCGGCGACGCCGTCTTCAAAGGCACCTACACTACCTACGAGAGATTCCCCCTCGTCTGCGGGCCCTACCGCGTCCCTTTCCTCCTCAACATCCCCGGCTCCGGCCACCCCGTCACCGGTGAGCTCTACGCCGTCTCCGCCTTCGGCCTCTCCAGGATGGACGAGCTCGAAGGCACCTGCCGCGGCCACTACCAAAGGCTCGGCCCCATCAGAGTAACCAAGGAGGCGGCCGCGGCTGCCGAAGATGACTCCGATGATGACGCGGAGGCGGAGGCGGAGGCTTATTTTGCGGACAGGAGCTACGAAATGGAGCTGTGGAAGAAGAGTGGGAAGCTAGGGTTTCGTCTGTATGGCGAAAAAGAAGCCAAAGGCTACGTTAAGAGGAAAGATCGCCCCCAGAATCTCTCTTTCTTGGAACATATTCGTATCTTTCTTTCATCCTCTACCGATCAATGATTCTTATTTGTTATCATTGTTGTCCATCGTATGCATTATAATTTTAATCCTTATTAGTGAGTAATCGAAGATTTCAAATGATTTGTCCGAATGTTAATGCACGTCTGGTTTACTTACGGAAAATTAAATCGTGCGTGCTCTGGTCTATAACGTACTTTCAAAATTTATGATTTGTTGTTAATTAGCCCTTCGAGGATGATTAAGACAATCATTTCGTAGCCCTTCAATTCTCAAAAAGAGCCTCTTCTTTTTATTAAAGCTTCAAATAATAATAATAATTATTATTATTATTATTATTATTATGATCATTGTTGTTACAGGGTTTTGTGATGCTGACGGTTTTGTTGACGTCCAGTTTGTAGATTTTTATTTTTTTAATACTATAAGGGCAGATAAAAAAATAAAAGAACTGATCATGTGGAACGAGTCAAAACTTTGAGGCCCCATTTGAAGCTTTGATTTTATGTATTTTTATGGCCAGGAAAGCTAGAATTGACCCCCTTCTAAACGTTCAAGTTCAAGACCCACTGAAGATTTTTGTGTCCGATCTTTGAGGTAGGTTATTCATCCATTCCATGGCTCTAAATTCTAATGAAAGATAGATAATCTCAAAAGTGCAAATCAATTTTTAATCCTTTATCCCTTCTAGAATTTTAACTTAATTGATCAAGTGATTAAGTAATCAATTAAATAAAAATATTAGAGAATCATTCGGTTAATGTCTATAAAATTCATAATAATTTTTATTTTATATAAATCCCCAAAAAAAAAAAAAAATTCTCCCGTGCTATTTTTATTTTCCCCTGGAATTATTGCCCGGACCCGGACTTTTCCGGAGCAATCCAAAGATGAATCGAGTCAAAACGAAGCTTTTCAATGTTTAACCATATGCATAAAATAGCATTTTCAGCAGCTCCCAAGTTTAAATGCTCTCGCTTTATTCTTTAATTTCGTACTGCTAGTCCACAACTTTTTTCTTTTTCTGTTTTACTTTCCGAAAAAGTAATGGAATAGTCAAACATCCGATTCATTTTTTAATCCTTTATTTGATTCAAACTCAAGTAAACAATTAAATAAAGCTACTTAAAAAAACCATTCCACCGTGTGCTTAGAGACTTGTTATTTAAATAGAAAAACAGTTCGCTAAAATATGTCGTCATTGGCTTTTTTAAATTTTTATGCAGTCGCATGTCACAATCTTTATCTTCATGTTACCTTTCGTCGTCACATGGGATTCAAGATTCTTAAAGACACAGTAGGCGGAATACATTCATGCAACTTTTTTAATGATAAAATATAATCTGCAATCAAATCATTCAACAATGTTTTATGATTTTCGCGAGGCCAAAAATATCATTTTACAATTGCAATATTCAAATTAGGCTTAGTGGGTCGGCAGAATTGTCCAAATAGATGGATTACACAATAAACAAACTTACAAACATAATTTATGCGGGTGGCCTGTTTTGCATCACAGGTCATTAATAGTCTTCGCTTTCCCCCGGGGGGAGGTAGGAGGTAAAAAAAAAAAAAGAAAGTCTATTGACATTGTTTTTGTCTCTAATTTCAGCCATTTTCCTAATGGGGGGATGCAAAAATAGTGATAAAATGAGAGATTATTGATATAAATGTGGAAAGTACTCGAAACATGAAACCTTAAATTTGTAACAGCGAAGGTAAAGTTTGCACCTTATAATAAAAAAAAATATCAAGAATTATGCCATGTCATCGTCTATAAGTGTTAAATTAAAGTTTGAGAGCTATAACACAAAGCCACATGCATGCCAATTGGTTTATGCTTAGTGAGACCGAAAACCGAGTGCAGTTTGTTCACGAAGATGATTGCGAGACAGTGAAAATGAAATTATTTAAAAGAGAGAACTTGACAGTAATTCTATTAGCATCTGGATTTTCATGTTCAACATAATTTACAAGGATATAATGGGGTAGAGAAACGCCGAACTGAACAGATACATATTTCAATGTATAAATACATCTCGCAGCCCCATATGAATGGGCTTTTTACTGGAAAGAATCGTGCCTACTTACTGATCCGGATCTGCAATGTATTTATAAAGTACTTCACAAACCCATCAGGTCCATCTCCAGCTGCTCCAGTAATATGGTACAAACTTTTAACATCTCTATATTCCAGCTTCTACTGGTACAGTAAACCTGTCAATCATTTGATATCAGAAAATTTCTTAAGAGATCAAGCATATACTGTTTGTAATGCATAATATGGGGAGACCTTATTTATCAGCAAAGTCATCGGTTTCTGTCAGTTGCTGGGTCCTGCATTAATTTAAAGGTTATTAGTAACATTGCAAATTAGAAGTGTGGTTCTTTCTTGATAGAAGATTTGAAGCGACAATAAACTGAAGATACACGTAATGCAGGGAATTTCTAAGCTGGTAAACAGCAGGGATTTGTAACATCCTCGTTGAAAAGTAACTACAGATAAAATCGGGAAAAGAAATTATCTGACGAAGAATGAACTAGAAATATGCTATGCTCGTGAGCAAATAGGAGCTTTAATAACAGCAAGAAAGAATTCATAACTCATGGACTTAGTCGTTTTATGAAAGTGAGGACCACACTAAAAGACAAAAGATACATACTCCAATGCAATACTTTCATCTCATTGCACATTGGAGGTTGTGATTTTATGTCTTTTATCTTGCTCTTCATTTGGAAAAAATGAGGGAGCAATTGTTAGAAGATGACTCTGGAATTAATGTTCCAATAAATGTTAACCATGCCAGAGGCAGTGTCCTGGTTCGCAACTAATTCACTTGCTATGAGTGCTCCATTTGTAGAAGAGGCAGATTCCATTTAAAAGTTTTCTTAAAGTTCTCTCACATGCCTAGCAGTAACTAACATGCGTTACAATTTGACTAAGGTACTGCAGGAGTGAGTTGACCAATCTTCATGCTAACCAAATAAATCAAAATATATGACAGTTCATTGCTTATACCAGTGATTCCAGAGAACTGTGTGAACAAAACATGGTTGAGTGACAAAAGGATTACCACATTGATGTGTGACTGATGCCGAGCCCATTACAAGTTAGTATCATTCCTTTAAATCTGGCAAGATATTCCTGTATTGCAGTGGCAGAATGTCTCAGACAATCTATATAAACAATACCAATTTATTGGCTGGTCCTCTTCAGCTAAAAGAAGCATAATCTGATAGTTATAGACCTAATCATATCATAAAAGGTTTAATTCATCAAAATAAAAAGATAAAGAGAATAGATAAAAGAATGTCCTTACCCGCAAAGTATACTTATCAATCTCATGAATTCCAGTGAAATCATATTCAAGGCGTTTATCAGGATCACTCAATACTGCAAAAGAATTTAATTAAAATATATAGGAGACATGAGCAGAATACAAAAAGGTCATGCTATTGCACACCTAATGCAATGAAGAGTATACCGTGAACTCCAAGTTGTTGGATGCCACTAGGTATAGATAGTTCAGTAACATAAGTTTTACTAAAAGAAGAGAGAAATCCTATTTCTACAGAGAAGAAGCAGCACCTCGGTATTAAAGAAACTATCATCAACATATGAATTTAAGCACAAAACAATTCTTAGAACTTCAACCACATATTCAATCAATCAGGTGTTCACTAGTTCATACTGAAACATTCAAATCCCAATAACAAATACCAAAAATTAATGTTTGCACGCACTTGAAAGTGTTTTCATTATTTACTTCATCCTCTTCAAGTTGCTTCAGGTCAATAGAATATTTGATTGATAAACAAGGAGGCAATACAATCTAACGAACTCTACAAAGGCATCTCTTGGATTTATGCATGGAGAGGTTGTACATATGCAGATGTGGATTTGTGCGCTTTCAACCATAAGTGTTACCTGTGTAGGCTTCATTAATCTCTTGAAATTTAGCAGTAACAGCACTATCACCATTGTGCTTATCAGGATGCCACTTCTATAAATAGACAACAATATCAAGAAAATGTCAGCCAATTTCTTTTATCCAATGAACCAAATGATTACAAACCAGTAAGTGTAAAAGCCCATGCAAAAAGCTCCTGGAGGAGAAAAAAGAAAGATACTAACCAGCGCAAGTTTTCTGTAATTTAACCGGATCTTCTCATCTGTTGCATCATAATCAACTTCTAAAATCTTGTAATAGTCCTGAAATAGAATGATAACTCAGCATTGCATATGCATCAAGGTAAAGTTGTACTCTATACAGTGAAATAAAAACAGAAATCTCAAATACTTGTGATAATGCTGCAAGTTTGCGTCAGATAAACATGAATTTAGAATAAATGGCTTCTAGATTAGCAGCCAGCAAATATACTGTAAAAGGATCCCTTGAAGACCTTAAGTGATGCAAGTTCATCTGTTGACACAATATTAAGTTGTAACAACTGTAAATTACATTATAAGCTCACAAGGAGCCAATTAAAGATCTATTGGAACCCTTGCAATCATGATAAAAGAACAATACAGTTCCAAAAGGAATTCATCCATTAGTGGGGTAGAGAAAAAGGGAGCAAAACCAGGGCCAGTGTGACAATTTATGTGCAACATGTTATATCATTTCTACCCCTAAATTTGACATAACCATATTAGTTTGTTAATAAAATAAATATATTCATAATTGCAACAAGTAAGCAACACTAAAAATTATGAGCCAGCTAACATAAATTGAAAATTAGGCACCAAATGCAAGGTTCATCAACCAATATAAAGCAGTAAAACAAGACACCTGGAACTCCATACTTGATCTGCTCTCACGCGAAGCACCCATTTTCTCCCAGAATCATTAACTTCAAAGTGTACACTAGATTAATGTTTTAATCTCTTCCAAAAGCTGAACTCAATATAAAACTATACCAAATAAATATGTCAAAAAACCTTAGTTAAGTACACACAATTTGCCTTTCCAAAAAAACATAAAAAAACTCACAATTGAGCACCCAAATTATGCCCATATCCTCTGAATTCTTTTAAATTTTTACCTTCTTAATTGTCAAATAACAATCATTAATATCAATTATATCATTGACCACATTTCATATATCTAACAATTCTACCCAGAAAAATCATTACACCAAATGCAGAGTTACAGTAAACTAATTCAAATAAGCCAAATGCATTCTATTCTTGAATCCCATTTAAAATCTACAAGTCAAATTTTACTTCTTTATAACTTTTTCCTACCATTTTAAGCTACCAACAAAACAAAACCAAGAAAACTCAGAAGGCAAAAGGGTATAAGAGAAACTAAGAGTTCGTGTAAAATAACAACTAATTTCAACAGAAACAGAAAGTTCAAAAGCAATTAAAAAAAAAAAACAGAGGTAGCATAGAAGCTTTGAGCACCTTTTGAGTGGTATTATCATTGCCTTCCATCTGGGTTCGTGAAGAACAGAGGTTTGTTTACAACAAACTTCATTTGATTCCAAGAACCAGAAAGTTTGTTGTTTGATTCAATGGATTTTTTTTTAAGAAAAAAATAATTTTGATAGATATTGCTGAAGGGGCAAAAAAAATCGACTTTTTTGTGGTGGATTTTCGAAGTTAATATGAGAAGACGGTGAGCATCAAAATGTGTAGATTCAGGATAAATTAGGCAAAGAGAAGGATAATGTGGGTAATATTGGAAATTTAGTTACATTTTCTTTTTCTTTTTAAATATTTTGCTCATCCATCTTCTTCTTCAAATTTTGGTTTTTTAGGTGGTGTTAAATTTTTTTTTTATCAGAAATTTTAATGAGTCTGAAATTTTTTTAAAGTTTGAATAGGTACAGATACAAATATTTGAATGCTATGTTTATTTTTTTTCTTATTAATATTTAAATATAAGTGATATCTTATTTGTTTTTATAAATCTTAAATATAGTTATTTAATATTTATATCCTTATCCATAAAAAAAATTTATGTTCTTGTAAATCAAAATAAAAATAGAAATTAAGTTTTATAGTTTATGAAATAAATATATTTAATAAAAATATTTTTAAAATATAGTATTTACTTTCTATTAAGATATTTTCTTATTTAGATAAAAATTATAAAAGTTTATTTTTTTATTCAAAATTTAAATGTCTGAAAAATATATATAACTTATATTTGAAAAAGTTTGAAATTAATAAAATTATAGAGTTTCAGATTTTTAACAAACATGAAAAGTACGAATGTGACGAGATAAGATTCGTCGATAAAAATATTAAAAAAATAAATCATGATTTTATTATGTTTTTAATTCAACTAATGATAATATGTCATATGAGCTAGTAACATATTGTCTGTACAAAAAAAGTTTGTGGTTGTGTCATTATTCATGACATATTAATTGTGATTCTTGTAAGCTCTATTTGATTCAACTTTTAAATATAACTTATTTAAGTAGATTTTTTATACAAAAAAAAATAATTGTTTGATTGTGTGAGAACTTTTATTAAAAATTATAAAATTATTTTAGTAGATAAGTTTATAAAGTTATGTTGTAAAAGGGAAATCATGGACTATTGAAAAAAAAACTTAAAAAAATAAATAATAGACTTTTTTAAAAAGCTCCCCAATTACAAAATAGTTTATTTAATTCAAAAAAATTATATTCAAAATAAAACCAAACAATAATAAAAAAATTGAAAATAACTTTTAGAATAAAACAAGCATTTATAACCATTAGATATGTTATACCTAACATGTTCTTAATTTTTTGAAAAGATATTATATTAATTTTTCATGTTTTTGTTTAATGTTTTGGCTATCTAACAATATTTTTAAAAAGTAGTGAATTAATTTAATGGTTTATTTGTTTATTATACTTTATGATTATTATTACATACAGACATACATACATACATTCATAATCTGAAATTTTATATATTAAAAATATTATAATATGAAATTTTAAAGTGCAGGAACGTTTAGAAAAATAAATAAACCATGCGGTTTAAGCATTTTAAATTTTAAATTTCTAAAATTTCACGATTTTAAAGATTTTATGGAATTTTCCCGTATTTTAAGATCCCGGATCAGAAAACTACCATAAATATATATAATATTATAGTTTGATTCATGTTCATATTCATTTAATGTTTGGTTATCCACCAACATTTGTACATACAGCAGTAGCGTTTTTAGAAATAATAAATCTATCCATTAACCTCTATTCTTATATATTTTTATCTAAAAATGTTTAATTAGCTGAAATGACGGGAGGGAACTTCGGTTCAGAGTGTAGAGAGATTAAACTTATTTTTACTTTTTTTTTAAATGTAATTATAAATAAATTTAATAAAGTAAAATTTTGTTTAATTACTTCAGTTTGTCAACAGAGGTAATTTACTAGGCTTGGGCCCACACATGCACCAAGAAGCCCGGTCTGGCAATGAAATAAAAACAAAAAATGAGTTTTTTACACTCCCCTGACAACTAACTGCACCCCCATTATTTATTTTAATAGAAAAATAAAAAAAATATAAATTTTCTTAAATACGTGAAGATATTTACTTGTTTTATTGTCTTTCATCTAATTAAACTGGTTGCCGTCTTGGTTTATTTTATTTTATTTTTTTAATGAAACTGCGATCGACAATCTTACTTAATTGAACACTGTAATAAATGTGTAACATATCTAAATTCATTCACTAAATGCTTAAAACTAGAGAAGAAAGAGAAAACAAGGCTTTCGATGTAATTTTGATATTTGGTAATTTTTTTGAAGAATTATTTTTGACAAAATTATCTTATCTTACAATAGATTTTGAAAAATAAAGAAGGAGTAATTTTTTAAAATTCGATTTTGAGAACTAATTTTACACTTATTATAATTTCATAAGTATCATCACATATATTATAAAAATTCAATAATATCCTTAATCGAAATAAAATCAAGAAATTTAAAGGGATTAATATTATTATTAATAATATTGAGATAAAAATTAAAGAATAATTTTAATACAGTAAAAAATTTATTTTAGTTATCAATTATTATATATACACACAATGAAAAAAATATTGTATGTATATTTATAAATGTGTAAATAAATTTTATTTCATATTATGTCTATTTAGTTATTTGTATTGTTACATTAATTTAAAAGTAATATTTACCAAATACATATAACTACTTTTAAAACTTAAAATAATTTTGAAAATAAATCTTATCAAACATTTAATCAATTTATTTCACAAGCGATTATTTTTACAGCACAATCAACAATAATTATTTTAAAAACTATACCAAGCTTAACGTAAGAAACAAAAGAAAATGAGGCTTTATCAGCTGTCTTTACTGAGCAAAATACAAAACGACTTAGTAAATCTTGAGTAGGACCTTGACACAATCAGGTTGCTTCAACAGCTTAATTGCTTCGTCCAAATCTTCCAACATAACCTGGTGAGTTAACAGTTGGTCAACTTGAAGTTGCTTATTTTTGCATTTGTCAAGGATAATGGGTAACTCTGATTTTGTTTTGATCCCTCCAAAAATGGTGCCCTTCAAGTTCCTTCCTAAGGCAATCGCCAGAAAATTCAGCGGCACTTTGGCTTCATTTGCTGCTCCAATTGCCATCACTTTTCCTTTGCCCTGTTCACCATTTCAAATGTAACAGCACTCTTAACATCATTCATCATCCCGAGCAGGATACATAAAAGTCAATTTAGTAGCTTATTTTTAAAAAAATAGTGTTTGAAAATGAAACTACTAAGAATGTATTTGATAGTTGTCTGAAAAATTATTAAACATAGATTTAAAGCCTGCCGGCAATGCTAATTCCTTGGGTTTTAGTAAAGAAACATACCAGCTTGGTGGCTTCCAGGGCTTCCGAAAGTAAAGACGCAACCCCAGTGCACTCAAAGCCATAATCCACACCCGTTCCATGAGTCATTTCCTTGACCAATTCTGAAATTGATTTATTTGGTTCATCGTCAGGATTTATAAAATCCGTCATTCCAAAAGCTTCTCCCTTGTCTTTTCTACACGGGTTCTTGTCTATCCCAATTATTTTAGCTGCCCCTTGCATTCTGGCTCCATCCATCACCTGCAATTAGAAATAACAATAACTATTAAAACTATTTTCAAGAAGCTAAAGAATGATGTTTCTCAATTTGTGCACGTACATACATACCCCTAATCCAACAGGACCAAGGCCAAAAACAGCAACACTTGATCCTTTTTCAACTTTGAATTCCTTCCAAGCTGCACCGAATCCAGACGAGTATCCACATGAAAGGAAGCTAGCAAGTGGAAGATCTATACTTGGATCAACTTTCACAACATAATTGGCATCAACCACCGTATATTCCGCCATTGTGGAGCATGTAAATAGGTGATACAATTTTTGGCCTCTTATGGACATTCTCGAAGTGCCATCCGGCATTAACCCATGGAAAGTGAATGGATATTTTAGGCATAGATTGGTCATCTCTGATGTGCAATTTTCACATTCTCTACATTCTCCAATGTATGTTGGAATCACAATATCTCCTCCTTTAAATTCTTTCACTTCATCACCAACACTCTCCACCACCCTGCATTTCATTTAAAAAGGGAAAAAAAAAAGTTAACAATATTCTTTGAATTTTATGATGCATTTTGTGCAATTATGTATACACACATAATGAAGAAATGGAGGGGGGAATTGGATTGCCGTTAGGCTAAACAATATATGTGTAGACGCACACATATAATTAAGAAACATGTGTGCTTACCCGACACCTTCATGGCCAAGAACACGAGGGAAAAGAGGCTGAAAATAAAAAAGGTCAAAATTTAAAAAAATTCATTGATTGTCAAACCAAGTAATTTAAACAAAAATATAAATATTGAAAGGGTTATGTATTACTGTTCATTAATTATGTAATTGATGTGGTACTAACCAATGGGAATCCAGTAGAGAATAAGATATCAGTGTGACAAATACTAGCATAAAGCATTTTAACCCTGACTTCAGTTGCTTTTGGAGGCTCCACTTGTATCTCTTCCACTTCCCATGGCTCTCCTTTACCCCAACATACAACAGCTGCAAAACACACAGATATTAAAAAATTTTCCCATAGAAAGTAACAGTTCATAAAAATTGCTTTTAGTCTGTGGATTAATTATATTACTTAAAACCTTTTACATACCTTTGCATGTAATGGCTTGTGAAATGCTCATCTTTATTGCTGGAGACTTGTTGATTTAACAGCTTCAGAGTTCAAACTAATCTACAGAGTTGAGCTTAGGAGCAGGTCGATTTAATTTCCAGTGCGGTCTGTGCACCTGCCACCCGGTATATTTACCTTCCATTTTGTCCACGAGTTGGCCATTAGATCTGAAACGGCGTGCATGTGTTTTTTTTCATTCAGGTTTTTAACATTGATATCCCTGTTGTTTTCTGAAGAAGAAAAAGGAGTTAAAAGTTTTAAAATTTGACACATATTTTTGAATTGTTACAAAATTTTAAACTTTGGTCCATTAACTTAATTTGATTGTTAAAATTAATGATAGTATAAGGAAAATAACCTGTTAAAAATATTTCTTTGTTAAACAAAATCTATTTTTTCTTTTTTGAGAGGAGAGGTTTTTTTTTTTTTTGAGAGGAAATTTTTTTTTGAAACAACATAAAATACATTTAATATACAATTAATAATTTATATATTTAGAAAAATATTTTAATTTACCAATAATAATAATAATATATGACCAAATAATAAGCACGTCCTCTTTGATAATTACACACACACACAAAACTCTTTGGCACCCACTTTTTCATAAAAATATTTGTTACCAGAACACCCACATAGTAATTGACTGAAAGGACATGATAATATTGCAAAAATCATAACTTTCTTTAAACATGAACTAAAAGTTATTTATCAAAAGGAAGAACAAAATCTACTTATCTATAGGAAGAAATCTAAACTTAAAATTATAATTATAACCATTGAAGAAGATGATGCGTGTGGGAAAAAAGAACAAAGAAAAAAAAAACTCTTTATTGTCTATTTAAACTCGTGAATATACTCTTTAAACCCACCTTTTTTTTAGATAATAATTTAGATTATAAACATAGCTCGTAGTAATTTGGATTCAGTTCTAATAGAGTTGTGCACTGATGTTTTATAATTTTCTGCTGTGCATACATTTTATAGTAGTGTAAGATTAAGATTAATTATACCTATTTTTTATCCAATAACTTCATATCTAGGGGCCATAGGCGAAAATATTTCAGCTGGTCTCTTAAATTTGAAGCAAAGTAGAGATATTAATCCCCTATTGCTATGCCAGTGAAAATACTAATGTTTTGTAAAAGAAACACGAGTAACAACTGAAGAGAGAAGTCTAAAAAGTGGAACCTCGGAAAATAGACGTGAAAATGACAAAGTCTGGAAGTCATATTAAAAGCTAAATTTAGTAAATCACAAATATGACTAATGAGATTCCTTTTATCATTTTTTTTTCGCTTATACTTTTCTTTCCCAAAAAAAAAAAATATTTCCTGGACCGGGAAGCCGTTAAAAGTTGAAGTCAACCCTAATCTTATATTTTTCAATTTGGATCTAGATCTAGGTCTACATGATTCATTCAAAATGTTGCATTTTAATGTTTTTATTGTAAAACAACAATATCTAATGTAAGGGAGTTGGAATTTTCCTACATCACTTAGGCAGGATTATTCGGAAAAAAAAAACTTTGTATAAGATTGACTTACTGCCACGAATATGCTGCCATATGCTACCAGATGGTAGATAGAGAAAGATTTCATTGCAAGACTTATAATTTTTTAATAATAAACTCTTTATAGGTCTCAATGTAGAATTCATTGATCTCATAATGAGACTTGCAGCTCTGCCATTTAACAGAGAGTTAGTGGTTGGCTCTTGATAGATGAGTTCTTTAAAAAAGTCTTTCTCAATCGGTTGCGCAACAACTGTATTGACCAAATTAAGCAGGATAGCAGTGGCTCATTAGGTAAGCAACTTAGGCAATCGCCTCGCGCCCCTACAAAATTGAGATTCACATTTATTCAGCATTAATTAAATATAATGTGTCTTTTTTTAATAACTAAATTTTTATATTTTGTTATTAAACACGCACGTCAACTGTCTATCATTGACGTTCCCAACTTGGTATTCAATGTTCATTAATATTTCCTTATTAAGTTTTCTTACATTAATTCTAATCAAACTTCAAGCCGAAAACTTAATATTTTTTTTTCCCTGTGAACTTATTCTTTCATATAGTATTTATATTCTATCAATACTATCTCTCCTTATGATTAAACGAAAAATAAAATGAAAGTGCTGGTGCCAATATTTTATTTACAGTTTTGCACATTACTATAATTATAATTAATATTACAACCTGATGTTCTAGTAAAATATCTTTTTACATTGTCCATTAACATTTTTCTTTTGCTTCTGTTACTATTTTTTAGGTATCCTTCTATCATTTGAAATTTAAATCGATTTTATTAGTTTTAGTGTTCGTGATAAAATGTGTGCCTGCAGTTAATTTTTTAAAATGAAAATATCAAAATAAACATTAAATTAATTTTTTTTTAGTAAATTTAAAAAGTTATGGTTTCACCCTATCTACTCAAGCTTTTTCCTCCGAAAATTTAAAAAGAAAAATTGTCTGTTTTTGGTTGAATTACATTACAGTCCTTATTGTTTGTTGTAAAATACAAAAGATGAGAGGTTTTAAAATTTTGAAGCACATGTCCTGCTTATTTCAACTTCTTTTTACAAAAATAACACCAAATATTAAGAATAACAGTTCATAAAAAAAAATATTTAATGAATTATAAGGCCATGCAGTTTAACAATATTTAGAAACTAATTCTTTTAAACCATACAACTTAAAAGCATGTCCATATGTTAAAAAAAATTGAGGGCCTGCATTAGAGAAAACTCTCTCTCTCTCTCCATATATATATAATTTCCTATTCATACATATAATTTAAGGTTGTTAGGACAACCACATTGACCAAATTAAATTGGGTCGCTGATTTTGATGGACAATAGCCATTTTTATCATGTATTCGGCTCCAACATTACATTGTCTCATATTTTTTGAGTAATTTTTTTGCACCACACAATTTTGTTTTACACGTTTTGTAATTAACGATGATTTCTAATGAAAAAGTTGAGTATAATAATAATAACAATAAAAATGTATAGTACACAATGAAAATTTTAATTATGTACACAATGAAAAAATTAATTATAGAGTTCAATAAAAAAATTGTGATAGTGTAATTGTTGATGTTGAAAAACGACCTCAATAACGGAATTTATTTTGTAAGGAAAGCAGCACGAACGGGTCCTGTTTTGCTCAGCCAACATTTGCTGATTCGAACACAACTCTCCACACGTGCTTACCATAAAACACAGTTAGGAAACGGTAGTGGAGGTTATTTTTATCATGCATTCAGCTCCGACATTACATTGTCTCATATTTTTTGAGTAATTTTTTTGCACCGCACAATTTTGTTTACACGCCTTGTAAATAACGATGATTTCGAACGAAAAAGTTGAGTATAAATGTGTAGTGCACAATGAAAAATTTAATTATGGAGTTCAATAAAAAATTGTGATAGTGTAACTGTTGGTTTTGAAATAATTGAATTTATTTTTTAGAGAAAGCAGCACGAATTGGTCCTATTTTGCTGAGCCAACATTTGCTGACTCGAACACAACTCTCCACACATGCCAACCATAAAACATGATTAGGAAATGCCAGTGGAGATTACAACATAGATCCTCTGATGCTTAAATAAGATTTGGGTATATAGAGAAAGAAAAATGAATTGAGAAAACCATATACAAGCTAAAGTTCAATATGATTTATGATGTTGTTGATGAAGATCATGTAGAAAGTAGAGTGGTCAAATAATTGATCTCTTCTGAGACTTTAGAAAAATTTGCTAAATGCTTTCTTTGATGTCCTATCTAGCTTAAACAAGCTTATGCTCATGGGTAGTCTTCAATTGTAACTCACTTTCTTAGTAGTTGCGAGTAGAGATGGTCAATGGGCTGTGCTGAAGACTCGTGCAGTCTCGCGCTTGTATTGTGCCGAGTCCACTAAGTGTTTTATGTCATGCTTAATTTTTTTACTTAGGCTCACGCACATGTGCCATGCTCAAGCATGCCATGTTCATGCATGCCATGCCGTGCTTAAGAAAAAGCCTAACAACTTTTTTTTTTTAATTTTTTAAGAGGGCATGTCAAACAATTAGGGTATTTTTTTAAGGCCTACGTACTTTTTTTTTTTGGGTTCTTGTGCCTTTAGTCAAATTCAATAGAATTAAAAGTCAAAAGTTCAAGTATATATTTAATAATAATAAACTAATTAATAATAGTGTTAGAGTGTAATACTAACTACCAAATTAGATTCTACAATATTAGAATTCTTTTTTAATACTTAACAACAACAATAATAAATTTTTCTTATAGGTCAACTTAATTATTACCTTGAACTTACATCGAGTTATAAATCATAGTCCATATTAACATTAATATATACATTTTATAAAATCGTGATATTTATCGATTGCTTTATTAAAATCACGATATCATCTATTCATTTAATAAATTATAAACATGAAAAAATTAGAGTATTTTTTAAACTAAGAATTAAATGAATTTAAAAAAGTTATGCTAATAAAATATAGGAAAATTATCTATCGACCACCTAATATTTCGGGCTTTTTCAAAAATGCATAATTCCTTTTTTTTTTTTTTTTGCCTGAATTACACCTGAAGTTACAATTCTTTGCATTTTCCACTTTATTGTTTGACGTTAAGATTCCGTTAGTTTTTTAACAAAATGATGGTTTTACCCCCCAAAATTAATACTATCGGATGAAATTGTAATTTTACATTTGGAGGGCAAAACCATCATTTTGTTAAAAAAACTAACGGAATCTTAACGGTCAACATATAGAAGTGAAAAAGTGAAAAGAATTATAACTTCAGGTGTAATTCAGGCAAAAAAAAAGGAATTGTATATTTTTGAAAAAGTGAAAAAAATCAGATAGTCGGTGGATAATTTTCCTAAAATATATCAAAAGACTTAGTTTCAAGTTATTTCTAAAATTATAAAATTTTAAGTTTATTTTTATTAAAAAGTGAAATGTACTTATTGCGAGTTTTTTCACATATTGAGTTTTAGCCCATCTCAAATTATGTTTTGTTTTTAAGGCCCACGTGTCTAAAATTCTAAACTAGCCTAGTTCGCATGCGTGTTATGCCGTGCTGCGTATCCTACCAAAATATGCTCGTGTCGTATTTTCCTGTATAAACAAGTGCCGCGCCACGTACCACTCAGTCTATTGGCCATCTCTAATTGTGGGTAGTTTCTGTCAGTTAATGGTGGTTTAAAAAGTTGTGGTACTTATTTAAAAATTAGACAGGTTTAGAGCACATTTGACTTGGTGAATTGGACAAATAGATTTCCAAGTCGGCTTGATGAGTTCCGCTCATCTCAATTCATATCGTTTTGGTGAGGTCTACGCATCTCAATTTCTAATTGGCCTAGTAAAGTCTGCTCTTCTTAATTCATGGTTTGTGCTCAGGTCGACGTTAATTTTAATCGCCCCAATGACTGTGAGCTCAGGCTAAATTATTCTTACCCGAAATGTCAGGAAAATCCCACAAAAACAGTAACATTCAGAAACTAGTCATAATGTAACATTCTAATGCATATAATATAAGAATTGATCAATAAATAAATAAAGATAGCCGCAAAGTTAGATTGTCAAAACTCAGAAGCCAAACTTTTGTATTAGTGGAGATGGTTATTAATTTCAGCACACTTGAACAAATTTTTCTCCCAAGAATTTGCCTCGTTTGAAATATTAGATACAGCTTTAGCGCTTTTAGAAATAGTGACTCTGTGATTTCACATTATCCGAAAATAGATCTTCAACTCCGAAATCCTAGCCCCTTCGATCAGCAAAATCTATCAACAAAACTTCTCATCTTTTTCATCCTCTACCACTCAGGTCCAACTACCGTTTCTAGCAGGAGAGGAAATTCCTCTCTCGGCCACTTTTATTCTCATTTTTAAGCTTTTCTTTTATAAATTTTTCTTGAACACATCAAGGCTTTTTACGGATGAATTTCTTAATAGGACTATTCTAATATTTGAATTGTGAGAATATATTTGCGTTGGAGGCTCTTGCATCAACTTTAACAGTAGTTCATAGAGATTTTGATGGCCTTGTAGCAGCCGTCTTTGTGTAGGTTCCCTAAGGAGATCTTTTGTGGGGGTGACTTGTGGTTTTTCATTTCTGTACTTTTATTTTCATTTTCATTTGTAATTTTTTTGGTTTAATTTTCTAGTTTACCTGTGTTTGTAGTTTTTGTGATGGTGTCACATGGGCGTTCATTAGAGGAATTATTTGAATGATATTAATTTTCTTTGAAGCAGTTGCCTTGTACTTTGACTTACGACTTGATAGTAATATTGATTATCTTCAGTGAATATCAAGTGAGATTCGTTATGCATGGCACCAAAGTAGGATTTTCATATTTATTATGGTAATTTTGAGTTGTTCTAATTCTTTTGTAAGGATGGAAACTTTTCCATTCTACTTTATTTGTAATCTTAGAGGTTTTGGATGATATAACTTATAATAGTTTCAATTTTTTTTTAAATATAAAAGAAACATGTTTTGACAATACTAATGCCCCGAATTTATTCCATAAAACAAAAAAGAAATAAAGAATAAGTGTTTGTCTCGTTTTTGTATAAGTTTTTATATGAAGCTATGATTGATAGGTATTATACAAGACTATATAAATAGTTAAGTTTTAACTGGACATTGAAATAAATATATGTGTGACATATGCAAATTCATTATTAAAAGCTTGTAACCAGAGATAACAAAAAAAAAAGAGAAAAGAAGGCTGAAACAAGTAAAGAGCAGCAAGGAAAAAGAGGCTTATCAGCCATCTTTATTCAATAAAATACAAAATGACTTAAATCTTGATTAGAACCTTGACGCAATCAGGTTGCTTCAACAGCTCAATTGCTTTGTCCAAGTCTTCCAACATAACCTGATGAGTTAACAGCTGGTCAACTTGAAGTTGCTTATTTTTGCATTTGTCAAGGATAATGGGTAACTCTGATTTTGTTTTGATCCCTCCAAAAATGGTGCCCTTCAAGTTCCTTCCTAAGGCAATCGCCAGAAAATTCAGCGGCACTTTGGCTTCATTTGCTGCTCCAATTGCCATCACTTTTCCTTTGCCCTGTTCACCATTTCAAATGTAACAGCACTCTTAACATCATTCATCATCCCGAGCAGGATACATAAAAGTCAATTTAGTAGATTATTTTTAAAAAATAGTGTTTGAAAATGAAACTACTAAGAATGTATTTGATAGTTGTCTGAAAAATTATTAAACATAGATTTAAAGCCTGCCGGCAATGCTAATTCCTTGGGTTTTAGTAAAGAAACATACCAGCTTGGTGGCTTCCAGGGCTTCCGAAAGTAAAGACGCAACCCCAGTGCACTCAAACCCATAATCCACACCCGTTCCATGAGTCATTTCCTTGACCAATTCTGAAATTGATTTATTGGGTTCATCGTCAGGATTTATAAAATCCGTCATTCCAAAAGCTTCTCCCTTGTCTTTTCTACACGGGTTCTTGTCTATCCCAATTATTTTAGCTGCCCCTTGCATTCTGGCTCCATCCATCACCTGCAATTAGAAATAACAATAACTATTAAAACTATTTTCAAGAAGCTAAAGAATGATGTTTCTCAATTTGTGCACGTACATACATACCCCTAATCCAACAGGACCAAGGCCAAAAACAGCAACACTTGATCCTTTTTCAACTTTGAATTCCTTCCAAGCTGCACCAAATCCAGACGAGTATCCACATGAAAGGAAGCTGACAAGTGAAAGATCTATACTTGGATCGACTTTCACAACATAATTGGCATCAACCACCGTATATTCGGCCATTGTGGAGCATGTAAATAGGTGATACAATTTTTGACCTCTTATGGACATTCTTGAAGTGCCATCCGGCATTAACCCATGGAACGTGAATGGATATTTTAGGCATAGATTGGCCATCTCTGATGTGCAATTTTCACATTCTTTACATTCTCCAATGTAAGTTGGAATCACAATATCTCCTTCCTTTAATTCTTTCACTTCATCACCGATACTCTCCACCACCCTCCAGTTTCATTTAAAAAAAAAATTCTTAATTTTATGATACGTTTGTGCAATTATATATACGGATATAATGAATAAACGGAGAGAAGAATTGAGTTGCCGTCAAATTAAACAATTCAAAAAAATATACAAACATAATAAACAACGAATGTACGTACCCAACACCTTCATGACCAAGAACACGTGGGAAAATGGGCTGAAAATAAAAATAACTAAATCAGAAATGTTCATCGACTGTAAAATCAAGTAATTTAAAACAAAATAAGGTATTGAAAAAGTTATGTATTACTACTCTTCATTAGTTATGCAAGTGACGTGATACTAACCAATGGGAACCCTTTGGAGGATAAGATATCAGTGTGACAAATGCTGGCATAAAGCATTTTAACTCTAACTTCTGTTGCTTTTGGAGGCTCCACCTGTATCTCTTCAACTTTCCACGGTTCTCCTTCGCCCCAGCATACAACAGCTGCAGCATAACAAATTTTCAAAAAATTTCTATGAAAATAACAGTTCATAAAAATTACTTTCAATCTGTGAATTAATTATGTTACATCCTTTTACATACCTTTGCATGTTATGGCTTGTGAAATGCTCATCTTTAATGCTGGGGACTCGTTGATTTTACAGCTTCAAAGTTCAAACTAATCTATAGAATTGAGCTTTGAATCGAGCCTTTTTATAGTGTTGCGAATTCATCTTGTAAGTTGATATTTTTGACATTTCATAATGGACTTTGAATTTTTTTCTTCAGTTTCCATCCACTAATGAAATATTAAGCTGTGCTGATATTTAATATCTTTTTGCCACACTTTTATTTTGGAATAATGTACCATGAATATTAATTACATATTATTTTTTATCTAATAACTAAGCATTACGATCAAGAACGGCTGAATTATATAATTGGGGCCTTATGCGAAAAAATTTCGGTTAGTCTCTTCAATTTGAAGCCAAGCAAAGATGTTAATTCTCTATCTCTATCCCAATGAAAATACTAATATTTTTTAAAAGAAACACTAATAACACTAAGAAGAAAAGTCTAAAAAATAGAAGCTTGAAAAATTAAGGTGGTAAGTCTTTGTTCAAAGTCAAATATATTTTCATAAGCAGTGGGCATTGACCGCTGATAGTTATTAAAGAAAAAACCGTTCAAAAAATGAAATAAAATAACAACATGGATAGGACTTTTTTTTTTTATATAAAGCAAAAACATTTATAGGTGTATAAAAAATTTGAGGCCTTTGTAAAGTTTTAAAACGAATTATAAGTAGTATAACTTTTACTAAAACAGTAGTAAATCAAAAGAATATTAATCCTAATAATATTTAGCGGCAGTTAAGCCTGTTATTACATAGAAATGATCTATATTTTAATATGTAAAAATAAAATAACGATATCTTTAATACACATAAGAACATACACAAAGGTTTTTGTGAGTCCATCATATGAAAGATATAACGGGACCTTATGGAAGCACTTAAGTTGCCTACGGATGAGTCGTTCTTAATCACAATATAAAAAAAATTCGACACTAAATTTTATTTTATTTTTTCATATTTTCTTTAGCATATACTTTTCTTCAACGTAAGAAATTAAAATACGAATATCATTTCCTAAAAAATTAAGGTGGACGCCAATTTTATATTTTTCAATCGAGTTCTGGATTTGAAGGATTCATACAGATTGTTGCATTTTCAATGTTTTATTTTTAATTTTTGTTATAAAATTATTTTTTAATGTAAGAAAGTTGGAATTTTCATGCATTACGTAGGGAGACCAATTAATACATCAGCATTTTGCTAAAAGGCCGAGTAGTGGATTTATTGTAGAACCCACTATTATTTAATATAAGAAAAGTTATAAAGAAACTGAACAGGATATCAGAGCATGATAAAGTTAACCGTGCAATGTTATAGCGTTAATTAATTATCTATCCGTTTCTTTTAACGCCATATAAATTTACAATCAATTATATTCACTCTATTCAATCTTTTTATTTAAATATAGTGTTTTTAATATTAAATTTTTGTAGGTTTTATAAATTAGTAGCTCGCGCTCTTGATATGCTAGTTGTCACACGACTTTTCTTCTGATGCGGCAAGCCTGTGATGTCGTCAAGCATCGCTCGACCACCCACTTAACAATGCCAATGAAGGCTGTGTGCTAATGCGCACCCCAAAATTTTTTGCTTCAACAAAGGAGAAACAAAGACACACAAGATTATTTTTTATGGAGGCACCAACCTCCAACTTTTCTCTTCCCTCAATACTTTCCCGCAATAAAAAGTTCACAAGCTAGAGAGAGACTATGTGTGCTAAGAGGATTTCATTTTTTTCTAAAATCTAAATCCCAAAACACACACACTCACCCTCACTATATATACAAGTTGCAAATGACACCACTATTTAGTGTGGCGTGCTATTCTCATGCCACCTCAATTCATTTTCCCACAAAATTAGGTACAAGAAATAAGGCAACCGCTGTTAATTAGCCTAGAGGCAAGGAAGTTGTAGGGCATAATCGCCGCTACGCACTTCATGCTTAATTTTACTTTTGGAGAATTGCAGCCAATATGCTCCACGTTCAACCGCCACTACCCACACACAACCTGCGCATGACCCACATACATACCCCACTATGCTGCACATTT
Source organism: Luvunga scandens (assembly GCA_030449905.1). Classification (NCBI taxonomy): domain Eukaryota; kingdom Viridiplantae; phylum Streptophyta; class Magnoliopsida; order Sapindales; family Rutaceae; genus Luvunga; species Luvunga scandens. The sequence continues at coordinate 1,568,513 of JASUUG010000284.1, forward strand.
GCGTGATACCCTGCAGGCATTTCCGCTATTGCCTCACCCCATCTCGCAATTTGCTTGCATAGCCCGCGCACATCCCACGTGTCCCACGCACCCTATGCGCCATGCGCGCCCACACACATCCATGCGCTTG